>CM060971.1:98323455-98780955 GCA_030765045.1 Tenodera sinensis
AGCAATAGCGTGACAGTTTCTTACATTATGTATACCTATCCTTTTATTTCTGAGGTATGTTTTGCATTGTCTAAAATTGCGGCGGATTATGGCTCGATTTGTGAATATAAATTACTTTATTGTTAATTATGGCGCCGAAAATTTATATTATGATTATAATGGATTCCGTTTCTCTTGCTTCAGCTATGTAAATACTCAGCACTTGAACACAACTCTTTAGTCAGACGTGGAGGACTATTAAGGAGTTCAGTATTGACAAAATATAACTTTCTCTGCTATGTATAGTAAGTCGGAGAAGTATTGTATTCCACCCAAAAATTCTATGTCGAAATTTCACCGGAAATATGTGTTTTGAGATCCCTGACTAAAAAGAAACATTTTTAGAAAAGGGTCCGTGTGTGTGTTTGTGTGTCTGTCAGTCTGTGGACAGCATAACTCAAAAACGAAAAGTCGGTTAAAAATCAAAGCTGGTATTTAAGTTTAATGTTTTCAAGGAATGTAATCCATTCCAGAACGTTTTATAGTAATCTTTTTTTATGAGTGGATAATTGAAGTTAACATGTGTAGGCAGTGAGTTAACCTGGTACTGGGCTCGGTTCGCATCGACCGTCCATTCTAACCCTAGGTTCTGGTGGTTTTCCCTGGTCAGTAGGCAAATACTGGGGCAGTTTCTCATCTACCATTTTCCTTCTCAAGTTTCGTGATGTATGGCGATGCCGGAGAAATGAATGCTTGCTCCAAGGAAAGAGTATTACCCATGGATAGTTCATCGGCTGTGCAATCCCAGTAGTTGGAGGATCTTCAAACAAGCATTATTAGGGACCTCCGCGCGTCTCCATCGCCTGCAGCCTCCTGTAGTTCATTTTATCTCTTCCTCCTGAGGGGCAGCCACAATAGATTTCGCTGACATCATACTGCACAAAGTTTACCCCTCGTTGTTTATCCTATATCCTTACGAATCTTATCTACTTCTCCACCCAAGAATGGCCAGAGCGATCTTAAGAAATCCAGTGCACAACGTGACACGTGCCACTTAATAGATTTTAATGTGCTACACTCACATTACTTTCTCTGCCACTCTCATTGTTATCCTCTAGTTTTTACAAACTATTCTTACAAAAGCTTATTTTTCTATGTAGTGCATGTTATTTGAGATAAACTTTTGCAGAATTAGTTTCATTATGTATTTCTATGCAGGTACAAGGGAGATAGAGAAAACCTAATCGATAGTCAAATGTTTAAAAGCGGGATGCTATACGCTGGCCGTAAAATCCGATAGTCTTTCCAAGAAATGGTGATAATTAAATAGTAACAACACTGACAAAAATATTGAAAAATATAAAACCAGTAATAACGGATGTGTAAAAAATGAATGGTGTTACAAAAAGTTGTATGAAATAAGTTGTATTCTAAAGATATCTACAATTTTTTATCTTTTGTCTACATCTTATGGTTAACTATTACACAAAATTATATAATATTCCTTTAAAATGAAGTGCACTTCACATGCTATTCCAAGAAAATTCAAGATATAAGTTTTATTTGTCACATAAATATCGAAATATATCCTATTGTAATCAAAATCTCATAGCTAGTTTTGAAAACAGTACAAGAGTAGAGAAAGTTACGTGAGTGCAACACATCCGATTTTGTTTACTAAAGTTTGCTAAATAGAAGCACTTAATTACTGAAGGGTGAATCTGGATATCAGAGGTTCCGTAATTGAAAACATTGCTGTCAAATCTATTCAGTAAAATTTGCATAAAGTAAGTTGCATATTGCGTCTTGTATAGAAAAGGTGATTGCATAACTTGATAGAATAAGCGTTCAATCCAAAAAGAAATCAACTCAAAAGCAGTCAAGGTTCCAGCTTTTGATGCAAAAGGGTTTAACTCTCGGAGCAACACTTGAACCAGCTGCAAAGAAATCTTAATAAGCTGTGGGATAACCGTACAATAAGCTAAAGCCAACAAAATCTGCAAATCTTTGTTGGAATTTATTCTTTAAGTTATTTATTTATAATGAACATAAGCGTAAACGCGATTACATTGTTCATTATAAAGTACATTTACATACAATAATTTCCAAATTTAATTTATTGACACGAAACAAACACAAATTATATATAAAATAAAAGTTATTAAGGAAAAAAGAAAAGGAGGACAGAAATAACAATAAAAGAGTATGTGGCATGATGATTATGTTATACAATCAGTTCTAATTTTAAAACTTTATATTAATTAATGTAAGTGTAAATTTTTATGTAGATATGTTGAATAGTTACAGTGCAGCTTAGTAATGTTAGAAAATGTGTTTCCAAAATATACCACAAATTATTAATTCGCCTTACCAAACAAATTTACTAAATACGAAAAAACACAATTTTGTTAATATGCTGTGCATTATAAATACATAAAATTGTTTTATAAATTGTGAGATTCGGAACTATGATTAAAAGTCATAAAAGCTTCATCAATTTTATATTTATTACTGTAACGCCTAACAATGTGTATAAAATCGCTGTGTCGCCTCATATCTGCACATGCATGGATTCTATTTGGTTATAATTTCGTATTTTTTATCTTACGGTTAGCGTAATATTATAAGGTCAATAGCAAGAAGGGAATTATTATGCAATTAGCCAAATTTTGCTGGATATGTTTTGGGAATAAAACCGTTATTCCTTTCTTGGTTTGGCAATTGCGATGTGCATTATTACTTTCAAAAGTATAACAATAATAATCAACCAAATGCCGGGCCCAAATGACTCAGCTGTCGATGGGCCCTTAAGCACCACTCAGTCACTCACTCACTCACTCACTCAGTCACTCACTCACTCAGTCACTCACTCACTCACTCACTCACTCACTCACTCACTCATTCAACTGCTGCTCTTAATTTCTTGAGCTTAACCAAGCATAAGCGCCTGACCAAAAGCCTGGTCCGTGATATGCGAGGAAATCATTTATCGCTTTCAGCTGTAGCTCACGCTTCAGTGAAACTAACACGTTTTAGTAATTTGTTGGTAGTTGTAATTACATCCCAATATCTTGCCCAATGCTTTTACAGCATTCGCCACAATGAGGTCTATTTGTCTCACTGTGTCCGTACGATCGTCAGCATGTATATACATTCGTACGAAATAGATTATTGAGAGATTTAATATTTGATATGCAAGTATTTGAAATTGGTATAAGTAATGTATTACACTAAAATTACTCTTTTAGACATTAGAGCTGCATAGAATTCTTTATACAGGATGTTCCCAAATACCCTTCCAGTTTGTTCAAATAAGCAACCCACGTGAATATATGAGAGATGACAAAAGACCAACGCTGTAGTATATTTATATTAAGTAGAACAACTTACTTCCGCTTCAGTTCCTTTATATACAAGCTTTCCTCTATTGCTAACACTGTGTATTAACTGAAGTAAGTGTGTTTAATGTACTAGTATTTAACTTTGATTGTTACTTTGAGTGACCAACAAACTGTATTTACTATAAACTGTTTTAGTAGTAAGGCATGATGTTTATAGTCCTGAACAGTAATTTAATATTCCATGATACCTAACGTATAATAACAATAGCAATAGCAATTATACTATGAATTACAGATGTGAAGGCTATTCGGTAGATACTTTGACTTACATATCCGCAGCTGTACTTTATGTAGAAGTGATTGGCACGCTCCCGTCAGCAGGTTTTTATTTTTGCACTATACACCACTGTACTAAGTATGATTCTATTTATAGGCGTCTCCAGGAGGATTGTCATTAGTCGAATATGTTTCCGGGATATTCCCTTAGGGTGTAAAGTGCAGGTTCTGTCGTATCAGAGCGTCATTCAACAGTAAGATACCGAATATCTATAATAACGACAAATACGTAGCGATGGTACAAATATTTGGTGAGAATTAAGGAAAACTTTCTGCTGCACGAAGACTGTATAACAACGGTTTTGCCGACGTCGTTTGCCTTCACGCCATGTCTTCCGGAGACGTACGGAACTCTACAACTAATATATGCATCAAGAGTCAGGCGGGTTGCTGATAGGCGTCACGAAGATATCCTTGCTCTTCATCCGCATATGAGCATCAGACAAATCGCAGTTGAGTTAGGACTCGGCAACACTTCCATTCATCCAACACTACGAGGACAGAAGTGGCATACATACAAACTTCTGTTGGTACAAGACAACAGAAAATTATTCTCAAACCATACAATGATACATGTTGATATTTCCAACAGCATTGGCACTTCATCAGCAAAGTTCTTTGGTCAGACGAATGTACCACCAATGCAGTGTAAACCGTCACAACACGGTGAACTAGCCAGATCGCAATCCTCGATGGTTCCATGGGGACCATACCCAGACTTGGAGGAAATTGAAAATATTGTGCGGTATTTTAAGGGACCATCTAATTGGAGCAGCTTTCCTGGATGGCATTTTGATGAAGAACGTTTCTTGAACCTCCTGCAGACTCAACAGATGAACGGTAAGCTCTTAGAGGTGTCCCGCTAGCACTGACAATCCAACATTGGCTACAGTTGGATGGCGCATCGGCATGTTATGACTTAGTATAGGCGTTTCTCCATCTTGCATATCCAGAGAGTTTGAAAAGCCGCGGTGGTCCTATATCCTGGCCCGCTCATTCGCTGGACTTCACACCAGTTGATTTCTTTTTATGGGAACGTCTAAAATCACAGGTCTATCGCAACAACCACGAAACACACGCATATTCGCTGCTGACACTAGAAATGCTTTGGTGAGTGCAGAGCGACGTCTTCAGCATTGCATACGCATGAAGGGAATGTCCACGAAATCGGAGGATAAAGAACGACAGCCACAAGCCCTATGTTACACATAGTGATACTTTATTGTTTATAACTTGAATTTCAAATGCTGAGTGAGAGACGACAAATGCACAGTCATTAATTGACTGACCATCATGTATCAACTGTACTAGGAAATAAAATAGGAGTTTTGTTTTGTCAAAACATCATAGTGTTTCATTTACTGTAAAACCACCTTGAATTTTCATCGCGTTAACAAACCATTTGCTCCATCTTCAGTACCACACTGCTTATGGTATATTGCGATATAAGGATGATAAGTGAGTTTTACTGGACCGAGGAGAAGTTTGAAAAGACGAGTCGAGTCTTCGCAATTTCCGAGGACTAATAAACATACTTAACACACGTGTATTGCATACAATTTGTGGGAGAAAATTTAACATGGCGTCGTATGAACGGAACGTGAAATATTAACCTTGAAACATAACATTCATCTTTCATTGTGTCTTGATAGTTGAACTTAATTAGCATGTATTAACCATAGCATCTTTCGTATCTCGTTTTAGATGTTTCATGTATGAGAGAAGTGCAGCCTATTTTCCAATTTTCTTCGATTTCAGAACCAACACACTCATTCAAGTTAGCCGCCATAATTACTATGGGTAATTATTGCACGGACTACTCTGTTTATCTCGCGGAACGTGTATTAAAATTGAGCGACTCTCTGCATAATATCTTCGATTATCATTACAACGTAAGTTGGAGATAAGTATTGAGGTGGTAAAAATCAACAAGTACGTTTGATTATATTTTTAAAATTGCGTGCGATATTTCCACACGCCTAAGCTGATCTATATAATAACCAAAAGGATAAAACCGCAAGTGGGTGCTGATTCTACAAATTTCTTCTATTTCTTCTATGAACAATTAAAAAAAAACATATTTTTCTTGAAGATACCTTTAACTTTTATAATACACTTAATGTTTGCACACTTGCTAATTCAAACGTTTTCATTTAATCATTTAAGCATCTTACACTCTTAATGTTTATTTAAACATTTCAAAACCTTACTCTTTTACTTTAAAATGTCCAGAAATTCTGTTTGTTTTACAATGTGCTCCACAGGTTTGAGCTCCAAATTGATTTCAATTTAATTTTACTAATTAAAATATACACCGTATATGTTTGTAGGTACTATTAAATATAGATTTTTTTTTTTGGTCTACGGTAAGAAAAAACATTTGGAAAAGTATAATTTCTGCTTTCGCGAAAGATAAAAGGATTAAAATTATTTAGTTTTGACACACCTGGAGCAGTTATTTATAGTACTGAAATGTATATTAAAATAATATTTTCAAGGCTCCTATTTAGCTTTGAATGTTGCTGTCTTTTGGTGCAAGAAGTTCTCAATATAGAGAATGTGGATTTCGGAAATTTAGCCCATGTCCTGTCTCAAAAATCGCTATATTTTAAAAATTTGCTATTTTTTAAAGATTATTAATTTTAATTGCCTTATCCATGAATGAAGCTCAGCAAAATATGCCAATCAAATTTAAAACTAAGTCACATACCATACCATAATTAATAACTGGTAATCGTTTGTGTGAATTTCTACTTTTGCAAACAGAGGTATCTCTTAATTTGACCACTGTTACAGGTAGTGATTGTAAAATTCTCTTTATTGTTTATCGATTATTCTTTATAGTTGTCGAAAGTTACAGGTACAGATGTCATTGTCGTTCATAAAATAACACATTATCTTATTTACTACATGGGACACCTGTTTTAGATGCACCGTACAGTATTCATTTTTGTAAATGTACTTTCATCGTATACACATAGAAATATATAACATCTAATTACTATTTCTATCAGCTATGTATTCCTTCACAGAGTATGGAGCAGCATATATCAAATACCTTTTTATTTATTTCAATTTTCAGGTGTTGATCTTTTTCTTGTAAATAAATGTGGTATGATTGCCTTGTTAATTTTAAGCTGTCCTGCGACCTCCTCAATGATGTTTGAAAATAATTATATTTACCTCCTGTGTTGTATCTGTAAATTTCATTAATCTTAGTTATTTCATTCAATAGATACCTATAAGTAGAGAACATAGAATTTCGTACGCTAGCCTTTGATTTCGGAGCTCGCGGGCTTCAACCCGGTGGAGGGCAATGAGTATTTTCCGACGTAAAAAATCTTAGCATGGCTTCCTTCGGAAGGGAAGTAAAGCCGGTGGTCTCGTGTGGTAGACTTACGGCACGCAAAAGAACCTGAAGCCACTGGTTTCCGGGCCCCCCATGGGATGGTACAAGCCCGAGAGAGTGAGGGGAGCTAAGAGCCTCCACCGGGGAGCTTCTAACTGGGAAAACGTAGGGACCCTGCCACCTGCTTTGTCGTGACAACTTTCTGGCCGCCATTAGGATTCATTCACCTCATCCATCCTTCCGGGGGTATCACGTCAGGGGCATAGGCACAAAAGATCTCCTTTCGGCCGAGGTGCTAAGTTCCCCTGTGCAAGTTGTCATTGAGTCGAGAGCTAAAGTTGCAATATTTAATCGCAAAAATTCGGATAGACGTGTTTTAGACCGCAATTAATTATTTTGACGAGAAAAGGAACTTTGTAGAAATGCATCTATTTCACTAAAGAAACATTCGATGCACCGTTTAAACATCTGAACTTATGAACATCACATGATAATTTCGCCTGAGTCTGATTCCTTTTGCATCTGTTTATGCTGAAGGCTTTTTCTTTCTCACAGTACAATTCATTATTAGTGACGCAGAATGAAAGAAAAAATAATGTATCTTCTATTATACTTCCATTCTACAATAAAAAGCAGATTTTCCTACAAACAAAGCATGGTTTTTTTTTTCAATGTGATGTTTTACTTAATAGGTATGAAAAATTGATATATAAAACCACGTTTACTTTCTCTACTGTATATAGTAAGTAGGAGAAGTATAGTATTCCACTCAAAAATTAGATGTTAAGATTTCACCGGAAATATATGTTCTGAGACCCCCTGAATCCAAAAAAGCATTTTTAGAAAAAGATCGGCGTGTTGTGTGTGTGTCTGTCTGTATGTCTGTCTGTCAGCCAGTCTGTGGACAGCATAACTCAAAAACGAAAAGTAGGTTAAAAACCAAAGTTAGTATTTAAGTTTAATGTCATTTCAGGATGTGACACGAAGATTTTGAAGAAAATTGCCCCACCATAAACTACTCTTTACATGGAACATTTTTCGAAGATTTTGATTTTCTTGAAAATGGCTCTAACGATTTTGATTAAAATGCCATATGTTTGAGATATTTTGATGACAAATGAAATGTGTATCTTGAATTTTCTGGCCATAGCCCCTGTAGTCGTATTTACTCTGGAGGACTTTTGCATAACTGGTAAACCGTTAGAGATAGACTAAATCATACTATACAAAAACTATAGATCTCACTAAAATACACAATGTCTCAATAAATTTTCTTGTAGGGTGAACCATTTCGGAGATATTCCTTATTATGTGTGTGAGTTTCGGAAAACAACTCGTGAAATGGAACATCGTTGTTCATTTTTTATATGTTAAATGTGCAAAGAGAACGGAAACTCAAAGCTTTAAAAGATTTGACTATCGCACAAAGCCTTCTGTATTCTAATGTTCCCCTTGCACCTACAAGAAATAAACAATAAGATAATTTATACAAATGTTTATCTCAACTAACACGAAGAAGATGTAGGAATAAGAGTTTGTAAGAATGGTTAATGTAAGAGTAGAGAAAGTCATGTGAATGCAACAGATCAAATTCTTTTTACAAATGTCTACCTCGATCTACATGAAGTAGATAGAGGGATGTGTGTAAGAATAGTTTGCGCAAGAGTAGAGAAAGTCATGTGAGTGCAACACCAGATTTTTGCCATAATTTACCACCCAAGACTTTAAGATAAAATTCTTTTTACTTAATCTCCCTTTTAAATCTACACGGAATAACTGCAGTAATCTTACAACTATTAGTGATAAAGCAAAAATATAATATTTATATCACGATTTAATTTTTTTTAATAAGTAAGCAATTCTGTAGTATAAGGAATTTATATAGCCAAGAATGTACATAGCTAGAAATGTTAAAATCTGAGCATGCACTTTAAAAACTATTCTGGGAATAAATATTTTGATTACCTTGAACTTCGGGAGTTGTCGCTTTCATTAATAAAGAAGATTAGGAGCACAAATTACACAGTAGTCACTAAAAACAACAATAACACGTTCCATTTCATTGACCAACACATACACTTTTCAACCACGCTTGTCGATTCTTAAGCACCGGCATTTCGCTCACTGTTATCCACAAAAGAGAGGCAATCAACTAAGCAGCACCCACCGGCGAGGAAGATGATCGACTAAACGGAGGATCTAGGACGGCGAGCTTGGGCTACATTCCACCCATCATTATCATGTCTTTCCTTTCCACTTCACCTAGTGCGTCGGAGACTGTGTTTGTATCAGAAGAAGCGTTTGACCCCTTCCCTCAGGCAGCGGCCATCTAAACAAACCCGTTTCCTCTTCTTCTGCAGACTCATCACTGACTGAAGGAAACGGTTCGGTTCTCCGGTAAGAATACATATTAGGTTACAGGTGTGGCTTGATACTCTATACTCGGAAGGTAAAAGCGGCATATTGTCGCTCAACCGCAGAGACCTCTATTCGATTCCCACGCAGCGTCCTCGAGAGATAGTGCACTATGACAGGTTCGGCTTGTGGAATTTGGTCCTTAAGGAATTAACCATTATTAACTACTACCTAATATCAGTACTACTACTACTGGTGGTGATGGTGGTGGTAGTGGTGGCGGTGGCGGTGGCGGTGGCGGCGCCGTCGCCTTGAGAAGAAGAAAAATGTCATCTTCAAGCAAATCAATAAGAATTGGGAAAAGATCCGTGCATGTAAACAGCATAACTCAGAAACGAAATGACAAAAATACCAAACTTAGTATTCAAATTCAGCATTTTTCAAGGATAATACACAAAGATTTTCAAGAAAATCCTCCCATCCTAAACTATTCTTTACATGAAATATGGAGAATGTCTCCAAAATGGCTGTAAAACTGTGATTAAAAACCATTTTGCATGTGTAATGAAATATATCTATTGAATTTTTTGCAAATACCCTGTTCGACTTCATTCTGACTCAAATTTGTGTAATTTTGTATAACTAGTAAACCAAAATACACAAGCTACCTGAATTTTAAGAAAATGAATTTTTGGAAAAATATCCGCATATGTAAATAGCATAAATTAAAAATATAAATATCAAACTTAGTGTTTTATTTTCAAGCATACATCACGAAAAGTTTCATGAAAATGGCTGGAAAGATTTTGGCTGAAACTTCTTATATTTAACACATTTCCACTAGTAATAAAATGTGTATCTTGGACTTTCTGCGAAGAGTCTGTAAGTCGTCCCCATTCTGGTCGTATATTGTATAGTTTGGTGTATCTGATAAACCTAACAGATAGAATAAAACTTACACACAACTACACACAATTTATATTCAGTATGTAAAATGCTTGTGTGATTAACCATTTCCGAGATATTTGAATTTTCATATACGTTATAGTATTTGAAGTGTTAATCGCCATTCTTTTGTTTATTATATTTTTGCATTTTAAAGCCAGCATATAATGACTCTGTTTATATAGATATATAAAATATAGATTATATCATATTTCATCTGGTTTTAAATTGTTCGTAAGTGGTAAATAAATCAGGAGTAGACTGTCTCTGCGATCTGATGAGAGGCATGCTGATCTCCACATCCAGACGTCTTGGGTTAGATTCCAGGCAGGAGGGCGAGAATTCAATTTACACTCTTATACCTCAGACTCTAGAAAGGATGGAGAATAATCCTGACCAAAGAAGAATTGTTACCATCCTGCCGGGAATCGAATCCGAGACCTCTGAGTTTAGAGACTAGAGTGTTAACCACCGGATCACAGAGGCAATCCACTCCTGATTAATTTACCACTTACCAATAATTTAAAACTAAGTGCAATAAAATAATAAAGTTTAGTGTCTCATACTTTGATACAGCTTTTTCTTCTTCGACGAAACGGCTTTTTATTGGCTATAATTGTATTGGACATACTTGTTATGCTCATCATATAGAATACCTGGTTAACGTATGGCCCGTATATAGATTGTCTGTTGAAGAGAAAATAGAGAACATAGAGAAAATTGTATAAATTGTTTGTAGAAGAAGGAACAACGATAATTTTTTAATGTGTTTCGTAAAAGAAAAGCGAGTAGCGAAAACAGCGTGAGTGTAATGCATAGTAAGATGTGTAGCCTACAAATCTTCTTCGTGAAAAGATAAGTTGGTAGATATTTAAGTTTAATATCTTTCTAAAATGTGACCCAAATATTTGAAAGAAAATTTCTCCATTAAAAAAAATAAAATAAAATAAAATAAACTTTTACAAGAAAATGTGTCGAACATTTTGATTCTCTCAAAAATAGCTCTAACGATTTTGATTAAATGCCATATGTTTAAGATATTTTTATAACAAATGAACTGTATATTTTGAATTTTCTGGCTATAGCCTATGTAGTCATGTTTACTCTTGATGACTTTTGCATAACTAGTAGACTAAATCTTACTATACAAAAATGCAGATCTCGTTAAAACACACAAGTTATGTCCAAATTTTTTTTTTTTTTTTTTTTTTTTTTTTTTTTTTTTTTTTTTTTTTTTTTTTTGAGGAGTAAACCATCAGTTTGGTCATGCAAAGAGAACATAATTTCAAAGCTTTAAAAGATTTAACTATCGCTCAAATATGTATTCGCATATTCCCCTAGCATCTATAAAAATCAGCAATAAAATAATTTCTACAAATGTTTATCTCGACAAACATGAAGAAGATAGAAGAATAAGAGTTTGTAAGAGTACTTAGTACAAGAGTAGAGGAAGTTATGTGAGTGTAGCACATCAGATTTCTGTATATAAGATTAATAGTGTGCAAAGGAACATTGTTGGAAAAGTTTCCTTTTAGAGAGTAGATGGACAAGTTTAATACGAGAACACTAAAATAATTGAAATTCCAAGCTCGTTCTTTCTCTCACTGAAATAAATTTCAGTAAGCCTTAATGAACTTCCGTAGTTGTCATTGGAGATATTCTTTAGATTTCCACTGATAAATGACTGTCAATTCTCAGTCTGTCTTAATGAGTACTACATACTTCACACTGTCGCCGTCCGCAGTCCTTCTGCACCATCAAGTAACTCGTTGATCTAGTCATGGATGATAAATGGGCGCTATTAACTTCAGAGATGCTCTAGTTTCTACCTTAATTGCAGCGTAAAGCTCGAACAGAAAAAGTAGTCACTGAATTTGTAATATCTGAGAGATCTTAAACGCTGTAATTTCTCTGGTTACTGGCAATTAACTTTACAAACAAGGATTATTACATTAAGTGGTTTGCTGCACTAATACCTATGTCAAAATGGCATACCTATCCTTTTTTCTTTATCTTATTACCCTCCCATTAGTAGGACTTACACCCCCTAGGACTTTCAAGCCAGTGCCTAGGGTCAGACGCCTGTCGGGGAGCAGAGGAAGCTATAGACCGGACAGAGTGAAGATGTGGAAGTAGGTGGTCAGCCCAGCACGTGGTAGGCAATTAAGGAAGAGGATGATATGAAATGCAGGTGAAATGGATGGCCGGAGGGATGTGCACTCGCATGCGATACAGGTTAGCTGGACGCTGAGTATGAATGACGTCAGAAGTATACACGGCCATCATATGTGCAAACATCTGCCACTAGAAGCAAGAGTCAAAAATAATGTTACATGGTACTCCGCAAACTAGTAAAACATTGCCTTGCAAGTGTATGAAGAAGCAAGATCAAGGTGTAGTATAACGTGACTGTTTTGTTTCTTCTCGCAGTGAGCTGCGGACGTGGAGTGATAGTGTTCTTTAGTGTTGTCTGCAGTGAGGCGGTTTTCATGGTCAGGCTGTACCTACCTGCAGTTGTTTACATGCGCGAGCGATAACAGTAATGTCCATGTGCAGTATACCTGTGGAAAAACGCTCACGCCTCCGGGCTTTAATGATTAGAAAGGTAATGATGGAGTGGTTGGTGGAATGAGTGGCTGGGGAAACCGGAGAACCAGGAGAAAACCCAACCAGAGGCCGCTTCGTCCACGACGAATACCACATGCGGATCCCTGGGATCGACCTTGGTGATAGGCGAATGGTCAAACCACTCGGCCACAGCGCCTCCCATACCTATTCACTGGATCAAATAAAAATGTGCGTATCGAGGAGGCCTGTGCCCTGTACTTAGTCCTTCATTGCTGCTTGACGGGCACTTTTAACTTTGGTGTCCCTCCACGCCAGGCACGAGGAAGAGGGGGCGACAGGAATGCAATCGAGTATTTACCCTCTCCACTTACTGACGCAAGTAGAGGAAGGACTGACTGGTTCTCTGAGGTAGGCAGACAATAGCGGGAGAGGTGCTCTGGTAGCTAATCGCTGTGTGGCAGTTTGAGGGGTTAAAACTACGATGTAGGGGAAGTGACACATTAAGTCAATTCTCCCCATCTATGCTGCACACCTTTGTCACTGTATGGCCTAAATTTACAAATTATTCCTCTGTATAAACAATTGATTTCCCCTGGTTCCTAAACACTTTTATACCTTTTAGATATCTATGCCGCCATCTGATAATATCGCCCCTTTCTGTTTATATGCACTTGTTACCCCTTCTTTCATATTTGAACCCCAAATCATGTGATCCTTGAGAAATTTGGTAGGACATCATCAGCGTTGACCCATGACAAAATTATATTCAACGTGGGTCTTGCTTCGAACTCAATTACACATTAAAATGAACAATGCATGTATTGGAAATTGATAAGGATTACATCCACAGTTAAACTTATTTAAATTTCCTTTCTAATTTCTTTGTGGATGAAAACGAAGGTTTAAATAAGACAAATAATCAATATTTGAGTACATAACAACAATGACTGATTTTTCCATTTGTTATTAGTTTCGTGAGTGACCTTGACATTCGTTATCGCGAGGACTGCCCGCTCTGCTTCACCCCTTCCAACAACCTCCCACGCTCTCGGAAAAATAAACACATATGGCTTGTGTGTGCCACGTGTTCTTAGAGCTGCAAGCATACTAACCAACCTGAAAATATATTACTCTTAATAACTAAAAGTATCAGTCTGCAATCGAAGTAAATGTAGATGTAATATTGTTCATTACACTGTCCTGAAGTGTTAACCCTAATATACTGTATACTTCAATCCGCTTTTAGTAATATCAAAATTAACAAACAGCTGTTCATGAGTAGTATGATTTAGGATGATTTTTCTGTCGCATCCTGGGAAGATGCTGGACTTAAATACTAAGTTTGGTGTCTAACGCAATAACCACGGCATTTACGGGTTCATGGATCTTAAAACGGGTATTTCCGATGAAATCTTGATATACAATACGATGCTTTCTCTAGC
Source organism: Tenodera sinensis (assembly GCA_030765045.1). Taxonomy (NCBI): domain Eukaryota; kingdom Metazoa; phylum Arthropoda; class Insecta; order Mantodea; family Mantidae; genus Tenodera; species Tenodera sinensis. The sequence goes on from CM060971.1 coordinate 98,337,771, forward strand.
TACCGCAAGTAATTGACGGAGAAAATTATTATACACGATATAATTAAGTAGTCAGGTGCTAGATCAAGAAATCCATTATAAAGTGAGAGATGCAGATGCTAATACGCATTTCATGACACTGAATTCTGTGGTGATGTTTTCTCGATGTGCAAGGCAAAGCACGCTCCAGAGACGTTGAATCTTTAATCACGGGTTATATTTCGGTCAGTCACGATGCGTATGAATGCTTGTGGTCAGTGCATGGAATTTCGCCCAGTGAACTTAGCACAGTTTCAATAAGGCATCTTGTTTATCTTCTAGGAATATTATTGCACCAATGGCTATGCATTTTTGCCAGCAATGGACAACATCCTGCTTGACAACCCGTAAAAGTTCGCGACCTGGTTTTCCAAACCGGCAATGACAGTGCACGAAAATTCTTTGCCTACTGATGTGTGTCTTCTAACTCTACTTTCTCTACTCCCTTACCTCACCGAATGGGGTGGCGCCGCAGCATTCGGGTTCGATCCCCGGCGACGGCGCACCTTCACTTGGGTTTTTTCGTGGTTTCCCCTTGTCCTGGAGTGCTTAATTTCATACCGCGATTTTATTTCATTATTTACCATTATTTATCTGGATAAACTTAGAAATATTTTAAAAATTCTACAAGGTAACAATTCTGTTGCAGTTGAAATGGATTCTACAACGATGCTATGTTTTAGATTTGCTCCAATAAACTCTGTTGATGTTGAGAGGTCATTTTGTAATATGAAAAAATTTCATCTGGCAGGAGACAATATGACTCCAGAGAACTTTTAAAAGCATTTGGTTGTCATGTGCAACCAATAAGGCATTGCAATACACAGGCCTTTTTAAAAATATTTCATTCTTGTGTGAATTACAACACTAGCATTTTGTTTAAAACTTTGAAGTTCTTTAAAATATGACGATCGAGTTATTAAATAGTGTAATCTGTTAAATAAAGGGACTTTTCTAATTGCCTGTTTTAGTATTTATAATGCATTTTTCCTGCCTATTTTAATGATTTATAATGCCTAAACTTCCGGTCTCTGGTCATCACTAATTGTACTGATTTGTTTATTAGGGTTCCATTCGCATATATCATATTCTAAGGCAATATTAAAGAGTAATGGGGACAACCCATTTCTTGTTCCTGTTTCAGTTTATCATTTTAAATTCACATTTCTTGTATCACTTAAAGCATTATACGTAGTTGCTTTAAGCTCAAAATAGCTAAACTGAGTTTTAGTACAATAAAATCATAAATTTGTAAAGGAAGAATATTCATGATGATGCATTTGCTATTTGTAATAAACAGGAAGAGGTAATCGATTGGAAAGCTCAGCAATTATTCCCGGTGACAGCTCCACAAAAGATTTCAATATGATGTAGAGAACTTTCTCTTGCACTAACAGCGCCGAAGTCTTTCACTCAAGTAGGTAGGCAATAAAAAGATAATAACCGGTGACAAGTGAATGCAACAGTCATTGATGGTTGACTGCTTTACCCTTGACCATCATCTCACTTCTTGTCTAGTTCTTAGAACGGGAAAGTTGGCTTGCATTAGACATGGTCCCACCCCTTTGCAAGCTCTCCCAATTCATCATTCCATGAAGTGAAACACTAAATTTGAATAGGTTAAAGCATATCTTGGAGGGCAACCTATGCATGAAATGCAAAATACACCTCAGTTCTGTTAACTGGGTTCATAAATATAACCTTCTCTTGAAACCAAGTATAAGCTTTTGCTTAGTTCGAAAGTATATTCTATAGAATAAAAATTTAAAAGATAAACATCTGAAATGTCATAAAGGCTGGAAGTGAAATCATCCGCCAGACTGTATCAGCAATTCTCATGTTGTGAATAACAAGAAAGTCTAATATCAAAATGTTGAACAGTTTATAGTTTTCTAAAAATTTTTTTATCAAAAACGTTTATTATCACCTGGCTGAATTATTATTGATTGAAGGTTCTTGATTTATGGCTATATTCATAGAAAATTGAATAAATGACAACTTTTTCCTTTGGCGTATTTCAATAGATTCAACGGTTTTTATGTAAATTAAATTTAAAAGATCCCACAATTTGTTTCCTTTTTGTTGCAATAAATTGTGTTTTTTTTTTTTCAATTTAATTTACACAACCGTATTAAAATCCAATTCATATCTTTGATGAATGATAGAATCCTGATCACATTTGGTTGTCATCTCTTGCGGAATCGAACCTAAATGCTTTGAAATTATGTTATTCTATTTACATTCACTTATATTATGTCGAAAACATATTGTATTCGTAAAATTGTGTGAAAACTATATTGAAATATTAGAACAGCTGCCATTAACGCGGCCTGTTCTATCTTCACATAACCTTCAAAGCTATGCCCATGATGGTATCGCCTAAGGTATAATTAGACACAATGCATTAAAAGGCAGTGGCCCCAGATTAAATTGGAGTAAGATCCCCAGATGAGCTTTAGATTACGTTTTTCTCGCGTTCGCATTCCTAAAGCCGATTTCCTCGCATGACATAACCTTAGTTGCTGGTGTACCTAGAACATTAAAGTTTATTTTCTTTAAACAGCGCTGAAAATTATAAAGTATCACTGTATGAGAATTTTCAGCGTTTCGTCTGCTTTTAGAAAGATGATCAGATAGCACATTAATGCGATGTAATATTCTACCGTATAAGGAACTGGCCGGTCTGTTCTATGGGTTACACGGGTTAACTAAATCGTATTGGGAACAGGGCGGTACCAAGGCGGGTAACTTGAGGAACTGGGCTAGATCCGGACTACTAATCCAGTTTTCTTCAGTTAGGTATCTACAGGTAATACTAGATTCACATGGAAATTCAGTTCCCGTCTTTAATTACACTCGCATAGATGCACCGTATGATTTATGATTTAAGAGGCAACTGTAATGATTCACACCTCGACAAGCAAACTCGAGTGAACACTTAGGCCGTACAAGGTAATGATATTAATATTAAACCAATAAATTGGAGGACGCAGAATATATCCTTATTTCTTTATTTCATTCCTTCATAATTGCGTTCCATTCAAAAATTCAATATAGAACATAGGTACATGTTTTATGGCTCTCTCTCTCTCTCTCTGTGTGTGTGTGTGTGTGTGTGTGTGTGTGTGTGTGTGTGTGTGTGTGTGTGTGTTCACATGGTTTTCTCTACGTACTTTTCTTTTATGTAATGTTACGTAACGTTACGTATTAAATTCAGATAGTCTTCCCTACTCGCCCTTCAACATACAATTAAAACAATTTTCTATAACTGAAATATAAATGCCACATATTATATTCGTACGATTTTCTCTACTCGCTTTTCTTTTACGAAACACACTCGCATTTCTTTCTCTATTCCCCTCAACATACAATTCATACAATTTTCTACTATTGAAACAGAAATTCAACACATTACATTCACACATACAAGTGTCTTTTTTTTTTTTAAAGAAATCAAGATTTTTAAAACATTTTCAATGTAAAGCAGCTATTCGTTTTGGAGTTTTGGTATTCACACACACACACACACACGCGCGCGCGCGCACGAGTTACTCAAAGATCCACAAAACACCTACCTACTTTCAATCTTGAATTTTTGGATATAATGCAGTTATGGAAGATTGAAATACAGAAATAAGGATATATTCTGCGTCCCCCAATTTATTGGTTTTAATATTAATTAATATACACGCAAGCACGTACTTGGATATCTTTTTCATAACGCTTTTTTTGGATTCAAATAGTCTCAAAATGTGTATTTGCGGTGAAAACTCGATAGGTATCGAATTTTTGGGCAGAATGCAATATGTGCTCTATCATGTACGTGGCACAGAAAGTACGAGTCTATACATATAATAAATTACGCTAGAATGAGTAAAATGTTATTATATCAAAAGGTTTTCATACCGTCTTAAAGTGTATCACTTCTTACTGAATTAAAAGTTCCTCTGACCTAAGAGATTAAACACTTCAGTTCCAAGATGCATTCTCTTAGGAGCGGATTTCGTGCACAGATATGAATGGAAAAAGCTAGTTTACTCTGTAAACGCTTATTTCAGTAGAAATAATACTATTTATGAATACTTTTGGAAATTTTCGTTGAATTTTAAGCAAACCTGAGGTGCGACCTACATTTGGATTATGCAGAAATGTAGTTTTGAGAAAAACAGGCTTTTATATAGGAACATGCTGTGTACGTTAAGGGAAGAGCACTATTTGAAAGGGCCGTAATGACCTGATGGGGAGGAGGATATGAAAAATATTATCTGATCCAGATACACAGGAATTCCAGGAACATTTTAATAATAAAAAAAAAAAAAAAAAAAAAAAAAAAAAACAATTTTCAACTTTTTGACCAATTTTGACCAAAATTTCACTCCCAGTGTCCCTTAAGGTCTCAAAGAATACTTATATCACAGGAAGTCATCAACATGAGAATTCAGATAAACTCAAGTTACCACTCGCTACCTCTAATAACTAGGGTCCGGATGTTTATGAGAAATACGCATGTTTTTAAAAATGATAGAAATATGCAAGCATTTATGACCGAAAAAAATTAGAAAATATTACCTCAATTTTTTGGTACATTTTCGAAATCTTCAAACATTTAATACTGTTTAAATTAACACTATTGAAAATCGACTTAAAAGTCTAGCACACGCAATAATAAATAAATTATATTAATTTTATTATTGCATTTTGAATTCAATTGCTTAGTCAAGAGCTAACACTCGGCTGTGCATAGAATGAAATAAATGTCACATTTTTTAACGGCGATCAGAAGGAAGAATTACAGTAGTAAATTACTAGGCTTCGAACCTTATACATCTATCGCGAAATGAGGCGGACGCAAGTTACCTACCACACGCGCAGAGCGCGACGTCATTGCTAAATTTGCTAGCGTATAAATAGCTCCAATAAGTCCAAATAATGAGCCTAATGAATAGTAAGAATCTGAAAGTTGCTATGGAATGTCCAGCGAATAAAGTCTCCCCAAATAATCGGTCTCATCGGTGAGGAGATGACACCTGTTGATATCCGAGTGCAGCCATGGCAACCCCTAGTTGTTTAATCCATATGTGTTTGGTCGTCCAAAATGTCTTTCGTTGTAGATGTTGTGTCAGAGGATTCCTTCTACGATAACCTCACTGTGGGCCTCACCCGAGTACTTGGTAAGTCTGGCATTTCCTTCCACTAGAAGTATTACGTAAATCTAACTGCAGTTTGTTGCATTTTATAATCGCAGCTTTGTTATAAGAAGTAACTGATTCCCTATATACTACTCGTGTTACGGTAAATGGGAACATTCATGGTTTTCTATTTTTTGTGTTCTATTTTCAACATGCAGCTCTGTTTATTTTAATCATACAGTGTAAAATATCTTGCCATTTTAGGATTTATGTTATGTATACTTACTAGATAACATAGCTTACACTTTCATGGAGTTTTTGGTCCTTTAATTAGCAGATGCCAGGGAGGTAACTTGAACTTAGGCCTGGAACGTTTCCTTGTCAATTTATTTTACTAAATCATTGTGCTTCATACTTCATTAATGTCTACCACCTGTGGTGCTCTAGTAAGAACCGGCAATAAATACTTAAAAGCCTTTTCATTCTGAAGATTTCATTACTAGCTATCTAAAAGTTTATTTCTCGTGTGTACATTGAAATTCATTCGATTATTATCTAATATCGTAATTATTAATTGTAATAGGGCAGTTATTGACTGATTTGAGCTAATGATTAGGGCTTTAAAGTAGCATTTAACGTCAAGATTCATTTTCATTGGCTTAAACTATTTTTAAAGTTACATTTATACCCAACCTTAACATCTATTGTCATACCAAAGGGTTTTACCATAAACGAATTTGGAGCTAGACTAATGCAAACCTTTGGACCTGTGTCACAGTTTGTCATCGTGGAATAACGGTATCGTATTGTTGAGTGGAATGGATGCATACCTTCTCTACCTGATACGTGGTAGAGAAAGTAAAAGAGGCTTAAGTTGAAAACTTACATTCTCAACAGGGAAAAACTGTCTCTATATGCAGTCAAGTAACATAAAAATATTTCAGATGACATGCTCTAGAAAGGGCATTTGCATGAAGAGTACCAAGCACAATTGTCAGGAACATGATGAATGTAGAAAAGCATATAAAATACTCGTTATATAGATACAAAAAGCTCTGTGATTGATGCGACTTGTATCTTAGTAAATGGTGGCCGCAACGTGACTGGAAGGGAATCAAAGTCGCTGAGAGCAAGTCAAACTAGAATCTGCAAACATGACTTCGGTTTGTTTTCTTTATTTTTCAAGTCTTTAAAGGTAAACTACATTGCTGTGAGAATGTCTTGACTTCACGTGGAACACAACGTTTCAATGTCCACACATGGAGTTATTAAAGGAAAAATCTGATGAGTTGCACTCACATGACTTTCTCTACTCTTGCACTAACCATTCTTACAAACTCTTATTCCTATATCTTCTTCGATTTAGTTAAGATAAACATTTCTACAACTTATCGTATTGCTTATTTCCTTGTAGTGCAAGGGGAATATTAGAATAGCAAAATATTTTAAAGCTTTGAAATTCTGTTGTCTTTGCACACATAACATATAAAAACAATGAACAACGATAAGTTCTAAGTTTTCCGAAACTCACACACATAACAAGGAATATCTCCGAAATGGTTCACCCTACAAGAAAATTTACTTAGACATAAATCGTGTATTTTAACAAGATCTACATTTTTTGTATAGTATGATTTGGTCTATCTCTAACGGTTTACCAGTTATGCAAAAGTCGTCCAGAGTAATACGACTACAGGGGCTATAGCCAGAAAATTCAGGATATACATTTCATTTGTCATAAAAATATCTCAAACATATGATGATTTTAATCAAAATCGTTAGAGCCATTTTCAAGAAAATCAAAATTTTCGAAAAAGTTTCATGTAAAGGGTAGTTTAAGGTGAGGCTATTTTCTTAAAAATCTTCGTGTCGCATCCTTGAAAGACATTAAACTTAAATAACAACTTTGGTTTTTAACCGACTTTTCGTTTTTGAGTTATGCTGTCCACAGACTGACAAACACATAGACCTTTTTCTAAAAATCATTTTTATGGATTCAGGGGGCCTCAAAACATATATTTCCGGTGAAATCTCGACATCGAATTTTTTGGTGGAACACAAAACTTCCCCTACTTACCAGTAGAGAAAGTAAAAACGCAAAATGGCTGATATGACACTTTTTCCACTACCAAATTTACTGTGTAGACTGGTTTACAAAAACCAAAGGACGATAACCAAAACAGAAACGAGAACAGGAACGCATATCGATGGCCATATCGATCAAAAGTGGAAAGTTCATTTTACGCTTTGGGATTTCATTCGCTTGTAACTGGCCGATACATTTCACCTGCATCTAACAGCCAACATACAAGTAATGCGGGTTAGCCTACGTCAAAATTGAATAAAGTAAACGTCTAAATGCAGATACATTACCATTTTTGATTTATCTAGTAAGTTTAGAGATAGAGTACAAACGGAGGAAATTCCACACTATACCCAGGCTATTGTGTGATAGACACCGGAAGGGAGGAAATGGTGTTCCGACCATCAATATATGATCCCTAACGTGAGCGGCAGGTACCTTCATGCAGCCAGCAGCCTAACGGGTTTCGACAAAACTTTGATTTTCTCAAAAATGGCTTTAACGATTTTGATTAAAATGCCATATGTTTAAAATATATTTATGACAAATGAAATGTATATTTTGATTTTTCTGGCTATGGCCCATGTATTTCTGATTACTCTTGTTGACTTGTGCATAACCGGTAAACCATAGGAGATAGACCTAATCTTACTGCACAAAACATGTATATCTCGTTAAAACTCACAACTTACGCTATATGATCTTTTTTGTGAAGTGAGCCATTTCGGAGGTATTCCTAGTTATTTGTCACAATTTTGCAATACTTATATATCGTCCTCAAATGGGAGGTCGTTGTTTATTTTTTATATCTTGGTAATGCAAAGAGAATGGAATTTCAAAGTCGTCATATAGCGACCATTCTTTAAACAATTTAAGCCTAGTGTATTCCACTTACACCTACAAGAAAATTAGCACTAATATAATTTCTACAAATATTTATCACCATTAACATGAACCAGATATAGGAATAAGTGTTTGTAAGAATAATTAGTGCTAGAGTAGAGAGAGCCATTTGAGTGCAACATACCCAAAAATTCAATCTCGAGATTTCACCGAAAATATAAGTTTTGCGGTCCCCTGAATCCAAAAAAATGTATTTTTAGAAAAAGGTCCGTGTGTGTGTCTGTCAGTCTGTGTCTGTCTGTGTGTCAGTCTGTGAACAGCATAACTCAAAAACGAAAAGTTGGTTAAAAACCGAAGTTGGTATTTCAAGGATGCGACTCGGAGATTTTGATGAAAATTGCTCCACTTTAAACTACCCTTTACATGGAAAATTTTTTAAAAATTTTGATTTTCTTGAAAATGGCTCTACCTATTTTGATTAAAATGACATATGTTTGAGATATTTTTATGACAAATGAATTTTCTTGAATTTTCTGGCTATAGCCTATGTAGTCCTGTTTACTCTGGATTACTTTGGAATAACTCGTAAACCGTAAGAGATAGACCAAATCTTACTATACAAAAATGGAGATCTTGCTAAAACACACAATTTATGTCCGAATATTTTTTTGTAGAGTGAACCATTTAGGAGATATGCCTTCTGTCAAATGGAACATCGCTATTCGTTTTTTTATATATTAGGCGTGCAAAGAGAATGGAATTTGAAAGCTTTAAAAGATTTGACTATCACTCAAAGCCTACTGTATGCTAATATTCCCGTTGTACGTGCAAGAAAACGAGCAATAAGATAATTTCTGCAAATGTTAATCTCAACTAACACGAAGAAGATAAAAGAATGAGAGTTTGTAAGAATGGTTAGTACAAGAGTAGAGAAAGTCACATCAGATTTTTCTTTTCATTATTGTTTCCATACCTTAGATTACCACTACATGCCACTGAGATTACAATGTAGTTCAGCGATCCTGTGACACAGATTTTATACCGCACTTTTCAGTGTTAAGGCATAACATAAAAAATGTTGAAAGGTCAAAAGAGCTGCCCTGATGTATCCTCAGGTACAATGTATCCATTAAACCGTGACAAAGCGTTACTAGAGTTGTACGAGCGTCATATTTGTGGTTATGCGGCATGAGAAAAACCCCAACATTACACTGTACAACAAGAGGCCGATAATAGCCAAACATAACGGAACAAAGTTACGAGAGAGTTAGATAAGTGGAAGTAGATGCTGTGATCCACTTTCAGAATTGGGCCCAAGCAGAGCATACGTCATGCTCAAAACTATCGAACAGGTTCCTCTCTGTTCTGTGGTCTTATGCCTTGTTCTTTTGCTTATGTCTAATTGAAATATTGCGCGAAATTATGTTGCTGGAAGAATTTTTTGCCTTCAGAGGCTGTTAATTTGCCACTTAACTCCTTATGCCAATCATTCTAGAGTGGTGTTGCTGAATTGGAAAGGGACCGCAAAACCATCGCCTTTTTATAAACTTTTTCCAATCTTTTCAATTCATTTCCTGTTATTTTCTCTAAAGACAGAATTTATGTTCATCTATAGTGGTGGTGGGGGCGGCGGTGGTGGCATAATTTGCACTTGGCTTTTTCTTAAGAATAGATTGCGTAATTAAGGAAAATTGAAGCTATTAACAGTGAAGCAACAAGATTCTAAAGTAAGAACAAATTAGAAACTAAAAACATCACTTATCTTAGTAATGTTGCACTTTTTTTTTAAACATTTTTTATGTTATGCCTTAACACTGAAAAGTGCGGTATAAAATCTGTGTCACAGAATCGCTGAACTACATTGTAATCTCAGTGGCATGTAGTGGTAATCTAAGGTATGGAAACAATAATGAAAAGAAAAATATGATGTGACTTTCTCTACTCTTGTACTAACCATTCTTACAAACTCTCATTCTTTTATCTTCTTCGTGTTAGTTGAGATTAACATTTGCAGAAATTATCTTATTGCTCGTTTTCTTGCACGTACAACGGGAATATTAGCATACAGTAGGCTTTGAGTGATAGTCAAATCTTTTAAAGCTTTCAAATTGTCTCCAACTCATTTTCAAAGCTATACAAACAAATTCGATACCAAAGCTACAATTTTCATTTTTTTCTGAAAACAAAAAACAAATACTGATATTCAATTTTTATTTACCAATCTCTGAAAACAAAAATTTATAAATACAATCTAAAGATGGTAATTCGAAGTTCATAACACGGTTCCTGTTTTTTAAAATAAAATTTTTTCCCCAAACCATTAAATCTATAGGACCACTTAATTGTTTTAATAATTTAACTTCTGGATTAATTTCATGATTAAATGACCAAAAATGATCTGCCACATCTGATTTATCAGTTTGTTTATATTTAATATTTCTAAAATCTTATTTTATTCTGGTTTCTAAATGACGTTTAGTTTTACCAATATAAACCTTATCACAATCTAAACAGCTAAATTGATAAATGCCAGATTTTTTATAATTTGGTATTTTATCTTTTTTAGAAAAATTAAGTAAATTTTGTATATTAAATTTATTTTGAGGGACCAAATTTATTCCATATTCTTTAAAAATCTTTGTAAATTTTTTATTGGCCCATGGATGGTAAGTAAACTTTTTAAAAATACAATTATCTTTTATTTTTTTAAGGGTTGAAACTTCTTTAACAGCTTTTTGATACTTAATTTTTTCTATCTTTTTATGTATAAAATCTGTATTAAAACCATTAATTACTGCAGTTTGTGCAAAAAGAACGTGCAACATTACTAAGATAAGTGAAGTTTTTAGTTTCCTATTTGTTCTTAGTTTAGATTGCGTAAGTTCGTCTAAAGTCCTAAATATCCAAATGTTAAACTGAACTTTCTTAGAAACCACCTATAGGTTCATTTGAAAATAATAACCACTTACAAGAGATACATTTGACCTCGAACGCTCGGAACCTCATGAAAACAATCAATCATAAACAAAACAGTGGTCTGTGTCATTTCCATGCAAAACGTTGCATTCTACTTCAAGTTACATTTTAATAGAGAGAACCAAAGTACCAAGATATCATAGGAGGGAAATTATTTGTAACTCAATGACGTCAGTGTATCATTACATTTTCAATCAACAGTGCCAAAAACCCTCTGCTTAAATTATTTATAATACCGTAAAATACAAATACTACACATCTGATAGTGCTTACATTAGTCCTCAAAGTGCAGATGCGGAATTTTGATGAAGTGGTTAAAACAAAGTGGAAGAGAACAATGTGCACACCTCATTACCACATTCCATATCACTTCTTCATTCACGTAGTCCAATATCAAAACCCACACTAATTATATTTGCAAATGATGGTATGGTGTATGGGAATATATGATAAATGATGATATGACATTGACATACCTATATCATCATTGGTATATATCATATGAGGTCTGTATGACAAACTGAATGCACTATTTCTTTCTCTTTCAGCCAATACGATCGAGAACGTAAACATATTTCGATTCTACGCCAAAAAGTAATCGTTGTTGTGGTTATTGGTATTAACTATTTAGCAGAAGGAAGGCGCACTCCTGCACTGTGGCCTAAAGCAGCCAATGAAATGACCATGGCTTAGTACAACGATAAATAATATGACATAGGTGCAAGGTGTAGTGAGATTTTCTGTGGCGCTCTTTGTACGTATCTAGTAGCTTAATCTGGTATTTCTTTAAGGTTTCAACTGCAGATAAGTAGTGTTTGAGAAAACTGGATCCAAATCAGAAGGCAATATATGTAGACTAGCCTCATAGGTATGTCGGTAGTGCATCACTGTGCGGCGTTGGAGGGTCCCGGGTTCGATTCCCAAAGTTTTACTCTAGCCAAGGTTATTTCCTATTCTCCCCAGAGTCTGAAAGTTCGACTAGGAATATGTTTGCGTGCGTGTATGTGTGGATGTGTGAGTGGGATCTAACGCAGGCCTTCCCAACAGAGGTGCAGCCAGGGCCCCGGCACAATACCAATGTATTGTTTGATTACAATTCTACATCTCAGCAATTTTTAGTTCTGTAAACTAATAAATCTTCGGACAACTTGGTGCTACGTTGTCAGCGCCCAAATGGTAAATCTGTGGATCATAATTCACTGAAACTCTCTTCCTTTTGTGGTTATACCTTTAGCCCTTTCTCTATTATTGTTAATATAACGTTTATCGTTTAACGTTGAACCTCTTGTAGTCACAGCGATTCCTCTGCCTATTCCGTTGATGATTTTGAGAAGAGAAAGCAGGACATAGCACAGTTTATTCAACTCATATGATTTATATGAATAAAGCTAATCTACAAAATTGTTTTTTGTCTGCTACTGAGAAAATTTTGTATGTGCGTTATACTGAAATTGGTGTGCTGATTCCAGATCTGAAATCAAATTTCTTCTAGCACGTCAGGTTTTTGAGTTATGAGAATGTAACTATTAAGTCTAAATATGACATTTCATATAAATACCGGTCCCATAAAGCAAGTTAAATAAATTGATATATAGAAGAAATACAAGGAAACTAAAAATAAGCTATGTATTAAGCTATTATTGAAGACACGACATTGCAAATTGTATACTAATCAAGCGAATGAGTGATGCAACAGAGTGAACAATAAAACAATCCTTACATCAGTGTTACATGAACTTAAATCAACTTATTTTACTTCTGCTTTCTGTATTACTTTACAAAAGAAGAAATATTAATGTAAATCAACAATTTTAGGCGGGAAAAGGAAAACACCTGGTGAGAGGTTGTTAAAATGTTAAAACAAATGACTTATGAAATCAAATAGGCCAAGACCACAATTAATCTGAATATACAATGAAATTTATCAAAATTTACTCAATAGTAAAAATGTAAATCGTAATTATTTAAAAACTGTGACGTGGTAGAACAGAAATGACTTCAGATCTGTAATCAGCACATTCGAATTAGGGTTAGTTCACTTGTTTTGTTTCAATAGCAAAATCACTTTAGACCAGTGTAATTACTCTTCTTTTTGTGTGTGTGATTATTTCCAGAAAACATACCAGGAATACGGGACATAGAGCAAGAGAAGCGTTTACCATGTGAGCGAATGCTCATAACAACCTGGGAGCAACGACATTGTTGTACACTTCCGGAAGACATGCGTCAATTTTACAGTTCCATTGACGGTTTCAAACTCATTTGGAATTATGAATATGCAGGTAAGATTTAGTATGGAGATAAAAAATAAAATATTTAGAACACGCTCATTAAAACAGCTACTATCCAACTGTCAATAAACCTTAAAATAGTGCTCTAGCGGCGTAATAAACAAAATCCAGATGGCAGTGAGTATACCAACTTTAACAGGGTTTAAAACCAAATACTTGACCTTACAGTAAGAAGTACAAGTCAATATTTGTTGTATTAATCATATTCCACAGGAAGGTTTCAGCTTCTATGATTTTTCATGTAAATAAGTCAGTATTATTTCCTCGTTCACAAGAGAACACGGTTTCCTTGCCTCAGTCTTTAAAATGCAATACATTTCTTCTCATAGTGCTGTAGAAATTTTGCTGGCAGCAGCTTCGATTCAATGTTTCTAGCTTGGAATGACATTTCCTTGGGATTTTCACTCATATTTTCAGTCACAATCTTGTTGTTTAGGAACGACGAACACTCAGAATGAGCACTGCTATTTACATCCGCATCTCGTATTGTTACGGTCAACCTTTCCTAGGAGGCGCTGCACAGTGTGAGATTTCAGGATTTGAGCGGTCAAAAATCCGAAATCAGTCAATTTTTGTTTCAGTAGTTATTGCTCTTAAAATTACATTAAATGGTTACTTATATTCATATTTTCTATTTTGTGACCTTTATTACACTGCGTTCATATCGCCTTATGTTTATTAGTGCAAATGTTTCAAAGTGCAGTTTAATAGAAAAAGCGAGCTTTCATTTGGACTACTACTAATGCTATTATTATTATTATCATTATTATTAGTAGTATTATTAGTATTATTATTACTATTATGATTATTATTATTATTATTATTATTATTATTATTATTATTATTATTATTATTATTATTATTATTATTATTATTATTATTATTATTATTATTATTATTATTATTATTATTATTATTATTATTATTATTATTATTATTATTATTATTATTATTATTATTATTATTATTATTATTATTATTACTGCTACTACTATACTAAGAACCAAACACGTGTAGTTGGTTTGGCCTATAGGTAGTAAGCAGGACTTAATTATTTCTGGCCCATGTATCAATAACTAATGCACAGTAGCTGGCAAATAATATCATGGATAGAGTTTAATGTATAGTGCCCTAGTTGTTTCAACTGTATACTGAAAATGCATCGATATCCACAGCAATTATTTCTAAAATTACTCAGAAACGTTCAATCAAATCGTTATTAATACCCGTTATAAGGCGCTTTTGTTTAGAATGTAATTAAAAAGCATATCCTCTTTGGCACAAATCCAGCAAGAACAGAGGTCAATCGTGCAACATGCAGCTTCATAAAATACTATTTTAGTATGCGTTTCTACATTAAGCGACACTGGGACTGAATTTGCTAATTGTTTTAACTTTAAGGCTATTTAGTTGAACATTGAAAATTTTAATATGAATAAATAAAGGAATAACCATACAAAAGCTCAACTCTCTATCTCTAATATTTCCTCAGTTTAGAATCGTAGACATTGATTTACAGAAAGTTTAAAAGATCAAAAACCAAGCTCTCTTTTTATACTTTATGATAAAATAAATTGTTCGAGTGTGTTTTTATGTATATTTCACAAATAAAATAAAATAAATGTCTTCATAAGATGCGTTTGTAAAATACTAATAATTTTTAAAGTTACATACAGTTAGAAACGCCCACTTCAGAAGATTAATATCAGCGAAGTAGAACAGCTGAAGGTAAAAACTGAAATGGTTTACGTGATGACACAATTGGCACACATATAAAAACTGAAAGCCGTTAAATTAAAATGACTCCTCTCTTAGTGCGTCGCATTACCTCTGAGCAATAAAGCGGTATGGGGTGACGTTTTCAACCATTCATGGCTCTTATTGCAAAGCTTTAACTCCCTAGCATTTATCACCTCCATAGCATTTGTTTGAATTTATCACCTTGCTAGAATTTTCATTCCTGTTTGCTAACATTTAAAACTTCTAATTGTTACAGTACTATAAAACATGCTTTGCGGTCGTCATTTAACAAGTCAGTAGCTGGGCGACTGAGCTTCGCTGGACTTCAGATAAACTTGGAAAGCAAAATGTTAACTAAATATAAATTTTCATCCTAATTTTTGGAGCCGTTTCCGTGACGAGACCTTTAATATCCTGGCTTGTTTGTCGAAATTGGCCCATTAACAGGAAATTATGGCCAAAATAAGGTTTCAACTAATTGCGACTGTTACGTATAGACTAAGACAGCTAAGTCAACTTTCTTTAAGTTTTCTGAAAGTTCTTGATGAGACCTTTAATATCCTGGCTTGCTTGTTTAAAGTGGCCCATTAACAGAGAAATAATGGCCAACAAAAGGTTTATAGTAATTTTATTGTGACTGTTACGCGTAAAATCGCGTTTTTTTTCAGGAACGACACCTATATAGATAAACTTAATAAGCAAACCCTGTCTGAATTCAAAATTTTATAGAAATTGTTTGAGCCGTTTCCAAGTTGCGCGGAATATATTTATATACAAAAATTACTCGTTTAAATACAAGATTTATTAATTGAATATAATTTCCTCTAGTCGTGAAATAAGCAGGCAGTTACATCCAAATGGGATTACTGTTGACTATTTTATACATAGAGGCCTTAATTATCACATACGAATAAATCGCCTGGTTATTTTTTTCCTTAGTACAAATTGTCACTTCATCATTCTTTTGTTCAAAGTCGCCAGCTGTACCTCATTAATCGCTGAAAAACTGTTGCACATTAAAATGTTTAAGAATCAAAATAGTACTTCATTTCAATATGACAAATGTGTTTCTAACAATTTGTTTTCTAAATAATTAATGTAGGTACTTTTCCAAAAGTACAACATGAGAAGTAATTCTTGGGTTTCATTTTCTCCAGTTGGCAGTGCTGAGTAAGACGAATTACATTAATCGAAATAAATGTATTTTAAGTTATTCTTTCATAGAATTTAACATTTTCTAATCAAATATTTGCGATAAGTATTTAAATCCGTATTTTATTCATGAAATAGTCAAGATAAATTCTTTCATTCCTGCGGAGAATTTATTTATTGTGATAAAGTTGATAGAGAAAGCGATGAGTAGTCCAAATTCAAAGCATTATCTCGGATTGGTCGCTAGATAAATCAGTGAAATATCGCCTACAAACACGTAGAGTCCAGTTTCTCAACTTCTTTTGCTACAAGTCATTCATCTCTCTTTCTCTCGCTTGGTAAAAGTGTTAATGATCTTTCGATAGTTAAATGCTAGCCCATTGTTATAGAGAGAGTAGGTATCTTCTTTTAATTTAATTTCCTATCCGGTTGAGTGCTTACAAGGTGATGACATTAACAAGCCAGCGATGACGATAGCAAAATACGAGAAAGTAGTTTAACCTAAATTTTGCTAGCCATTCGTTGGTGGTGGAACCAAAATAATACTAAGGGACATATTTAGTAGCGATGTGAATGAGCTATTAGACAAGAATCTGTTTGCTCCAGTCCCTGCAGGTGCCTCTTGCTTCTTCTCGCTTGCCTGTTCATGCGATTAAGCACTACAGAGCTGCCAACATATGACTAACAAAAACACCATCACCATAGGTGAATTATGACTGATTTAGGTTAGAGGGCCTTAAGCCGAAATATGTCCTATGCAAAAAAGTATTAAAATAAAATAAGTAAATGAATAAATGAATTAATAAATAAAGAGTAAGTGAATTCATGAATGAATGAATGAATAAATAAGTAGTTAGCTGTCATTAAAATTATAAAAAGTTATACCTTTTTGAACTGTTAAATTTACATTTTTAACTTCTCGTGAAAAAAAAGAAAAAAGCAAACATAAAAGGAAGCCGCAAAGTGTAGCTGTAGAATCGGCTGAACTAAACCTCAATGATCCGGGGGAAACATTGATTTTAATGGGCTATATATAAGAAATTAGTTTACAAGTGAGGAAAGCGATTTTAAAATCTTGTCAATCCAGCGGATTTTGCTCTCTCCTTTAGGTTGGCACATGCTTTCGCGCATGCGCAAATACGGAAATATGGCGTGTTTGTTAAAATAGTGGCATGATTTTCCTAAAAAAGAAAGTGTCCTCAAAAAAGGTGAGTGGGTGGATTTACAGGTGTTATTTGTAATAACATCAAATCCAAACGCAAATTCTAAGCTATTCTCATTATTTTATTCACTTTTATGACACTAGTAGAGCAGAAAGATAATTTTGCTGAATTTTAAAATAAGGTGCATGTGTGGCTTGCATTTATAATACATATATACAAATATTAATATTTTTTTCCTAACAAGTGAAGAAATGAACTGTGTGTTACAATCTACCATTCTTCTATAAATTATTCTTACAAAGACTTATTCTTCTACCTGCTTCAGGTTAATCCAGCCAAACATTTGCATTAACTGATTTGATAACACATTTATTATTATTATTGTTATTATTGTTGTTATTATTATTGTTGTTGTTGTTGTCAAACTATTAATATTTTATAACAGAAGTCTACTGTCCTTTATCTCTTTATCTCTCTCTGAATCTTTCTGTCTCTCTTACTCTCTCTCTCTGTCTCACACCGTCCTTGGTCAAGACGTATGTTGAGTACTATTGCTCTAAGAGGTCTACTTGTGGACCACTTACACGTGTTGTTCACACATGCAAAACTCGCACTTGCCGTTAAAGTGCCGCATCATGGAGTGGGAGGAACTAATGCAAATGAGCTTTATCCGCTTCGTTTTAATCCTGGCCTGCTTTCAGGATGTCACGAAACTTTGCACATATTATGGCGTCCCTAATTTGACACTGACCCACTTCAAGAAACCTGCTACTCGGCTTACAGGAGCTAATAATTGTCCCTCCTGCTGATTGATTACCATTCTGAAACTTAGAAGTAATCACCAGGGTAACATCTCCTCAAAGCAGTTTAACATCCATCGTGCAGGTGATATTTCAAATACTGAATTGGAATAGGAAAATATATCTGTTTATTTATTAATTTATTTAGTCATTCTTCATTTGTACTACAACAGAGCAAAGCTCCAATTACAATAGCTACATGAAATGTATTTATTCAAGGTTAACTATAACGTAAAACAAAAATACAAATAGGAATTCAGAGGAACTAAGGCTAAAAAATCAGATGTGTTGCACTCACATGTCTTTCTCTACTCGTGTACTAACCATTCTTACAATCTTTTATTTCTATATCTTCTTCATGTTAGTTGAGATAAGCATTTGCAGAAATTATCTTATTCCTTATTTCCTTGTAGGTACAATGGGAATATTAAAATACAGTAGGCTTTGAGCGATAATCAAATCTTTTAAAGCTTTGAGATTCCGTTCTCTTTGCACGGTTAACATATAAAAAATGAACAACAATGTTGCATTTGACGAAGCTTATTTTCCGAAACTGACACAAATAACAAGGAATATCTCCGAAATGGTTTACTCTATAAAAAAAAATTTAAAAAAAAAACTATTTGGACATAAGTTGCGTGTTTTAGCGAGATCTACATTTTTTATAGTAAGGTTTTGTCTAGCTCTTACGAGTTGTTCAAAATTCATCTAGAATAAACAGGACTAAATAGGCCATAGCCAGAAAATTAAAAATGTAGATTTTGTCATAAAAATATCTTAAGTGTGTCATTTTAATCAATATCGTTTGAGCCATTTTCAAGAAAATCAAAATTTTCGAAACATTTCCCTTAAAGGGTAGTTTTGGGTGGAGCAATTGTCTTCAAAATTTTCGTGAATAACAACTTAAATAACAACCTTGGTTTTTAACCGACTTTTCGTTTTTGAATTATGCTGTACAGAGACTGACACACACACACACACACACACACACACACACACACACACACACACACACACACACACACACACACACACACGCACGCGCGCACACACACACACACACACACACACGCGCGCGCATTTCTAAAAATGCCTTTTTTATTCAGGGGGCCTTAAAATATATATATATATATATATATATATATATATATATATATATATATATATATATATATATATATTGGTGAAATCTCGACATCGCATTTTTTGGGTTGAATACAATACTTCCTCTACTTACAGTAAAGAATTAAAATGAACTATTAAGCTATTATTAAAGACAAGACATTGCAAACTGTAAACTAACTAAGCGAGTAACCATAAGTGATACAACTGAATATACAGTAATTAAACAAATTTGAATGCAATAAAAAAGAATAAAAAAGCATTAGGGATCTAATACTAAATATAAACCATTTATTAAGCTATTATTTAGGACTAGGCATTACAAATGTTATACTGATTCAGCAGATGTCAATATTAACAGAAGAAGAGTGCATAACTTAAGATTTGCGAACGACATGGTATTTATGAAACCTTTGATAGAACTCCAAGAAATTATACAGAATTAATGTTATCTCGTCTTTAACTCTCCCCATATATCGTATAGTCCATGACCTTCAGGGATGACCTCATTCCATCATTTGATGATAGAGGCACCCAGAGAGTTGAGGCCGTTACCTCCGATGGTAGGGTGATGATGAGGATGACGATGCAATGACAGGACCTAAAGGTTTTTACTCCTAACCATGTTGAACCCCGGGTATACTTAACATGAGCATGTCAAAGGTGAAGGCCTGAATAGGGCCGGCTTGAAATCTCCATTCCAGAGTTGGGAATCGAAACACGAGCCCTCAGCACGAGAGCCGCTGAGCTGAAATTGATCTAGAAATAAACGCATCAAAAGAGGTACCAATTCCAGTAGACTGACACCAGTGCGTTACTGTAATGGATATCTGGATTACAGAGGCGCAAACTGCTTCTGTCTGGTGTAAACTCTGGAACTTGATAAACCTAAGCCTCAAAAGAACAACAAAAATGCTGCACATCTGCTTCACTTCGTCCTTCTTTATGACACATATAAAGTCACACAAAATGGTGCATTCAAACGTTGCAAGTGTGCCAACGTAAAACTGAAAAAGACTACTAGGTATCAATCTTAGGTGAGTGTGTGGGACTTCTACATAACTACATGGGATCGAAGAAAAAAGAAAGGGGAAAAACCCAAAGGTTCCATTAACGAATATTTTACCAAGAATTCAAAGATGTGTTGGTACGCAGAGATATGGGGCAGCAAAAAACAGATTAAAGTGTATGAAGTCTTTTTATCTTAAGGTAATTGAATGAAGTATGGAGGATTTAGCGACATCAATTGCAAAAGTCTAACAGTTTGCAGGGATCAGCTCATATAAATTTCACCAAGATACCCTAAGGGTAAGCAGTCCTTACACTTTAGGGACCCTATGCCCTTATAAAATAATACTGTGGTCACCGTTTCTGTATTTTATATATCTTAAAAACTGGCCAGCATGTTGGAAAAAATTCAATTATAATTGATAATGGAATCCGGTTGGCTTGCACTTTAGTGTAGAGAATTTTTTCTTTGAACTAGGTCAATTGAAATCTAAGAGCTACCCAAATAACGCTGTAAGCGCAACATTTCACGAAAATTCCTTATTAAAATACCATTTTAAATCAATAAACATTGAAACATCTTGAACAGGCTATACTGTGGCACAATGTGAGAGCTACCTGACTTTTCTGCTTCTCAGCTCCCAATAATTTGTATCTACCAAGTAAATTATGGACCAAATGCTACTGAAATGATGTAAACATAAACATAGGTGGTACCGTATCAAAATATTTCAGCAGCACAGTGATGCTGATGCAGATATATGTCTTCCTTCACATTCTTAGGCAATTCGTGGTTATTTTTGTACTACGGGCACTTCTGAATTATGGGTTCATAAATTCGATAGTAAAAGGGAACATAATTGATTTGCTACCATGACAACCATGACTTAAGGCCTGTTTCAATAGATTCACCTGTCAATCAATCCAATCACTCACAAAAACAAACAATGGTCAATAGTAAATAATAAAAAAACATCATAAACAGTAGTCAATAAAAATAAATTAAGGATCGGTAATACAGGGTGCAAAGGAACTTATTGCATTCCCTATCATTTCCCTATCATTAATTTATAAAATTATTAATTTTACCAGTCAATTGTCCGGTATAAGTGTCTAAAAATCTACGCAATATCTCTAGAATGACATACCACCAACAAATTGGAGACATGTGATTTCTGGCATGTATGTTCAGTTTCATAGCTTTTAACTGATAACACAAAAAGGTTAATCAATGAAAATGCGCAATATTACATCACAGTTTAGCACTACGTTCTCTCTGTCCACCAGCTCATAGTGTGACAGGAATGAATCAGTCGGCAGTTCAAAATACATTATTCTACACCGCGATACCTGATACCTTTGAAATTTGCAGAACTTAAATACATATGTTGAGCTTTATCGGAGTCTTCGCTTATGAGTTATACTGTTTACACATAAATATACCTAAACGTTCTTC
This sequence comes from Tenodera sinensis, assembly GCA_030765045.1. Lineage (NCBI taxonomy): Eukaryota > Metazoa > Arthropoda > Insecta > Mantodea > Mantidae > Tenodera > Tenodera sinensis. The sequence goes on from CM060971.1 coordinate 98,359,552, forward strand.
TAAACATAATTTTTTAGGTGTTCAGGGAACCTTAAAACATGTATGTCTAGAAAAATCTCGCATTGAATTTGATGCACTGCATCACCTCATCTATTTACTGTGAGTACGTGGTAGAAAAAGTAATAAAAGAAAAGGAGAAAAAAAATGTTTGAAAAACTTGTAGAAGCAGGAATTAAGTTCTCCATACACATAAGAACTTTCCACAGTAACTCGCCATTTACTGTGTCAAATTCTTACTGTCAAGGAAAATGCTGCCTCCAGATTGCCAAAGAATGTCGGTCATCATCACCATCTTTAATGTCTAAACTGTGCTGCCAGATACACTGCAACTTTCTTTTCCTGTTTTATTAGCACTTTTAATAACTTGGAAATACGATCACTCGGTTAGTATGTGAAGATTCCAAGTGGGGCAATTAAAGGGTCCGATCTTGATAACAGTCTTCTGATTATCCAAAACGCGGCAAATCGTGTGCTACAAAAAATAGCGAAAGCTACTTATTAAACGTTTGGGTTTGTTTCCAGTTTATTAGACATGGGTAAATATTATGACCTTGTAGATGTAGTTCTGCATGGTAATAACTTAACTAGCAGGTTTTCCTCATATGCTGCATACATCGAGGCTAATATGAATTGTTTTAAACAAATATACCGGGTGGGAGGTTCTGCTTCGGCCATTCTACATAAGTGTAATAAATATGTTCAATATAATTATTGTCAACAAAGAACCGTTTCGCCGAAAAGAAGTAATTTGTGTCAAGTATTTGGACCCATCTAGCTTCTTGGCAAATGGATGTAAATGGTTTATTATTTCACTGTCGCACAAACATTGCGTGAACAATGCTATAGCGCCTTTTTACCTTCCGCACTTCCGCAGCCTCCCCTACCTCTGACCACCACAGGCGTCGTGAGTGGGGTGCAGTACTGGAGGTGGGACGTGGTTACCGGTCCCTCTTGGCCAGTTATGCGGTCTTCTCGACCAGAGGCCGCTACTTTTCAATCAAGTAACTCCTCAATTGGCCCCTCAGGGACCTACGAGGCTGAGTGCACCCCGAACCAGGGCGAGAAAGTCCCTACGCCGGCACCGGAAATCGAACCCGGGTCCCACTTGTTAAGCAGCAGCACTACCAGCGCGCTAAGGAGATAACCATATCATTTAACACTTCCTGCAAATTGTTGTCTGGATTAACATGAAGTAGATATAAGAATAAGCGTTTGTAAAGGCATTTTGTGTAACATTTTGGCTTTGAAGCAGCATTGTTGACGTTGTATGTTTAATTTTATTATCATGTTATTCAGATTGTACAATTAAAAACACGCATTAAAAGCTCGTTTGATGTTGTGACAGGTGAGATCCTCCCAATCGGCAACATGAGCATAAATACCATCGCTGACTTGCGCCGCATCGCAGGAACTAAAAGTACAGGTGATCCAGATCTACCCAGTCTACTGGACATAGAGGTATGCACGCCACAAGATGTTTTAAATCCACCAAGACCGAGACCCACTTTTGGGGTTCGATGTAAGATATTTGAACTAGATCCTTGTCAAGGAATGGGCAAGGTATGTTTGGTATATTTGGATCGCACCGGTGGTGCAGATGCTGATCAAAAGAAGCAGGAGCCTGGCATTTGGTTGTTGGACAGAAGTTTGGAGTGGCACTTTCTGGCTCCTGATTTCACCCAGTACATCCGTATGATGCTCGTTCATCTTGGCCTACCCCAGTGGCAGTTCAGGTTCACCCCAATGGGACTTACTCCGTGGGCTGAGGTAAATACAAACTGCAAAATTTGGTTATGTTAAGAAACGCTAGATTATTCTTTTTATAAATTTTATACATACATTTTGTTTCCTGAAATAAACATACCAAAGCATTCAAACGTATTAACAATGCTTGCATTAGTTCTTGATGAACACATTAAGTGAGCAGCCAATTAAATTGTAAAATGTTCCCAAAGTGTCATAACATCCTTAATTTTGGTTACAGGTTTATGAAATTTGGATATAGTTTACTCTTTTATATGATGGACATGTGTAGTGAATTTCAATATAATTGCACAACATTTTTCACAATAGTAGATGAGTATTGTGTTTTTCAAAGTTAGAATATTTTATGTATCTTTTTAAAGATAACCTGACTTAACTACTTCAAGTGTTTACTTAATAAGAGTGAAATAATTAATTTTCAGGATTTCTTCTGGCTATTTATTTTATATATTTGTTTAAAAATAATATTCCAAAATCACACTTCTTTTCAACTGTGTACATTGCTGTCATTCATAAGATATAACAACCATCAAAAGATTCTTGCATGGAATTGAAACTTATGTATAGTTATATAAGTTTGCAAAGTTTCATCCAAATCTATCACAGAGTTTGTGAATTATCAGTGCATAAATTTTGAAAAATATAAGAAACAACAAAGTTGGGGCCCATGTGACAAAAAAATAAAACGTTGTTGTTCTTGACTTTAGAAAACTGTATATCAATACTGAGCCACTTTCTATGGGAATTTCTACAATTTTAGAGTCATGTTATTTAAACTTCAGATAACAAAATGAAAGGAAAATATAAAAATTAAAATGTTCACAGCTTATTTAACTTCTCCCCTTAAAATAAGATTTGGCAATAGTATCCGCAAAATTAATTGATGGGAAGTCAATAGACATCGGGTTCTCCGATTTCTCCCACCAATAATCCCACCAACTGCTCCAGAGTCACCTTTCCTTTCATTCATTTCGTCTTCATTTCATATCATCTCCTTCACTGTCAGAGTAGTTTAGGGCTGATCACCCATCAAACTCAGAGTTTATCTGCTCCTCGATAGGCATCTGACCCCAGGCGTCCATTGTTAAGTCCTGGGGGTGCAAGTCCATTGAGCTTTATGTTACCCGACATTCATCTTCTCAGGATAAGGGAAAATCTCGGGAAAAAACCTTATCCGGATAACCTACCCTAAGCGAGATTCGAGCTCGCGACCTCTTGAACGTGAGACAGACACGCTAACCATTACGCTACAGAGGCGGGCATTTTGGAGTCACTCTTATATCTTAATACGTTATATAATTTAAGGTCATCCACATAAAGAAGTAATTCAGAAAACATTATAACATTTTGTAAGTCATTAATAAATAAAAGACAGAATAATGGCCTTAGGTTTGATCCTTGAGGAACACCAGATTTTACAACATAAGTATGTAACATGTAACTCTTATACATAACAAATTATTGTCTGTTTAATAAGCTGTGGTTTCTTTGTTCGCAGCAAATGTTTGTGTTGATTGCACCTCATCTTCTGACCCCCGATGGAAAGGGTGAGAAGCATGGAGTCGATTGGAACGATGTTCCATACAATCACATAGATCCCTCCATCTTCAAAGTTAAAACACCAAAGAAGAAACAGAGCGATACTACGACCACCACATCTAATACATCTCATCATTCTACTGGTGCCATATCTAAAACTCGTTAATATCCACATGTTGCTTTTAATTAAGACAAACCTCGTTTTCCATCACGAATTTGGCCATACTATCAAATCATTGCCAATTAAAGGATTATTTGACAAATAAGAAAGAAAAGAAATTACACAATAAAATGTGCACGACTATATTCAGCCTCTGAGTAAAGCAAGATTGAAGAATTGCTTCGTGTGTCTTCTAAATGGTCTAAGCTTTGAATATTTGTCCAAAAATAAAATATCAACAACTCCAGTGGCTCAGTATTTTTGCTTTCTTTACTATGTATAGTAAAGTAGAGGAAGTATGGGATTCCCCAAAAATTCGATGTCGAGATTTCACCAGAAATATACCTTTTTAGACCCCCTGAATCCAAAAAATTAGAAAAAGGTCTGCTCGCGCGTGTGCATGTGAGTGTGTCTTGTCAGTCTGTGGACAGCATAACTCAAAAACGAAAAGTCAGTTAAAAACCAAAGTTGGTATTTGTTTAATGTCTTTCAAAGACGCAACATGAAGATTTTGAAGAAAATTCATCCACCCTAAACTACCCTTTATACGCAAAATTTTTCGAAAACTTTGATTTTCTCGAAAATGGCTCCAACGATTTTGATTAAAATGCTATATGGTTAAGATATTTTTATGACAAATGAAATTTATATTTTTAATTTTCTGGCTATAGCCTATGTAGTCCTGTTTATTTTCATTGAATAACTCGTAAACCGTAATAGATAGAGCAAATCTTACTACATCTAAAACACACAATTTATCTCCAAATAACTGTTTTCGTAGAGTGAACCATTTCGGAGATATTCCTGGCTATTTGTGTGAGTTTTGGAAAACTTAGTTGCGTCAAATGGAACATCGTTATTCATTTTTGATATGTTAGCCGTGCAAAGAGAACGGACTTTGAAAACTTTAAAAGAGTTGACCATCGCTCAAAGCATAGTGTATTCTCATATTCCCTTGTACCTACAAGAAATAAACAATAAGATAATTTTTGAATATTTTTATCTTAACTGACACTAAGAAAATAAACGAATAGGAGTTTATAAGAATGGTTAGTACAAGAGTAGAGAAAGTTTGTGAGCGCAACACATCAGATTTTCATTTAAAATATTTGAGCAAATAAGCAATATCTTTATGAAAAAACTCTCAAGTTTTGATTACTAGAAGCCTAAGGATAAATTTTTTCACGTTTTCGTGATCTGTGTTTTAAATGTTAAATGCATGTTTAAATTGAAGGTTTTTTTTTTTTCCCAAATCATCCCACACTGCAGCATTAGAAGTGTTTTATTAAACCTTGAAAACATGTGAATGAAAACCTTTTCTTGAAAATACTGCGATGGCTATAGTGCACGGTTATCGGGAGGTCGGTGCCAGGCAGTCGGAACCCTAAACAAGATAAGGCCCACACTTGTCCAGCGTAAACACGGTAAGTGCCATCCTCAGAGAACCTTCTGGATGTTTCGACATCTCGGACGTCCTGGAAAGTTCCTATACTATATAAGGGAGTGCTCTCACAACCTGAATGATCTTTGCGGTGTTCGAGAGTAAGTCTGATGGCAGTCTAGCGAAGCAAGTCACTAGATTTGGCGGAGTGAGTGAGTGATTGAGTGAGTGAGTGAATGAGTGAGTGAGTGACTGCGTGCGTTTCTGGTGCGACGAGAGGCGCTCTTGTTCGATCGAACTGATGAGTATGGTGAACTGAAGTGAGTACTGTTACTGCATGGGATTTGAGACGTCTTGTGTTCGGCGAGTGAACTGTCCGGAAGAAGAGGCTACGTCACAAAAGAAGGTGAATTGACGGTGAACAGTGGAGCTAGTTCACGTCAGTGAAGTGACAGCTAAGCGAACTCTCGGCGAAAGTGAACTAGATTTTTAAGTGAAAGTTATTAAGCAAAGCAATAATTTGAAAACTGGATCAAAGTCACAAAACTATAGAACTAGTTTTTATTACACATATTGCACTGCAAGAAGTGTGAACAATAAACATGAATAAGTCTTTATAGTTCCCGTACAACAAGCAACTCCTGTTTTTATTAACTAAAACAGTGCTTACTATGTCCAAAGCCGAAAAGTAAGATTCTTTATCATCTCTTCCTGTCAGTTTTGAAAACACATGTAAGTGAGCTCCAAAAGGGTTGAAGCCTTTTCCCTATTGCCTACTAAGACGATGAATTTGTTGTGATAAAGTACCCTATTTCATGAGGTAATACAATAATTCCCAAATTTTCTCAGATTTCATTTCGCTTCTAAATTCTGTTACTCCTACTTGCACAACATAAATATTAGATTTGTCTTAAATGATTCAACTGGCGGTCACCGGATCTGACCTGTAGCAAGCATCCGGTTGAGCAAACTGGGATAACCTTGCTCACTCTCCTACAGAAAACAATAACTTTTGTGGTTCTGGTTGATGTTGTCTGATACGACATTGTGACAGAATGAGAATGTGACAAATCCCACTTCTGATACCAGTATGACAAAATGACAAACTGATAGTTTAGTTACTTTTTTAGCACTTTATTTTCCTTCTAATTGAACCACAAAAACATAATTCTGTTTTATAAGTGCTGAGGCTTTCACGGCCGGCATTATCAACTATATTAAGTAGATTTTTCGGGCTTGTGGGCCGTGGTCGAGTTGGATTGTCTTCCTCCGACGTTTCGCTGAAAACTGTGTCCAGCATCTTCAGGGTCAACCTCTGTTATTTAGGTCTAACTTAGCAGCTGCACGTAAACTACAATTCACTGCAAACTTTCGTATTAAAGATCATTTATGTTTCTTTTTGGTGTCCTTGGTAACATAAATTTTCACGATCGCTCGTTCTCATGAATTCCAACATGTGATTATCGCTAACAAATCTTTTCTTAATAAATTGATCTCAAATTATATTTTCAAAATGCCGGCAAATGGGACGTCTCTGACCCTGGTATAAAAGAGAAGGTTTCCCGTGCCTCGGGTTTTCTTCTCCCTCTTATTAGAGCCGGGAGCCAAGTTTTGCTTATCTGCTGTCTCTCTTCTTTTCGATTGTAGGAGTTTTTATGCATAAAAATCTCTATCGCTTCCCGAGTCAAGCGAGCCTGGTAGTGGCTTGTCCTTGAGAGTACCTCCGTGCCTTTGTAGTTCACGTCGTGGCCAAACAATAGAGAATGTTCTGCCACCGCTGACTTGTCCGTCTGCCTAATAATAGTTGATATATAATATAGTTGATAATTCTGTTTTATCTCGTTAGTACAGTCAACAATTGTTCGTCATTTAAACAGAATTGGGATATATTCTTCACCACTCTGTCCTCTTATGTGATCTGCAAGAGGAAATGGACCGAGACCACCTTCAAATATGCCCGGCCACTTCTAGCACCCCATCCATCAGTGAAATATATTGGAGAGCAAGAGGATTAATCACCTCATTGTCAGAAATCCAGCATTAGCTAACAACAACAATTGTTCGTGGGCTTACAACTCACAGGTGTTCTGTCCTCTCTTAACCTTGATCCACAGTTTCTGCCATTCATTTATCTCTCTCTAAAGTTGACTTCGACAATCATACTCACTAAAACTGCTCACAACTCCGACGGAACGTTAAATGTCCCAAACTGTCTCTTGTCGACATATACAGTTCTCTCCATCACAACTGCACACACACACACACACACACACACACACACACACACACACACACACACACACACACACACACACACACACACACACACACACACACACACACACACACACGCACATAACCTGCTAATAGCTCTCTCGTTCAACACTCACGATTCCATCAAAAAACAACTCCTCAACTCTTGCTTTCATAGGCAGAATGACATAGCTCGGATTCTCCTCAAAAGTCACCTTTCCTCGAACCTCTCACAAATAAGCCGGCATCTTATGCCTCGTGAACATAAAACCCCTTTGTTCTCTTTGTCGTCTTGTTCTGACCGCTGCATTGTCGTAGGGTCGTGTTCACAAGCAGTGCTGTGAGGCATTGACCTTGAGTCTTTGAGGCGTGAAGCCGCGGCCGGCATCACATAGTATACTCATAGTTGTATGAAGCTGTTTTTCTTTCTTTTTTTGGGGGGGGGGGTTAAGGCAATGACATCTAGACTGTAAGTTTGGATGTATATCAAACCTCCTCATGTTAGTATTTATTTAACAAATCCACAATTTATATGTTGGTAGAAAAACTAATAAAATGGGTTATTTTTAGGTAGAAAGAAAAAGGCACCAATAGTTCTCCCGAGGGGGGGGGGGGCATTTAGATTACAACATGTCTTTATAACAGGATGATTTACTGACCTGCTTGTTCCCCAGATCTAAACTCATGCGGTTATTATTTATGGAAACACTTAAAGCTTTAGTAACGAATATCCATAAATTTGACGAATTAGAAGTTAATACCTGAGATACGTTTCCCGATGGCTTCAGCAGAGAAAATTCATCGAGGTTCAACAGGTGTCAATCTTGTATAGACGCAGAGAGGTATAATTTCGAAAACTTGCGAAAGGTAAGTATAACTAATTTTTATTCTTTCGTATCGTTAGCATTATCTAGGGAAGAAAAAGGAAGGTCGGTTTTCGGCGTATTGCAACAAAAAGACAACAAATTGTGGGTTCTTTTAGATTTAATTTACACAAAAACCGTTGATTCTTTTGAAATACGCCAAAGGAAAAAGTTGTCATTTATTCAATTTTCTATGAATATACCCATAAATCAAGAACATTCAGCCAGGTGATATTTTTTTTATAAAAACATTTTTTTCTAGAAAATTATAAACTTTTCAACATTTTGGTATTAGACTTTCTTGTTATTCACAACATGAGAAATTCGCTGTTAAAGTCTGGCGGATCATTTCACTTCCATCCTGTATTTTTTGGTTTTCCCACATTTTTTCTCTTTTTGAAAACTCTATAATCACTCTTCCATATTTAATAAATTAGTACTAGTAATACAAATACTGATCACACATAATATCTTTGGTAGCCCCAAAATTTAAAGGGGGCTGATAGTTGACTATTATTAGGGCTAGGAAGTTCATGCATTTGCATGTTTTTTCATAGTGGTTAAAAATGTATGCTTTTACATTATGTGCACGAGTTATGGAATTTTCAGTTATTTGGACATGATTTTATAGTGCATATAACTGCATATTTTCTTGATTTTTGATAAATGCATAATATTTCAATAGTATAGCCCCTATATTGCATATTTTAATGATTTTTATGCTTTTTTATTTTTTCATCTGTATAATATTTTTCATACTGGTAGCATTTCCGAGACAATGATTCTCTCCCATTGGTAGATAGATTTGTGTCCAGTACAAAAAGATTTTTTGTTAAATCTCCTAAAAGAGTTAAGTTGTTTAGATCAACAGCACCTAACATCTGACTTCCTCCTGCACCGGTGTTAATCGATGGGGAACATGGTCGATGCAGTTTTATATTATGCTGAGCACATAGAAATAGTCGAAGAGGTTGTTAATTCATTGGACTCGAAAGATGCTTCATCAACACAAACTGTGCAAAATATTCTGTCAGGCACTAGGTTAAAAGAGAATCTTAGTTTCATATCTGCCCATTTTTCTTTCTTACCAACAGCCATAACGGCATTGAAAGCTGTAGGATCTTCTTTGCATGAATCACTTACTGACTTTGAAAAGACAATATGTGATTTAAGTTCGGTTCCTTTGAGAATAGGACAAAAAGTGAAAGAGAAAGTGAATTATGTAATTTCAAAAAATTCTGGTTATAAACTGATGTGCGATATTCGAGACATCCTCGAAAAAAAAAACATCTGTCACACCAAGAGACTTGACTCTCTCTGTGAATCAATTAACATAATTTAAATATGCTCCGATAACATCTTGTAACGTGGAGAAGTTTTTCAGGTTACAAAAGTATTTTGCGAGACAACAGACGATGTTTTACAGTTGAAAATTTGTGCAAATTGTTGGTTGTGAACTGCAATTTAGCAGTTAATACTAGCAGTGAGACCACTTCTGCTTCAACCTCTAAGGAATAGGAATAAATAATTATTTATTATTTATACTAACTCGCCTTGTCTACTGCAAAGGGACATTAATTGCTTTAATTAAAAGTGTATATTTCTTGGCATATTTTCAAGTTTTTAAGAACATATTTGCATGCATATTTCAGTGTTTTTTAGGGCATGAACTTCCGAGCCCTAACTATTACTATTCTTCTTCCTGCTGTAAAAATACATTTTGTGGGCACAAATGAAACTTATATCATTGGCTTTACAGTGTGATTTCACAGGTGCTTAACTACACGGTACATTGCAAGCCTATGAGTGGATTTTGTATTGAGCTAGCCGCCATTAAATTTTGCGACAGCTACAGTAAAATACTGACATTTCGCAGTTATCTTCAGGACGCGTAGTTCAAAACAGCCAAAGCAACAAATAGAAACCAGAGGGACATCTACAGGCCAACTGGCTAACTGATTAGCCACAGCGAAACATTTCCTTTGCACGAGTGGTCTATACAAATATATAGCATTTCAAATCCGTAAAATTTCTATTAATATTAAAATCCAGACAGCCGCACTCAAGAAGGTTTTGTTTAAACGATTATTAAATATATTTGGAATGAGAAAACAAGCATATGTAATATACCATTCAAAAGAGAAAATTTCAAGGTATAAAAATCCACAGAATATAAAAAATCTGATGTGTTGCACTCACATGACTTTCTCTACTCTTGTACTAACAATTCTTACAAACTCCTATTCCAGTATCTTCTTCGTGTTAGTTGAGATAAACATTTGCAGAAATTATCTTATTGCTTATTTCCTTGTAGGCACAAGGGGAATATGGGAATACAGTAGGCTTTGAGCGATAGTCAAATCTTTTAAAGCTTTCAAATTCCGTTCTCTTTGCATGGTTAACATATAAAAAATGAACAACGATGATCCATTTCACAAAAGTTTTAAGTTTTCCGAAACTGACAAAAATAACAAGGAATATCTCTGAAATGGATCACTCTACAAAAAAAAAAAAAAAAACTTATTTGGACATAAATTGTGTTTTAGCTAGATCTACATTTTTGTATAGTAAGATTTTGGCTATCTCTTACGGTTTACGAATTATTCAAAAGTTATTCAGAGTAAACAGGACTACATAGGCTATAGCCAGAAAATTCAAAATATACATTTCATTTATCATACAAATACCTTAAACATATGGCATTTTAATCAAAATCGTAAGAGCCATTTCACAAAAGTTTTAAGTTTTCCGAAACTGACAAAAATAACAAGGAATATCTCCGAAATGGATCACTCTACAAAAAAAAAAAAAAAAAAAAAAAAAAACTTATTTGGACATAAATTGTGTTTTAGCTAGATCTACATTTTTGTATAGTAAGATTTTGGCTATCTCTTACGGTTTACGAATTATTCAAAAGTTATTCAGAGTAAACAGGACTACATAGGCTATAGCCAGAAAATTCAAAATATACATTTCATTTATCATACAAATACCTTAAACATATGGCATTTTAATCAAAATCGTAAGAGCCATTTTCAAGAAAATTAAAATTTGCGAAAAATGTTCCATGTAAAGGGTAGTTCAGGGTGGAACTATTTTCTTCAAAATCTTCGTGTTGCATCCTTGAAAGACATTAAACTTAAATACCAACTTTGGTTCTTAACCGACTTTTCGTTTTTGAGTTATGTTGTCCACAGACTGACAGATACACACACACACACACACACACACACACACACACACACACACACACACACACACACACACACACACACACACACACACACACACACACACAGACCTTTTTCTAAAAAGTGCTTTTTTTAATTCAGGGGGTCTCAAAACATATATTTCCGGTGAAATATCGACTTCGACTTTTTTGGGTGGAATACATCACTTCCTCTACTTTACGTAGTAGAGAAGTAAAGATCCACAGAAAATTAAAAAAAAAATGAAAATGTAATGTTTACCCTTCTGGAGTGCCTTAAATATCTTCCAGGTATGCCACACGATTTCACATGATTGTAACATGACTTACAAGTGAGTTGTGCTATGCACACACGAATTTTTTTAAAAATGCTTTGATTTGGCCAGGGGGGCTGAAAGTATGTATTTCCAATGAAATCTCGATGTCAAACTTTTGGTGTGGAATGCAATACTCCTTTCTAACAAAGTAAAACTGTAAGAACATATTTTGCAATAACTCATCCACTTGAACAAGAATGCTTGTGAAGCCAACTTAGCTAATTACTGCTGTTCTATTGTAACTCGTCAGTCACTGGCATGTAGCAGTGCATTTACCTTAGGAAAGCAGCTTCGATGACATTTATTGTTTCTCAACAGTTATCCTCTAACAGAATATATCCGTTGAACCGTTAAGATGAGTGTAGCGGTAAGTTGTCAATCAGTTCCATACACTATGCCTGGGTCAGGAGGTGAGCGAGGAGTCAATCCCTCGCGCAAACACAATGACACAGCCAGCAAGCGTGCGGATCCTGTTAGTAGCATTTCTTTCTTTTTGTTAATATATTTGTACAACTTCTAGGTTGAAGTGAAATGATTGGGATGTCTGTGTCGGTCTGGGTGGCTCAGTTGGTTAGACGCTGGCCTACTGATCCCAAGGTCGCGGGTTCAAACCCGGCCCAGGTCGATGGTTTTTAAGTGTGCTTAAAAACGACAGCTCCATGTCAGTAGATTTACTGGCATGTAAAAGAACTCCTGCGGGACAAAATTCCGGCACACCGGCGACGCTGATGTGATCCTGGCAATTGATAGCGTCGTTAAACAACAAAATAATTTTTAAAAAAAATTTAATTGGGATGTCTGTAATGTGTCCACTAATTTATCAAAACTTTTAAGCTTAAATTATTATTGGAACAGAGCACTCATCGGACTGTCTGTCTCTCTGATATGCTGGTCAACATGCAAACCTTCAAATCTGGAGCTCTAGGATTCGATTCCCGGCTGGGAGGGGGAAGTTTTCTTTAGCCAGGGTTAATCCCCATCCACACCAGAATTTGTAAGTATGTGTGAAAGTGTGAATCTGTGTGTGAATTTAATAATCAAAACTAATAAAAACCAAAGTTTATATTGGATGAGGTGTAACTTGGCACTTGCTTATTAGAAAAAGAAAGAAATACTATCTCTTTGTTAACCGTACCTTCTTTGTGGTGGACCAGGCAGGATGGACACATCAGTGGCGGGTGATCATTCTTCATTGCCACATTGACAACCATGCTTAACTTGCAAGAGTTGTAACACCACTGATGTCTACTTGCCCTCATAACACAGAGAAATAGGGCTCTAAAAGGGACTGACCACTTCAAGGAAGGTTTTCTACAGCCCCTGCTAGACAAGGATAGTAGAAAAACTGCCAACAACTCGTCCACTATAACTTGTATACAAGTGAACATAATTGTTGTTCAGCAGCTGTTTATACAGAAAGTGTTTGTTGTTTGTTTGCGCGCGCGCGCGCGCGCGTGTGTGTGGTTTTAACCTCGGAAACCACTGAACTGATATTGATCATTTGTTCATCCTTCAAAAGGACTGTTCTTCCAGAGATACTAGGTTATAAAATATTCCCAAAAATTTTAGAACTGGATGGGGCGATTAGAAGATTCTTCACATTCATGTTATTGAATTTAACCCGTTTCATTAGATATAAATATATTTTTGAAAATGTATTTGTAATATATAAGATTCTCAATAACTTTCAGCTCAAAGGGGTAAGTGGGAAGGAATTAAATTATTACAGAAATGATAGTTGCATATCGCTTTCATATTACCCAATTTCGTTTTATGATTTCGCTGAACTTTAGTTTGTGTCACTTTGGCAAAGGTTAATACACTTGGATTTTAGAATCTGGAAAAAACGATAGGCTACAGCTTTCAAATGCTCCCGTTACCTTTATTTTCAATCCCTAACATGCAAGTGAACGCTTTTTGTCCTATCTGAACAAAACTTTGCACGCTTTATCATAACATCCAACAAAAGGTATAAGCTAACTTAGAACTGTAAAAAACTATCCTACCATATTTTCAAACTGTTATAAGAAATCGGCACCGTGTGATTCATCTGATCAAAATAATATGCAAGTATGCCATATGTTAATGCATAAACCATAAGTTTCCTTACAACTTCCAAAAATGACACAATCCTTGTTTTCAAGCGTTAAGTATTTTGATATTTTTACTCTCTCTATTACATAACTAAATAGGGGAAGTAACTATTACACCCGATCCAAAAATTCAATGTCGAGATTTCACCAAAAATAATATATCTTTTGACATCCCCTGAAACCCCAAGGTCCATGTGTCTGTCTTGTGAGTGTCGAATAACTGTGAATTGCATAACTCAAAAGTCGGTTAAATGCCAAACTTAGTGTTAAATCCAGACTCTTCCTAGGATGCAACATGAAGATTTTAACCTCAAACTACATGTAAACATTTTCGCACATTTTAATTTTCTCAAAAATGGTACTAACGATTATAATTAAAATACACCACGTTTAAGATATTTTATAACAAATAAAATGTACGTCTACATTTTACATACATTTGTGAAGTACTCTTCATTCTGAATTACTTTTGCATAATTGATAAAACGCAGAAGACTACATAAAAATTTAGATGTCGTTAGATTAAACAATTTATGCCAAATACATTTATTTTTCTGCGGTTAGCCATTTCTGAGTCATTCCAATTTATTGGTTTGAATTTTCCAATACTTTTCTGAAAACGAAAAGTCCATATTTGTTTCCTCATGATCATGCAAAGAGAACGGAATTTCAAAGACATCTTTGTGACATAAAAACAATTGACTATCGCTTATGCCCATTGTATTCTCCTATTCTCACTTATAGCAATTTCTGCAAAGTTTTATCTCGATCAACATGAAGTACGTGTAGATAAAAGAATAAGCTTTGTAGGAATATTTATTGAAGAATAAGTAGAAAAAGTCATGTTAATGTAATACTTCAAATTTCTTTCTTCGTGCGCCAGTGAAATCATAGAATTCGATAAAACAGTAAAAACATCTGGATTTAAATGTGTAAAACTGCATATGCATTATTATTTTACACATAATGCGCACTCTAAAGAATATCCTATGTCTGAGAGGTAGAACTGGAACTTAAAAATTTAATGCCACAACTGGTAAGCGGAAGGTCTGTGGTCCAAATCCCAGTTGTGGCATTGAATTGTTAAGTTCCAGTTCTACCTCTCAAACTTTGCCCACACACGGCTTGTGTGTTTAAAAACACCAACAGTAAGTTTTTTGGCATAAATAAATAATATCCTATATCATTATGTCCGATAGCTTGGAAGTCTTCAAAGATATATGATTATGATTATAAAAGGTTCTACATTTTGCATTACTTTATGATCTTTAGCAGGATTTCACTTTCGCAGAATTAAGTTAGGGGTATATAACTGAGTTTAAATAAGTTTGCATGGAATTTATGTAATTCACACTATATCTGTATAGATTCATATATTCATATAAGTTAATAATATACATTTTAATAATCAAAAATGCGTTTCGTATTTAAAATCAGTAATTTTAATTGAAGTGTCCTCGCTTTAAAAAAATGATCCATGAAAAGCATTTGTGCATAGAAAACACGAATTACAAAACAATCGTCCGGTAGCAAATTGGATGGGAATCAAGAAGTTTATATGTTGTTCTTTTGGTTCAGTTATTCTGAATTTACTGTATAGGTATGTGAATTTGATTAACACTAGAAAAATATAATAATTGCCAACTAAAGCACATACATTTATGTGCATACTTTGTACAATATATTAGCACATGGACTTCTGAACCCCTTAACACTGCTGCACGCCATGAGCAACACCGCTGCTTCTGCAGATGATGGCAGCGAATTACTGACTGAATTGATAATGGCTGCTATTACTCAGTTATCCGTCTCCCGTCAGTTTTATTTGGCAGTGCAGCTGATGCTCCTCGGGTGCTTCCTGGCATCTGTCTGTGTTCAACATGCACAGAGGGGGAACTTGCTTTCCAGGTAATCAACTGTATTTGTTCCTAATGAAATAACAACTATAAGAAAGTGTAAATACTCTCCAGTGGGCTATTACACTTGAGTGCATGCGATCTTATAGGCAATTAGGCACAGATTTAACACACCTTCACTTTATAGCTTACCTAAGATAGGTAAATATTGAATTCCCACTAAGAAAACTTTCACTGGGATCCACTTTAAACAAAACAGGGTACCTGACGTCATACTCACCGAATATTTCTACCTATTACAATTTCACATATAATTCCTATGCATTACAATTATAAAAAGTGTTTTTCCTATTCATATTAAAAATTTAAAATAAGTTTTTGACTTTTAAGTATAGACTTTGTTGCATACATGACATGGAAAAGAAAACATAACTGTTTGTATCGTAATCAACTATTTTGCTAATGAATTCACGTGGAAAAAGAGTCATGAAATATATTTGTAAGTGTCGCTTAACTGATCAAGCTGGGAATACGTAAAATGTAGTAAAGAATAGTTTGAAAACGGCTAGTGCTACAAAAAAGTCTTAAATATATACTGTATATTTCATTGAACACTACATTTTTCGTAGAGTATGTTTTATCTACCTTATATGGTTTAGTAGTTGCACAACATTCACAAACCTCAAAGGTGTTCAAAATATACATTTTGTTAATCATAAATACTTATCTTAAAAATTCGGTGCTCTAATCAATATCGTTTTTGCCTTTTTGAGAAAATGTAAAATAAAAAATGTTCCTTGTAGTTAGAGATGAGAGAATTTTCTAAAATATTCGTGTCGCGTTCTTAGAAGGTGCTGAACTTAAAAACAAATTTGCGAATTTATCCATTTTAATTTGTTTTGCTTTTTTTGAGTTATGTGTTCATGTACAATCATATACACATGAATCCTTTTAGAACTCGTAAAACTGCCTGTCTTTCTGTCTGTCTGTCTGCCTATCTATTTGTCTGTCTTACTGTCTCTCTGTCTATGAGCAGTCATGCCGAAAATAAATAGTTATACACCAACCTTCAATGGTATTTTTGAAAGACGCAACAGCAAGAACTCTAAGGAATTCCCACATCCTAAACATGGAAAGTGTTTCGTTACTTTATTAAATTGACTGAAACAATTTTAATTAACATATGACAAATTTGTGATAATTCATGATTAATAAAACATATCTTGAATTGTTTATAAACAGCCTGTGAAGTGCATCGATCCTTATTGAATTGTATATAAATGAAGAAAAAAAAGAAAAAAAGAAGAACTTGCCGAACAAAAATTAGATCTCCTTAATGTAAACAATATATAGATACCAAATAATATTTTTCCGTAGCGCCAAGCTTTCAAAAATATTCGCTGCGGAAGTTTAAGTTTTCGCAAGATAAGTTTATTTTGGTGCGCATCTTGTATGTTAGACTTAAAGTGTAATAAAGTTAATATTGACAAATATCTATTGCAGGCAACATTAAGAGGATAGGAGGTACACTTTTTATCTGTGATTAAAGCTATACATATTTTAATTGATTGGCAATTAGATATTCAATATGCAGCCAACGACAATAATAACAAAGCATAATTGTACGTAGATTTACGAAGGACACATATATGAAGTCTTCAAACATCATGCTGCATTAATGTTGGACATTTGATTTGTACATATTGACATTTAACTGATTTAACAGTTTCACCCATCGTAGTGTATAGACTAACAATTTTACTCGCAGTAACATGGAAGATGGATTACTAAACTTACTATCTGATCCTGGAAATGTATTGCTGTCCATCTTTTCTTGTATGCAAAGAATATAGTACCTGATTATCTCACAATAATCACAAAAAGGAGAATCTTAATATTGATTCTATAAAGATGCTGGCTAAGCAACCCTTATTAAATTTTAGTTGTTATATCTTTCCTTGAGGCTTTTATACTCTCACACCATTGTTTTTTAGTTATGTCAGTTATTTAAGTGATTAAATTAATCAATTTCTGCACATTTTTGGTGTCACTTTTAGATTCAAAATGAACATTTAGGCTGATTTAATTAACCGTTGTTTGATGCGCGAACGTTTTGTGTTTACACAAAAAAATTACTAATTACAACTAAGGAAAAATCTCAAAATAATTTGCATAAGTGTGTAAAGCATTTATTTTTAAACATAGTAAAAAAAGAATTACGAGATATTATTTTTCACAGATGCGTTTTTTAAGGAAAATATTTAATTACACAGACATAAGGAGTGTAGACATTATGTTTTTGTTTTTTGTTTTTTCTTCATGTTCTTTTAGTACTGCGAATTCTACATGCAGCTCTACACACTTTATACATAAGTGTACATCCAAAATCACGTATAAATTCACTTCAAAACAACACGATAGCTGTGTTTTACACTAATACAGTAAAACTAAGATGGATCAGGTATGAGTAAATAAAACTAGGTCAAAATTGCCCCAGAAGGCGTTGATATTTTCAGTGTCGGAGAAAATTCCGGAAACGGTGTCGTTCATGCAATCTTCTTGATCAGAAATGAACAAGTGTTCGCATCGTGGGAAGTAGCACACTTATGGGCGTGGTGATCTGTGCAAACTAGTTGTAAACGTTGTCTAGTCATTAAAACCTGAATTTGCTGAAAGCTTTACTTAAAATCATCTGAGACTTTCCTTTTTTGTATCTATTTTAGTACAAAATTCAGAAAGGTGTTTGAAAAACTGTGCAGTAGTTTAATTTTTACTTTCTCTACTACGTATAATAAGTAGGGGAAGTATTGAAATTTACCGAAACATTTGATTTCGAGATTTTACATCATCATCATCATCATCATCACCATCATCATCCTCAATACTTCAATATTTACAGTTCCCTCTGCTGGGATTCAGAAACAGTTTAATTATAAATTCCAATAGTCGGCAGTTCGTTTCAAATAACTCAGTTCTAAGCCTCCATAAAATTATTAGTTAACTTAACCGGTATTGTTTATTCTCATATCCGCTCAAGTATGTCCTGAGAAATCTAATGTGTTCCACTCACATGACTTTCTCTGCTCTTGTATTGTTATTACAAATTCTTATTCCTATATTTTCTTCATCTTAGTCGAAATAAAAATTTTCAGAAATTATCTTATTGTTTATTTCCTGCAAGAGGAATAGAGTAGGCTTTGAGCAATACTCAAATCTTTTAAAGCTTTGAGATTCCGTTCTCTTTGCACGACCAAGAGATAAAAAAGTGAATAACGATCTTCCATTTGAGAAAAGCGCAAGTATTGCACAACTCACACAAATAGCAAGGAATATCTTCGAAGTGGTTCACTCCACAAAAATGCATTTAGACATAAATTGCGTGTTTTAATAAGATCTGCATTTTTGTACAGTAAGATTTGCTCTATCTCTTACAGTTTACCAGCTAGGCAAAAGTCATCAAGAGTAAACAGGACTGACATATACATAGACATATGGCATTTTAGTTTTAGTTTTTCAAAATTGAACTACAGTAAAAGTCTGTATCGCAATAGACTATACGACGATCACTTGGTATATCTTCTACAACTATGCACTTTGACTTTGTCGCTAAATATTGATAGCCTTCTTAAACGTAAGCAGGATCAAACAAGTCACTAATGAACAAACGTTTATCGGATAAGATTTGAAAGTGATTTTGTAAATCAAACGCAACATACATGCAACCAATCCGCCACAGCAACACAATGCACGTCCGAGTGTTAAAGAATGGCAAAATCCGCGTATAGTGGAAGGAGGTAAATCCAACCTCCCCTCTTTCGCGACGTTGCACTACACTGTTAAAGGTTAGCCGACAAACGATTCACGTTTAGCTATAGCTACGCGGAACACGTGATGGATAGCTCTAAATAGCTCGGCCGATGCTCACGCGATTGCAGCGCCAGAGTACGTGATATGGGAATGCAAATAGTTCTCGTTGAATCTGCTTAGTAGTTCCATCACTCTAACATTCCTGCAGTACTGCGCACCGTTACTTAAATAGTTCTATGTATTCATCTATTTATTTGGTACCGAGGTGACATTTAATTCACAGGCTGATATACATACACTTTTGTTCCGAATATTGAAAATTCTAGT
Organism: Tenodera sinensis; assembly: GCA_030765045.1. Lineage (NCBI taxonomy): Eukaryota > Metazoa > Arthropoda > Insecta > Mantodea > Mantidae > Tenodera > Tenodera sinensis. The sequence continues at coordinate 98,379,120 of CM060971.1, forward strand.
TATATGCATAGCGATTTCCTTCTCCAAATTCTCTGTCCCTTCTTTTCGATTTTTTTTTTCCACTTTCTCTACTGGTAAGTAGAAGTATTGTATTCCACCCAAAAATTTGATGTCGAGATTTTACCGGAAATATATGTTTTGTGACCCCCTGAATTTAAAAAAAAAAAAAAAAAAAAAAAAAAAAAAATCCGCACCCTGAACTACCCTTTACATGGAAAATGTTTAAAAAGTTTTGATTTTCTTGAAAATGGCTCTAACGAATTTGATTAAAATGTCATATGTCTGAGATATTTTTATGCCAAATGAAATGTATATCTTGAATTTTCTAGCTTTAGTTCCTGTAGTCATATTTACTCTGGATGACTTTTGCATAACTGGTAAACCGTTAGAGATAGACCAAATCGTACTGTAGAAAAAATGTAGATCTTGCCAAAATACACAATTTATATCAAATAAATTGTCCTGTAGGGTGAATCATTTTGGAGATATTCCTTGTTATGTGTGTGAGTTTCAGAAAACAAAACTTTCGTGAAATGGAACATCGTTGTTCATTTTGTTATATGTTAAGTGTGCAAAGGGAATGGAATCTCAAACCTTTAAAAGATTTGACTGTCGCAGAAAGCCTATTGTATTCTAAAATTCCCCTTGCACCTACAAGGAAATAAGCAATAAGATAATTTGTACAAATGTTTATCTCAACTAACACGAAGAAGATATAGCAATAAGAGTTTGTATGAATGGTTAGTACAAGAGTAGAGAAAGTCATGTGAGTGCAATGCATCAGATTTTTTTTAGCATTAAAATACAACAAGATTTCATCTTCTGTTAGGTCACAAATGAGAAGATTGCTCTATCCATTGCCTTCCTAAACTCTTTGTCTTCCAAACTCGTAGTGTGAACAATATACATTTCTCCAAATTAATGCCAACATCTGTGCACATTTTTCTCTAGTAGTCTATGTTCAGTCCTTTCAAAAATAACAGAACTAATATTGACATTCCCTGATGAGGCAACTTTTGATACCATCTCCAACATCTTGGTCTTCGACCAATCAGTTACCACCTGCTCCAGTAATGAGCAATGCTATTTTACTTTTTCTACTATGTGTAGTAAGTAGGGGAAGTATTGTATTCAACCCAAAATTTTGATATCGAGACTTCACCGGAAATATATGTTTTGAGGCCCTCTGAATAAAAAAAAAAGGCATCTTTAGAAAAAACATAAAAGAGCTAAAGCTTCGAGTTATAAAGCATAATCATTTACAAAGGTACAATACTTCATGATGTAGGAATTCATCTACATTATAAAAGCTAAAAGCTATAGTACAATAAGAAATTAAATAAAACCTTTTGAATTTATGTTAGGATTCAATACCCCTTGTATATTGGGGTAGTTTGTTATATAGATGTAGACCAGAACATGTAAAGCTATTTTCATAGAGTCTGATTCTGTATAAGTTTACAAATAAGTTGTTTTTTGCTCTAGTTATCTGAATAAACTTCTGTATTTGTTTTGAGTTCATTTAAATTTCCTTTCATATAGGTAAAATGTTATATGTTTTAAAATATAGCTTCCAGCTGGTTTTATTGGAGACATCAGCCCTAATTCTTATTACCCTCTTTTGTATCCTGAAAATGTTTATGCTGTTTTTTGAATTCTCCCAAAAGATTGTGCTGTATACTAGTAGACTATGGACCAGTGGCGGCTCATGACTCTTAAATTTGGGAGGGCAGGATAAAATATTTTCAGTATCAGCATGCTTTACAAGATAGTTAATTCTGAATTTCACTAGAAAATATGTGAAAATAAAATGAGCCATATAAAGCGAAAGATTGTTCTGCATTACCGTCCGTCTTTTAATTAAATGCACACTATTTTAATTCTTAAACATTATGTATGCAGTATCACCAGCATTCATTACTAAACAGGAATAACACAAAAATGCATTTTAATCTCACATCTGCAAAGCCAGTCCACATACCTATACAATGAAGAGTTAAATTTTCTGCTATAACCACATTTATTTTTGCATGTATTTTGAATTTGTTCAATATTCAGTACTTTTGCATCAGAGACACAAAACTCCTTATAGCTACACTGAGCATACAGTTACATTGTTCATGGTTTGCTAATTCATTTCAGTCCCTGAGAAGATTCGTTCCATGGCACCACTCGAAAGCACTGCTAAAGCTGTGTTTCTTTAACTGTTACAACTACTTCCAAACTACAGCAAATTGCATTAATATGTAATACCATTCAATGTGTCATACTAGCACAATTACCAACATAAATGTTGTATTAATGTACCTTCTTGGTACCATTTTATCGGAAATGTGCAACACTATACTTTAACTTGTACAGCTACAATTAATTTAGTTCAGAACTAAATTTCATCCCCAAGATGCAAAGATTCCTGGACGGGCAAGGTACAGTCCAAAATTGCATCTGTAATGAAAACATCAGCAGTCTTCCATGTATTAGCAGTGTAAGAACATTTTAAATGAAACAAAATGGATAAATGGAAACAGGAAGTGGCATGACAACTGATGTCAAGGTTATTTGATGTAATGTTGCCTTTTCTTTCTTATCTTTATTTATTGGGAGGGTGCTGTGCTGGAGTCCTTCATTCCCAGCCGCCAGTGCTATGGACATACATTTGATTGACCTATTTAGCAAGCACAGCTTACTCAGTCTTTTTGCAACTAATTAATTGAATCTTTTGTTGCAGGTGTCAGAACTTTGTGGACAGCTACAATCTTGGTTACACTTCTTATAGACAGAGCCACAACCTGTCCCAGTTCATGCCGCTGTGATGTTGTTACCTGGAATAGCTCAATGGGAAAGTACGTGAATGGGACCAACTGCTCCAACTCCTCCTTGGAAGCTCTTCCTACTGGCCTTGATGCTGATATCACAATCCTCATAGTTGCCCGAAACCGAATCACAAAATTAGAAGATGGAGAGTTTCTGAAACTGGGCTTGCTTGAGTTAAATCGCATAGATCTAAGTGGAAATGGTCTACGAGAGGTACAAGTTGGTGCATTTCATGGCCTTAAGAAGCTCCATGAACTGAGACTACAAAACAATGCACTCACCTACTTGCATCAATACACCTTTGAAGAAGCTGTAGAATTAATTCGACTGGACATAGGACAGAATTCATTAATACGTCTCCATAAGCTCACTCTTGCTAAAAATATTCATCTTAAGTACTTCAATGTAGGTGGAAATCGGCTATCTTCCATTCATCCTCACACTTTTCAGAATAATCATGAACTTCTCAGTGTCAACCTCAGCTCAAACACAATCCAAGAGATTTCCCCCGACACCTTCAGTGCTAACCATGAACTCTCATATTTAAACATAAGCAACAATAAAATTGAGAACATTCACCCTGAAACTTTTAAAAACAATTCAAATTTATGGAAACTGGATATAGGTAGAAATAGGCTCCTTAAGCTTCATCAAGATATTTTTGCAATGAACCCCAAACTATCTTTTCTATATTTCAGCCATAATTTTATTAGTGAGATTCATGAGAAGACTTTTGCAAATACTCCTAAACTTAGTGATATCTTTGCAAATGATAATCAATTGAGTGCTATTGACCCTTTAACATTCAGGGCATGTCCAGAACTCAAAAATGTTGACTTCACCAATAATCAGCTAACATCATTGCACGCAGACACATTCAGATATAATCATCATTTAGAGAATTTCTATATAAATGGAAATAAAATTTCTGGTGAGCTTCATCCAGAAATCTTCAGCTCCAATCCAAATCTTACACATTTGTTCATGAGCAGCAACTACCTAAATTCAATCCACCCAGATACATTCAGAAATAATTTTAATCTTTCATACCTAAGCATGAAAAATAATTGGATTAAAACAATCCATCCAAAAGTTTTAAGAAATTGCCCAAACCTTCGCCATTTATATTTCTCAGATAACAAAATTTCTTTCTTGCATCCAAACACTTTTCAGCATAATTATGAGCTAAGGTATGTCTACATGAATAACAATTCTGTCACAAACCTGTCACGGGAGACATTTAGCAACAATTCTCGTCTTAGTAGCCTCTATTTGAATGAAAATCAGATTACTACTGTGCATCCTGACACATTTGAAAATAATACACGTCTTTGGATACTTGATTTAAGTCAAAATAGAATCGAACATCTTCACCCAGACACTTTTAGCAAAAACAATTATTTATGGATCATCGACATAAGCCATAACAAGTTAAAATACTTGCATGAAGATATCTTCAAGAATACAACACTGATAAGGAAGCTGGATGCTAGTTATAACCAAATAAAAGCTCTTGACTCTAATATTTTTAGAAACAATAATAATCTCTGGGTCCTAGACCTTAATCACAATGAAATTACTTCCTTAAGTTCTGAAGTTTTTAAAAAAACAGACCTCAGTTATTTAGATATAAGCAACAACCACATTGGTTCCATTCATCCAGATTCACTTAAAAGTAATGTATATTTACAAGAACTATACCTACACAATAATTCCCTCAAAAGTCTACCCCAGGATATATTTCTCAGTGTTCCAAAGCTTTGGAAACTAGATGTAAGTAACAATGAAATTAATAATTTACATCCAAACACCTTTGCTAACAACAGCAATTTATTTCATGTAAATTTGAGTCACAACCAAATACATTACATATCTCCATCTACATTTGTGCATCAACCCTACCTGAAAGTCCTTGATCTTTCACATAACAAGCTCAATATCAGCCAAAATAATGAAAACAGGCTGCCTTTATTGGTGGCCAAAAGGCTTCATGTGCTTAATCTTGGTTTTTGTGGCCTAACTCATTTACCCGTGGATATATTCAAAAACCTTACATCACTTCATGAATTAAAGTTGAATAATAATCTTCTCACTTCCCTGGATTTGGAAGTAGTTGCACACAAGAACAGACCATATAAAGCATATGGAATAAAAGCAAAACCAGTACAGAAGGTATTATCAATGTTGCAAGAACTGCATGTGCTAGATGTATCAGGAAACAAGTTGAAGCATTTGGAAGTAGATTCTCTGTTTGGTCTGGAACAGTTAGAGTCACTGACTTTGCTGGGAAACCCAATAATATGTGACTGTAAACTTCAGAAATTATGGGCATGGTGTGCACGAAAATCTGCCAGCACAGGATCTCAAGTATGTTTTGGACCAGAAACATGCTCAAGGAAGGAAGTACGAGACCTTCGCTGTGCTGAAGTCCATGGAGGCAACACAGCAATACACGTGTCTCTAATAGTAACAGCAGTCCTTGTAATTTGTATAATTTTATTTCTTGTGATAGTAACCTGTCACAGACATTTTAGAATGCGGTTTCCTTTGCAGCAAAATATGTGTAGTGTGCATAATCAAGTATGTTCAAATGTTAGAAGCTGGATGTATGAACCAATGAGAAGACTATGCAGGTCATGCATATCTTATGCTGATATGCATGTTAAGAGAAAAAACCATACATTGATTTCCTCAATCCCTGATGACTTGTGAAATGTGTGGTGTGGTAAACTCGTAAACTACTATTACAAAAAGAGTTGATGCGAGTGATGTGATAGACTGTTTATTTAAATGTCAAATTCAGAATGATTAGAATGCTATATTTTTGTACTATATTTTGTACAGCCATGTCAAATTGTAATTTGTCTGACTATGGGTTTCAACTTAATACTATGGCTATATAGTGTAATTCAGTTGTTGAGTGTAAATATAATTAGTGCTGTTACCAAGTTTATTTCCCAGCTGCCAGAAGGGCACCATTTAAGGTCATAAACAAGCACCTCCTTGCCACTATCTGCTTATTAAGATATATTAAGTGCATTGAGTACAGCAATTTAGTGAACACAAAACCATAGTTCCAATTAGATAATGTGAATATAATTATTGGTTAAAAGTTTTGAAATTAATTACATATTTTACCTGAATTCATGATAAGTGATTTAGAGATTTTTATCCTGATCAACCTATCACCCTTGTGGTGTGGGAATGAAACATATTGAATGTAGTCATCATCGGTGATGGTGGCTAAATGTAAACTATACAAGAAGTTTGTTTACCAAACGTCCAGAAATTTCCAGACATGCCCTACATTTTAACCATTTTACTAATGTCCTGGGCGAAATTTTTGAAAAGTCTCAAATGTCCTACATTTTCAGAAACAAGCAGTGATCATTAGAAAATGAACTGGCAACTGTGAAAATAGAAATGAATAATTGGTTGATTATTAGCTGTAACTGTAACTTGCTATGGCAACATGGATATAAGGGCTACAGTCATGCATTAGTAATATTGAACGAGAGGTTGGGAATGCAGCATTTGCACTCCAAGGCAAAAGGATGGTATTCTGTGGAGGCAAAGCAACACAATGCTAAAGTTTGAAACAGTATTTTCACTAATAAGAGCACAGTGGGCAGATGAAAGGAAAAGATTTTCTATTGATTCAGTTAGAGGTATTGTTTTAGTGAAGTACAATTTTAAAAAACTTCAGTTGTGTGGAATTTCTTGATTATATCCCAGATATGCTAGACATTTTGCGCAAGATTACTTCTTCAGGGAAGTATAATTGACTGTTCATGATCACATTTAACACTGTATGTTTCAAAATTTTAAGAAAATATAAGTGTATATACCTATGGGTATATATAAATGGCATTTAACCCTTAAATGGTAACATGTAAAAATATGGCATTAATGATAACATCCATCTGAGAGACTAGATAACAAAATCTTGAATTTTATGTCCACTTTAGTGAATCTAGCAATTTAAAAGCTTGATGAATTATGAATACCAATATTTTGATTCTGTTTACATCATATATTACAATCAATTATGCAGAAATTACAAAATTATATGTTAGCCTTTGTTAGGAAATGGTGTTAACATTAACATCTGTCTGAGAGAATAAGATGAACAAAAGTTGCATTTTATGTCCACTTTAGTGAATCCAACAATTTAAAACTTTGATAAACTATTAATACTAATATTCTAATTCTATTTATATCATATGTTGCAAGAAATTGTGCAAAAATGTACAAAATCAAACATTAGTATGTTAGGTGCCTTTACATTAATATTCGCCTGTGAGACAGTGTGGGTTACCATGTATATACTTATAAAACAATACTATTGCAGAACTAAAACAGTGATGTCCACACATTACAAAGTTCAATTCTCAACTGAAGCATAGCTGAAATATTAGATCAAACTAACATTGCACTTGTGCCCATTATGCATTGAGAATTTTGAAATTCGTCTAAGAGTCAGATGTTGCCATTTAAGGGTTAAATTATAAATATACACTATTTTTGCGGTGACTGGCAATGTCCTACATTTTGTCCTACATTTTTTACAATTTTGTCCTATATTTTCATAAAATAATCTGGTAACCCTACTTATCCTTCTCAGTGCCTTGATTTGAAGTGTAAACAGTGGTGGGTTGACATATCTTACAATTATGTTTCAAACTCTGTGGTGGACAGGTAACCTAGAAGTGTACACAAACAATCCACTTAATACAATGTAAAATAGATAGTACATAGATTCCAAATCTATGTACTATACATTTCTTTTAAGTTTAGAGTCACTTTAATGTATGTCACATTGCAACTTCATGACTATTTGAACAATACAAAAATATGAGGCTATTTAACGTAGTAATAATTTGACACCTAATTTTCGGTTTTGTAAGTGAGCCGAATCAGACAGAGAAGTCAGTTAGAGTGGCATTTAAGTGTGTGTGTAAGTGGAATTGTCAGAGCGAGCTGTGTACAGTATGTGTCAAGCTTATAATAGAACATTCACACAAGTGACAAATCCTGTTACTCTATTTCCCTTAAAATTGAATCGCAATTCACAATTGCAGCTCACAGCTGTTCTATTCTGTCATGATCTTGTCACAGACACTGATCAACTGTACATAACTCGCTCTGACAATTCTATTAACTCAGTCACATAAAAACTGATTCTAACTGTTCTTACCAGCTCACTTAAATAGTAAACAGTTGGGTAGGACGATTTTTCTGGAAATCGACGTTTTGAGAAGCTTCTCCTAACAAGTTCTACACTAGAAACATCCAAATATGTGTGGAAACGACCTTTGTTCTCAGCTGCCATTGTCGCGCGTTGCGTAGCAGCATAGTAGTATGAGGTAGCTGACCTTGAGCTTCCTTTGATGTGCGGCCGCCGCCGCAGTATTGAATTTCTACATCCACTTGTTTCCAGCTGTTAAGCAGGCATACGTCGTTCGCGGGTAGTTGCCCGGTGTATTTAAGGTGGGTGTTCAGTTCGTCTCTCTTAGATGTTCTGTGGTTCGTCCATGTTCACGTCTGAATACACTCCTCTAATCACTCCCGTGACAAAGAGATTATACAGTGGTTATATACGAATTAGTATATTAGTTATATACGAATTGGTATCATGCAAGGTGTCAACATTAGAACTAAGAAAATCATTTGTATATTGAGCAGATGCAAATTGTACTTCGAGCCATAGGCGTCGGCAGACTTTTATTCAAGGGGAGGGGACACATGTTGGAAGTTTGAAATTAGATGATATTAATACATCATTTTATGGTCAAAAGTTATAGTATTTATTGCGGATAACCGTATTAATTTGTGCTAAATAAAAATTGTTCTTTACATCAAAATTAAAATAATAATTTAACAGTCAGTAATTGATTGCACATTATGTTCATTAACTTCCAAGGGGAGGGCACCCTTGACCACCCTTCGCGATGCCCATGCTTCGAGCTGGTTAAAACTCGTTTTGGGCTATCTATGAGTGCCACCCTTGACCTGTACAAATAACCATTTACCCAGCTTAAGTGGATAAAAGTCTCTTACATTTTTGTTATTCCTATATACCAGCACAAAAACTCAAGTTCATTGAGTAAATAATGTAAGGGAGGTTTTGACACCGCAGAAGTCAACAAGCTGTTCCGGTGTTACCCCATTTAATATATAGGAGACAGTTTTTTTTACATCACATGTGGTCGGCTCAACTTCCGCAGTCCGAAAAATGACAGGTATATTGTTTCCATGCCAGCAAGGGGTATGGAAACCCTCTCCAATTAAATTGGTCATTCTTTTCCCGAGCACTTCCGAGAGGTAACAACCCCTCGAGCGACAAAACTAACATTAAAATGCAAAATAAGAACGCTTGTTCTCCATGCAAACAAGAAAAAAGAAATAGCAACCAAATCACTTACGCTCCTCAAATGAAAAAAGAACAATCAAACAAAAGTCACTTGATATTAAAATCTGTAATGCGTGCACCCTTGCGACGATAAGAAGCAGGGAGTGCGAAATCTATCAAGTTAGCCGTGCACTTACAACGGCAAGTGGAAGCGCCGGCGACCTTGCAGAGTGGAAGGCATTACAGCCCTCACGCTACCTGCCGGCTCTATACTCCGTGCTGTTAATCTTATTCCTATGTTTATTTACTAAAACCTCGCTCCCTGGTAATAAGATTTTTTTTGCGAGCGACGTACACACACTTTTCCTCTATACTCACACCAGCAGTGATGCAACATATTATGTCAAGCACATTGCTGGACAGCTCGACGGATAATGCGAACTTAGTTGACATGACTTATGTCTTCTGTAGTCAATTATTCTTGTCTTCATCAAGTAATCCGAGCTGCATAGCCAAAATATAATCTGTGTGAATAGCTTTCTATTTCTAATTCCCATTACCACGTGTAGCATATTCTCAATGCGCATGATCAGCAATCACGTGCTAGTCATTCACCAATCCGATATCGACAAATTTCCTTCCGCTGAGCCCAGCTGTTAATTGTACTGCCAACACAAGAGCATTATCACCAATTATAACTAATCACACAGAATATAGAAGCAAATGACAACGCACTACATACGTAGGAAAACTTGAGTAAATCCAAGTTATAAACACAATTACTACGTCTCCATGGCGAATTCAAGTCGGTTTGAGTTCTTTTTCCGGAATGAATACCGCATGGAGACACGGATTCAAACGAAGTTCCTGAATCCGATCCGCTTATTTATTTGGATCGGGTCGAAATCTTGGAAACACCTACCAATTTAAATCGATTTGAATGCGCTAAAGATGCTAACTTCTACTGTCTCGTAACACCCTGCACTCTCGTTATTTTGTTTTCTTAACGAAAGTGACGTAATAAAACAACAAAGCCCTTTTTATTATTTTTATAATCTCGCAAAATATTCTTCTCAAAAACATTCACCATCCTCATATTCTGAACTTAGAATAAGTAAAGCATTGTACGAATGTAATGCCTGAAGTGGGCAAAAGTTTATAGTGTGAAAGAGGCCATGTTGTGACACAATAAAAGAAATCAAACGTTTGTGATGATGGAACTTCATGAGCAAAGTCAATTTGTTTAATGTGCATTTTATAGACTAAAAAAATCTACTAAATTTCAGGTCTACTATTCGTGCAATTTTTTTTAATATCTTCATTTGGAGATTTTTAAGTATTATGTTGGCTACTCTGGTTGTCAAACTAGCACTTGAACATTGAAGCAATAATGGCGTGACATGTGTGAATTATGCAGACCGATAGCGAAGGCTGAGCAGGAATTTGGACTCATTTAAAATAATATACTCCAACAAAATGAGTTCTAGCTGGTGTCTATGGCGTAATAAAGCTGTTGGTTCATTAGTTTATAATACATCGCGCTTTCGTTGGATAACCATTACAGAAATGAATAGATTTACGTTTTCCGCAATATTTCTTTCGGGAGTAGTGTTTGCTGTTGCTATAACACTTCTGTCAGAGTATTTCAAATCCGAGTGCTGTGGAGTGAATTATTTCCCAAATAGGAAGTATAATAAGGTGTTTTCGCCACTACCTGATGAAAGTCAGCTTCATGTTCCGGATGAAGGGACACTTGGCTTGGTGTTACGCAAATCAGAAATATCAGAAAACGTGGAGAAATCCACTGGTGAGCTTTTAATATAATTTACGTAATCGTAACCTTATGTTAAGACAACCATATGCTTCTACTGGCAGTAGCATAAGGATGTCAGATTGTGTTTCTAAACAGCTATATTGACATTTTTTTATATTATGGTAAACAGCGATAATTTGCTTCTATACGTCTTTCAGCTCTAAGTAAATGACATATGAACTACCGCTGTGATTGAATCGTCACCATCCTGGCTTCTCATCACAGGTTTGCTGGACTGGATTAGGTTACCAGCCAGTTGAGAGATTATGTTCTATAGGGAATGAAAATATGAATGTGAGAGAAAATGAATTTCGATCTGTAGACTATCAAACCAATGTTTAATTAGTCATAGAGATATTTGATAAATTTAGAGTGATATTGCAGGGATGCTTGATAGACTTTGCCTCCTTCAGTTTCAACAATTTTTATATGTAATATTTTATGAAAAATAGTGATTGTATAACAAAAATATTGTTAATCTTGAAAGGTTTGAGTATATAGATAGTTACTATTCTTCATGTGTGGAAGAAACTGCCTACCCAAGGGGTATAAGTAATACTCGAGAAGAGACTCTTTGAATCCCATTCATACAGGGGAGACCAGGGCACGATGAGGCATGGCGAACCTTGGGCCACCGACTATTGTGGTAAATGTAGTGTGTTTAGATTGGTGCTACAGGCAGCATATGAATTTTACAATATTGTCAATATTTACCATCCAGGTTGCAGTGATCTGATTTCCTTGCTTGATAACACAGGTAGTGTTAATGTTTCCTGCTGTGTGAAAGTGAAATCAGAAGCTATCAAAATTGTTTAAACATTGCTTTTTATAATTTTAAATACTTTTAATTTACCTATTGATCAAGGTTCTCATCATTGATCATCTTACTACACTGAGGGTAATTATCATTAATGATTTGGGTTGTTTGGTCACTTTTATAATTAACTCCTATCGGGGCATCATGAGTCAGTCATAACTGGGGTGCCATGGGTCATACACTAAAAAAAATTTGGGAAACCGGGAAAGGAAAATATTTGTTATATTATTTTTTCAGTTATGGTTTGAACTTAAAAGAGAAAATCTGATAAGGGATTGTTTGAAGATGATATGAAGAGAGTGTTTAATTTGGTTGCTGAAGAGAGGAGCATAAGAAGTGCAGCTGATGAATGTGGCATTAAGAGAGAGACCCTGAGATGCAAAATCACGATAATGAAGTTGCGTCCTGGGTTAGAAGTTGAGCTTAAATCAAATTATAACCATCAGTAAATTTTTACACATCAAGAACCCCTGATAGCTAATTATCTTCAAATTTGCTGCAAAATGTTTTATTGATTAACAACAAAAGAATGTCGAAAACGGGCTTACCAAACTGCTGTTGCAAATAATGTTTAGAATCACAGAAGAAAGGGAAATGGTATATCTCAAACAAATGGCATTTTAATCAAAATTTTTTAAAAATGTTCCATGAAAAGGGTATTTTAGAGTGGAGGAATTTTGCTCAAAATCTCTGTGTCGCATCCTTAAAAGATATTAAACTTAAATACCAACTTTATTATTTAACCAACTTTTCATTTTTGAGTTATGCTATCCACAGACAGACACGGATGCACACACATGCAGACGTTTTTCTAAAAATGCTTTTTTTTATTCAGAGTGCCTCAAAACATGTATTTCCAATGAAATCTGGACATAGAATTTTTGGGTGGAATACTATACCTCCCCTACTTACCATATGTAGTAGAGAAAGTAAAAAAGTATAAGGAGGAAACTAAACTATTTAAATTGATAGAATAAAATAAGGTCCATGCGGTTGTAGGTATATTGTGTCCTTTTCTAGTTCATTGTTTTTTTTTCCTAAAATTATTTGTAAATAATTTGAGTAACTTATGTTTAACAGAGTGGGCATTTTACCGTGAAAGACAGTATTTCTCTTCTTTTCCTTTCCTTTTATTCTTTTCTTTGTTCCCCCTGTGTCAAATTCTGTATGTACCACAAAATTGTTTTAAGGTGCATTGCTAAACTATTGAATGATTTATATATTTGAAGTAGCATTAGTTCACATTAAGCAATTATGTAGGTACTTACTACCAATTACAAGCTTGTAAGAAGATGCTGATTAATAAAGAAAACAAAACACTATATGGCTGGGTCTGTGACTCAGAGCACCGTCTGCCATGCAAGGGGTCCTGTGTTCGATTCCTGGCTTGTAGTGGGAATTTTTCTCTATACTCATAGCCAATGTGCTCCAAAGGAAAGGCTGCTGATATGATGCAGTGATGGTAATGAAAATTTAAGAGCATTCAACTACTTGGTCATCAGTGCACTCTGCCAATATGACCACTGTAGTTAAAGGTGGAATATAAATGAAAAAAAAAAGGATTACTGATGTTTTTCTACCTTTAGTGTAGAAACTGTTAGCAGATGTTCTGTGTCATATCTTTCACATTAGAAAATTGTGATTAATACAGATTAAGAAACGAGGGGAAACATACTACAGTTTAAGAGGTATGGTACGAACTGGCTTGAGAATTTAATGCCATTCTGGCAGTTTGTCACAATAGCTCAGTGGTTAGAGCGTCCACCCGGCAAGCGGAAGGTCTGTGGTTCAAATCCCAGTTGTGGCATTGAATTTTTAAGTTCCAGTTCTACCTCTTAAACTTTGCCCACACACGGCTTGTGTGTTTAAAGACACCAACAGTAAGTTTGTTGGCATAAATAAATAATAATTACCATGTGAAGGTTATTTAATCCTGGGATATAAAGTACTTGCAATAGTAAGTCACCATTGGGGTAATTGTCTCTGATGTGAGACTGCCTTTGTGGTTTACCAGGAGAAATATGAACTGGCTTGAGAATTTAATGCCATTCTGGCAGTTTGTCACAATAGCTCAGTGGTTAGAGCGTCCGCCCGGCAAGCGGAAGGTCTGTGGTTCCAATCCCAGTTGTGGCATTGAATTTTTAAGTTCCAGTTCTACCTCTTAAACTTTGCCCACACACGGCTAGTGTGTTTAAAGACACCAACAGTAAGTTTGTTGGCATAAATAAATAATAAATACTACAGTTTACCACAGCAAAGAAAGTCACAGGGGAATGAAGTGCGGGGAGGGGGAAATGACTGATTAGACACGGGTGCTTAACCTCCTCTGCGACACTAGGGCAGTTTTTACTTCCTCTACTACTAAGGAGAGGAAGTATTGTATTCCACCCAAAAACTCGGTTAAGATTTTACCAGAAATATGTTTTGAGGTCCCCTGAATAAAAAAAAAAACATTTTTAGAAAAAGATTCGTATGTATGTATCGTCAGTCTATGGACAGCATAACTCAGAAAGGAAAGATTTTGAAGAAAATTGCTCCAACCTAAACTACCCTTTACATGGAAAATTTTGATTTTCTTGAAAATGGCTCTAATGATTTTGATTAAAATGACATGTTTAAGATATTTTTATGACAAATGAAATGTATATTTTGAATTTTCTGGTTATAGCCTGTGTTGTCTTGTTTACTCTGGATGACTTTTGAATTACTCGTAAACCATAAGATAGACAAAATCTTACTATACAAGAAACGTATATCTCACTAAAACACACAATTTATACCCAAATCTTTTGAAGATATTCCTTATTATTTGTGTCAGTTTTGGAAAACTTAAACTTTTGTCAAATACAACACCATTGTTCATTTTTTTATACCTTAACCGTGTAAAGAGAACTGAATCTCAAATCCTTAAAAGATTTGACCAACACTCAAAGCCTACTGTATTCTCATATTCCCCTTGCACCTACAAAGAAATAAGCAATAAGATAATTTCTGCAAATGTTTATCTCGACTAACACAAAGAAGATATAGGAATAAGAGTTTGTAAGAATGGTTAGTACAAGAGTAGAGAAAGTTGTGTGAGTACAACACTTCAGATTTTTGAATAGTTTTACTCTTGTGTAGTATACTTTCTGTCTTTGTTGCACTGTTTCCAAACAGATAAGGGCAGCAGATTCCTGTCAGGGACTTCCTTTCTGTTGGTGAACAGTAATAACATTTGTTTCGGACCAATTTGAGATTCAAAATATGGATGAGGTTACATTGGAATATTTTAGCTACTGAACCATTTGATTTTCAATACATAGAAAGAAATCTCAAAATGGACAAAAAAACTGATGTTACAAATCTTATCAACCAAATCACAGTTCATCAGATCATTCTAAGCATATTCAATAGTGTGCTTTCTTAAGTGTGTGCTTTTTTTAATATTCTATAATGACATAATTTCATTGTTTTCAGTTTCAGATTCTGAAGCTATTAGTTCATTATATGCAGCTATAGAAATGAAGAAATTGGGAAAAAATGACAAAGCATTAAAATTGTTTCAACATGCAGCAGCTCTAGCACCAAAACACCCAGATATTTTAAATCACTATGGAGAGTTTTTAGAAGAGACACAAAATGATATAATGACAGCAGATCAATTGTATTTTCAAGCATTAACATATTCTCCTGGCCACACAGAGGCATTGGCAAACAGGCAGCGAACTGCTCAAATTGTGGAAGAAATGGATCGAAGCACTTTGCGAAGGATAGATGACAAACGTGACACACTTTCTGCCATTCCAGATTCCAGCTCAGCATTTCGACGTGCAAAGAAGGAAGCATACTTCCAGGTATTTTACAGCAAATAAAATTTTAAAATTGAGAAGTAGTGCCATAATGTATTTTTGTACAACAAATTTTGTGGAAGTTGTATTTGGAAGCAGAGTTCATAAAAGTATGCATTTTTGGAATATAGTTCAAGCCGACAGACTAACTAGCTTTCTTGGCAGTAACTGAAAAGGTGTTTTTTTTTACCAACTTTGGGAACATATCCTAGGTGTTTGCTTCAAAGTGTGCCATAACTTGGTGCATTATCTTATCTTATATATTTAAACCAGCAATTCTTGTGTATATATACGAGATGTATTCTGTGCAAATTGAAAACAGCTCTATTTCAATCAAATTTTGTATTTAGACAGGGTTTTGCTTATTAAGTTTATCTATATAGATGTCATTCCTGAAAAAATGTAATTTTATGCATAACAGTCACAACTACTCTAAACCTTATTTTGGCCAGAATTTCTCTGTTAATGGGCCAATTTCAACAAACAAGCCAGGATATTAAAGGCCTCGTCAGGAGCTTTCAGAAAAGCTAAAAAAAAGTTGTTGTTAGCTAATGCTGAATTTCTGACAATGAAGTCATTAATCCTCTTGCTCTACAATATTTTTCACTCATAGAGCAATAGCAGTATAGTAACCGCTTTTAAGAGAGCACCATATTTTTATGTTTTGGCGGTCACATCACTCTCTCACAACCCCCAGAATGTCTGGAGGACCACACCTGTCGTTGGTTTACGGGTCTCACCGACCTGACCGGGAGAATTATCAAAATAAATTCACAGACCATATCCTCTGATTACCAATCAGAGGACGCATTACATGCCATGACAGGTCAGCATGTTAAGGGTTAATATTTTATAGAGAAATTAGAGAAATGGAGAGATTGGAAAAATAAAGAGTCCCTAGCCCTCGGGAACCCTAATAGCATCGGGGTCGGAAGAGAACAAGAGATGATCAAGGTAAGGTCAGATAGAAAAGTTACAGTGAGGAGCAAAACACCAGTAAGTGGAAGTAATGTTCTGCTCAGCTTGGGTACCTTGTGGTTGCCATTCACATATCCCCTAGATGGAGACCCCTGAGTTGACTTAGCTATCCGAGTCTATGCGTAACAGTCACAGTCAAAACCTTATTTTGGCCATCATTTCTCTGTTAATGGGCCAGTTTGAACAAACAAGCGAGGATATTAAAGGTCTCGTCATGGAAGTGGCTCCAACAGTTAGGATGAAAATTTATACATAGTTAACATTTTGCCTTTCAAGTTTATCTAAGTATCTCCTCCCAAAAAAACAAAAAACAAAAAAATAAAACGCACACAATTGAAAAAAAAGGAAAAGAAAAGCCAAGCGAAGCTCTGTCGCCCGGTTACTTTCACTTATTTAGCCATTGAACATAGAATTCAAACATTCCTAATACTTCCACTTCCAACTTGTTTATCAAAGAACTTGCCTAGCTCATATACGCTTTTTCTGTGAACTTAAGATATCGACAGAAACTGTTGGTTCCACAGCCTAGCTTTTGATAACAAACCTACCTCTTATCAAAATAGTGGAATACAAAAGAGCAGATATATGGAATATTAGCAACTTTACATATTTTCATTTAGGAAACATTCCCTCCAGTAAAATGACTGAATTTAGCTAGATCAAGCTTCAGTTGTATATTATTTATTTCGGTCTATGTCATACGCTAAAGGCTAAGCCCTCCTACCTGTAGGTAATATAGCTCAATAAAACCTCATTAGGAGAGCTAATCCTAAGCAGTACATTCTAGTCCTTTTATATATAAAGAATTTTACACTAACATTAACACTATTTTTACATTAACTCTTTTTAAAGTTTTACCACAGTACTCTCTATCTCATTCCTCACTCTGTATACACATGGACCCATCGGCTCTTTGTCTTTGTGATCTTTAACCCCTGCCTTGTTGTTGAAGTCCCTCATAGCTATTGTGAGATTTATATCTATTGATCAGTTCATCCAGGAGCTTATAGAAGCTCTTTATTGGTGCTCGCTTCTGTGGGGCTGTAAACTTGTATTGCTGTGAGCGTAATCCCGTTTAAATTAATAGACAATGCTGTTATTCTCTCGGAAATGCCCTTTATTGTTTGTATTTTCTCTTTCCATTGTTTGACTCCTTTCTGTCCTTTTATTTGACCAATATAGCTAAACAGGTCTCCTTTGAATTAAACGTTTAACAATGAAATCATTCGTTTTCGGACACAGCCTGTTTGTGTGTCCTACAGAAAATAATATGGAATAAAGCCTATCATTAAACTGAACTGCCTGTTGGAAATATTGACTTGTGTAAACCGCACAGCAGCGTGCAACGTGGGCTTAGAAATACTCTGCTCTCGTAATATACTCAATTATTTTTTCCATGGCTGCACCAGGGTATGTTCAACTCACTAAAGATTCTTTTGGGTAGCCCAGGGATGATATATGAGCGTTGTCTATATGTTTTTGTCCTTAAAAGCTGCTAATATAGTGACTTCTTTGAGATCTTTCTGTCTTCTAATATTTTAATTTTCTTGTCTATCAGATGTTTAGTGAAGCCGTGAGGTAGTCTATTGATAATTGCATGATTGTGAGATCTAGGGTTGAAACTATTTGGTGTAATGTAATTGTCTGTATGTTTATCCTTCGTGCGGATTCCAACTTTTAGCTTGCCATTATCTTCTATTTTGCTGTGCTTTTTACTGACTATTGCAAACATGTCATCCACATATTTGAACTAGGTTTTGAAAAGTGGTCCAAATGTACTTAGAGTTAAATATCTAGGAAAAAATATGTATGAAGAAATTTGATAAATAACTAATGACTTTTGACCTTCCCTTGTAAGAAAGCTTAGTACTCAGCCGCATTGTACCTCAGCCAGATATCTCTTATCCATATGATCAGCAGGTTTCCAGCCTGCCAACAAATTCTTGATGATGCCTTTAAGTGAAGGCAAAACATGTTGAAAAGTTAATGTATGTGAAGGACAGTGTTCTGTTGACTCAAAGTGTATTTGTGATTAAATAAGTAATTATTTAAATTATCCTTATTATCTTTTGTTAACCTTGAATAATGTATTTTTACATATTCTACACTTTTTTTCTGTATGTAAATAGAAAAATAATATTCTGTGTGTAACGACCCAACCCTTTGACATTCTCATTTCAGTATATTTATTGGCATGTAATGAACTTTTGTGGAATTCCAACATACTGACGACACTATGTGACCTTGATAGTCATATAGGAGTGATTAAATGAGGTTATCAGTTATCACTGTCCAAGATTTTATTTTTTTATTGTGACCTTGATCTGAAATAAAATTCTGTGCTTCAGCTCTCATAAAACTTCAAACAATAAAATCCAAAATTGCTGTTAGAATGAATAAACCTTAATGTGACATATAGCATTCTTAATTACATTTTTGTTTTATTTTTCTTAGCCTTTCAGTTTTTGGTTGATGTAAAGCAACTGCATAACTCTATTACTTCAGTATCTCATAAATTATTTTACCAGAAATATAAAATGTTCCAAGAAATGTTCTTGCTTCTCCAGAATTTCAAAATTGTTATTTGGAACATTTGATACTTCATTCTTCAGCATTTGAGAGATACATTGAATGAGAAAGAAAATGTATAAATATTATAAAACCACAGAATACAAATTCAATTTGTTACAGCACATTTATCATACTGTTGGTATAGAAGGCAACACCATGACATTATCACAGACTCGTTCAATTGTGGAAACACGGATGGCCATAGCAGGGAAGAGCATAATGGAACATAATGAAATTCTAGGCCTGGATGCTGCAATGAAATATATCAATGCAACACTAGTCAACAGGTATTTCAGAGAACATGTTTTCAAGCATGCTGCAGCAGAATAGTGTGATTGTTTCACAGTTTGTAAAGCATATGTTCAAAACTTCTTATAACTTATATTGCTGTAAATTCAATGACAAAACTGAAGCTGTTAGCAGTGAAGCAACAGAATCTAAAATAAAAACAAATTTAGACGCTAAAAGTTTCACTTAGTAATTGCTGCAAGTTCTTGAATTAATATGCAGGACTGGATTTTGTCATTTTTGTTGCAATATATTGCCTAGAAGATTATAGTCATATATAGGAAAATTTGGAGAAAGAAAGCCATTCATTGATTTATTGTCTCATTCATACAATCACTGCCGAATGTGTCGGTCTGGGTGGCTCACTTGGTTAGATACTGGCCTACAGATCCCAAGGTAACGGGTTCAAACACAGCCCAGACCGATGGTTTTTAAGTTAGCTTAAAACCGACAGCTCCATTTGAGTGGATTTACTGACATGTAAAAGAACTGCGGGATGAAATTCCAGCACACCTGTAATGCTGATGTAATCATGGCAATTGAAGCGTCTTTGAACAACAAAAAATTTTATTTTAATTTACTGCCTAATGTATCAGTATTTTGGGCATATGAATCAGTTGCAACCGTGTGATATCTTCAGAATTTTCTAATAAGTCATGTTTTTGTGCATTAAAATAATTTTAATGATTTTGTTGCCATTGGAAAACATAATTGGAACTTATTAAAACAGATTGTGAAAAGTGAATTAATTTATTTCAAAGTAGCCTCACCCTCATCACCCTAGAGTAATTAAGAGATACCTTATTGCTTGCTTTCTTACTTGCTAAGCTTAATAAATGATAAAACTTTGCTTCAAACCAACATCATATTAAAAGCTAATGCACGTCTTTTCTGCACATGAAGGTTTTTAGAGATTTTAGCCAAGAATTATATAATAGATGATTTTATATACCAGAAGGAAAATTGAAGGTTGGATACAACTAAATATGTGTTACTTGTACCTCTGTTTAGGTACTTATTACCTTTTAAGGTAGAATCACACTGAAAAATGCAATGCCAGAGCTGCAATTTGTCCATGTGGTTGCTTTAACCACTAATTGCACAGAAAGTGGAAAATCAGTGTTTAAACCTCAGCTGTGGCATTGAATTTTCAGTCTGATTTTACCTTTAAATGTATGGTGCGGTTTTTCAAATAAAATGACGTAGGTGAAGAGCTTTCGACTCTGTAGTTATCTCGGGTCGAGGTACAGGGTGAATAACATTGACACGGAATGTAGTCTTTTACAATGTTTTATTCACACTTTTTTTTTTACTGTAAATTACACACCTGTCACATTAATAGACATTCTATGCACGCAGATTGACTTCCTCAACATTTTCGTTGTATCTTGTCAATGGAAATTTCACTTATAGTGTCCTATCCCACACACATTAAGAACTCGTCTTGCCCCTTTTGGCATTGAATGCTAAGAGAGATTGAATCTGCCACATTCTTTAACTATGTTGTTTTTATTAATGCGTGTATACGCATATTTTACAGCGTACGTTGTGACGTCATCTTGCATATATATTATACAGTTCTCAAAATGTTGAAGTGATCTCAATCTATCCTCCCAACACTTTTAATATTACATTTAAAATAATTCTTATAATTATATATATTAAATTGGAACATAATACTTAACATTAATGATGCTAGTAAACAAATAATATTCTCAACAATGAAACAATGGTGTAACACATTTAACACTAACCAAATCATTACCAACATGAAAAATAAGCTAAATTTACAATATTTTTTATATAATTATATTTTCTTTTTGGGGACTAACCATATATTCTGTGTCAAGTACTTAGGCCAGTTGTGGCCTGTAATGAAAGAATAATTAATATACACTTACTACCTTTATTTGGTGTTGCAGAATGGGTGGTATTACTCTAGAAGATATTCTGGAAATACATCGACGTGTGATGGGTTTTGTTGACCCTGTCGAGAGTGGTCGTTTCCGAAGAACACAAGTGTATGTAGGAGGACATGTTCCTCCTGGACCTATGGAAATATCTGTGTTAATGGAAGAATTTGAGTCTTGGCTTAACTCGGAACGCAGTATACGACTGCATCCTATTCGCTATGCAGCTTTAGCACATTATAAGTTAGTTCATATTCATCCATTCACAGATGGTAATGGTCGCACTGCTCGACTGCTCATGAACACCATACTTATGCAAGCAGGTTTTCCACCAGTCATTATATTAAAGCAAGATCGACTAAAATATTATGAATACCTTGAGATGGCCAACGAGGGTGATATAAGACCTTTCGTGCGCTTCATAGCAGAATGCACAGAACGAACATTGGATCTATTTCTGTGGGCCACCAAGGAATACAAGATAGAGTTCCCTGCACTTGAGCAAAAACATTGGGATAGGACTATACGGGTAGATGACGATGGTAGTGGAGACTTTGAAGATCAGTGAGCGTCTCAGGAGCAAGAAGCTATCACCAAAGATGATGAATTTTTTCTGTAAATAAAACACCAAATATAATGATACAGTTATTTTTAGAACATGAGTGTTTCCAAGCCTCATATCCAGAAACAAATTGCTTTAAGTTTATAACTTAGTAGCAATATGCAATGAAGAACAACATAAAATGTAAAATGTTGTAGAAACTTGTAATAACTCCATTGATTATAGATACGTAGTTATAATTTCTAATGAGTTAGCATTTATTTTCAAATGCAGAGTTTTGTTTTGTTTTTATATGTACATTTATGCATTTAAAATCACTTGTCTTGTAATTTTAAATTTTTTAAACTTGCATGGAGAATTGTGCCAGGAGTCAAGTAAACTTTTGGAATTTTTTTATTGCTAAAAGGATACAATAAATGTGCCTGCTATTTACCACATTCTGAATCTGCTTGTGACCAGAATGCTAAAGCACATATTTGAGTAAGTGGCATTTGCTTTATTACAAAATTAGATTCTACCATGAATGCAAACATTAATGCTTCAAACTGCATGATTCCAATAGTGATATGTACTAAAATGGCTAAAACTATGTATCTGGAAATGTGATGCGTTGGTTACAAAAAACCATGTTGGTTTCACTGAAAGTAGGCTAAAATGAATTAATTTAAGTACAATTATACAGCAAAACAATATATACATCTAACATATCTGTCAAGTGAAAACACAGCCATATCACATATTTTGATCTTGTGGACTGGTGTTTTTACATGTTGGAACATAAATTACAAAACAATTTTTCTGAATTCTATGTCATGAACTTCGAACTGCTTTTCCAATCATTTTGTGCATTAAAAATATCACAGTGTCAAATTATTTGTTGAAGAAACAACACAATGTCAATATTGAAATGTAAACTTTCAGACTTGTCCTAAATCATGCCATCTCTCTATGTCTGTGTGATTTATAACATTTGTCTCTCTAACCAGCAACAGGAGAAGCAAAAACCAACACATTATGCAGAAGTTGCATTCTAGTTCTCAAAATCTAAACACAAGCTTAAAATAGTGCAAAGGAAATATTTTTACTTTAATAAAGTATTGTATTTCATCCAAAAATTGAATAAGCAGATTTTGTGGAAATGTTGTTTTCTAGTGCCTTGCATCTGGCAATGAAGCCATTAGCATTTTTGTGGAAATGTATGTTTTGAATAAAAAAAAGGAAGCATTTGTATTAGAAGATTCGTGCATCTGTATCTGTAAACAGTTAATTCAAAAACAAAGTTGTTCAAATAATTAACTTGGTACTTAAGTTCAGTATCTTCCAAGAATACTATCTAAAGATTTTCAAGAAAACACCCCTTCCTCAAAACCACCCTTTACATAGAACATTTTTCAAATATTTTTATTTTCTCAAAAATGGCTGATACAATTTTGATTCAAATGTAATGTGCTTAAGATATTTTCATGACAAATGAAATGAATATTAACTGGTAAACTGCAACAGATTACCAAAAAAGTGTAGATCTTATTAAAGCATACAATTTTTATAATTTTTGTGAAGTTCGCCATTTTGAGATATTTTGTGTCATTGATTTGAATTTTCAAATACACTCTCAGGTGTCAAGTCAATGGCTGTTTTTCCTTCTGTTGATATCTAAAGAGAATGGAATTCCTTAGCCATCATATAGTGACACATTATTTAGAAATCTGACTATTGCTTTACCTTCTGTATCACACAACAAAATATGTAAATGTTAATTCAAAAGTTTATCTGAATTTACAAATAGTAGCTGGTATAGCAAGCTCTTGTTAGAGTAATTGCTTGAAAAATGGGTGGAGAAAGTAATGTGAATGTAGCATGCAAAACTTCACAAGCACATATTTGTTAGTCGTGTTATACTTGCTTACTATTTCACAGCAGTAATGGGCAAAAATAGGGACCACCTCCATAGCGCAGTTGGTATTGCGCTTGCCTCTGGCACGGAGGACCCGGGTTTGACCTCTGGTACCAGCATGAGGATTTTATCCCCTCTTGGAGGTCTGGCACGGGATGCACTCAGCCTTGTTAGGTCTCGGGGAGACCAATTGAGGAGCTACTTGATGGAGAAGTAGTGCCCCAGGTCGAGAAGACCGTATAACTGGCCGGAAGAGCTCGGACCATGTCCCACCCTCCAGTACTGCATCCCGCCAATGACGTTTGTAGTGGGCAGAGGTGGAGGATGCAGCGGCTGGGTGGCAAGCCTTGGCCCTTCATGGGCTGTTGTGCTAGGGGTTTATTATAGGGCAAAAATAGCAGATTATGCTATATTAATATGTTACAAGTAATTAAGGAACTTGAATTATGCAGTACTGCTGTCATCGTCTTTACCTGATTACCCTCCCCATATGGAGGACTTACAAGCCTGTGCCTAGGGTCAGATGTCTGTCAGATAGCAGATGAACTATTGGACTGGACAAAGTGAAGACCTGGAAACGGGTGGTCAGCCCAGCTACAGGTATGAGATTGAGGAAGAGGATTATATGAAATGCAGGCAAACTGGATGAAGGGAAAGGTGATGATCCAGCAGTTGGTGGAATGAGTAGTAGGGAAAACCTACCCAGATGCCACTTCGTCCATCACGAATACCTCATGAGGGTCCCTGGGATCGAAACTGTTTAACTGGCAAACTGTTTAACTGCTCATTCATGGTGGCACCATATATTGTTTTCAGTGACAATGAGTTTGAATGAAAAATTTGGATACATTCATTGTAAATTCTATTTGTAATTCCACTGCAGGTTATACAATGTTCATTTTTTCTCCACCTATTATTTATTTCTTCCTGTCTTGATTTTAGTGCTCTGAATAAATATTTGTTGACATATTACTGCTATTTTGTGACAGTAATAATTTGATCTGTACTTTATTCCGCTAGAAGAAACTGTTTGGTGAAAGATAATTTGTATCATTATATTTGGTTTGTCTTCAATGAAATGACGTATCAGTTGAGTATCTCATACCTTTAACATTAGTTAGATTTTGTGCATAAAAGCGTTGTTATAACATTCTTTATTTGCTAAGTATAATTTTCAGATTTGAATTTAATTACAAATGTCATGTTAATTAGGAATATGAGTGCTTCCTGATACTGTCATAATATTGCTCTATTGGCGAACTGAAAGGCTAAAGAGACTGCATTATGTAGTAAAAATATAAGAAGGATTGCAAATGATTATTGCTGACATATCCTATGCCGAAAATTTTGCATGATGCATTTTCTTACCTTTTTGCCTCAAAGATTGTTTGAATTTTGAGAAGTTTGTACATATGATATTTTTGTATGTGTTATGTAAACAAACTTTAGATTAGTATTACATGTAATAATAGTTATCAGCATATGGAGTGCTTAATTTATTATGCTATTTTCGCTTTTAAATAATTATGATGGTTTTATTGATGCATGCTTGGAGGTGCACAATATATTTTAAAACAAATGATCTCTCATACAGAGATTTTCAGATGCATTTCAAGCTTCACTGAAAAAGATTTTGTACTTTCTTTTGTTGTTATTATCCTCAAGACTTAAAAAAGACACTATCTTCATAACTACCGTATTTGCCAAAGTATAAGTAAGATGCACTGTCATAAAAGACACACCCCACTTCTTAAGGCATTTTGAAGAAGAACATTTTTCACCTTATATATTTACTGCAAAACAATTATGACATGCATATACCTCAAATATGTAGACAATATAAGTAGGAAAATAGGCTCGCCTTTTAATTTTCTGTCCTCTAATCTGCAAAATTCATCCTCTCTTTTCTGTGCATTAATGACAAATCGACGGAATTCAGCCATTTGTCCTTCATACTTACCTGCATTTTCTCTCTTGATTTTGTCTTTATCCACATACAAATCTGATATCTCTTCGCAAATCTGAAACCATATTGATTCAGTAAAGCTGGCAATTCCTTTGTTAGTGGATATTGCTTTAGTTTGATAAATGATCAGTTTAGTAAAAACTGAAATTCCTGCTTATCTATTCTCTAAAATCCAAGTATTGTGTTCTGCTTCAAGCTTTGGCCATTTAACAGTCCACTTCTCAGATTATGTTTATTGTGAAGTATTTTAAAGAAAAGATCTTCCTGATTCCCCCAAGTTCATATAATTTTTTCAGTTCAAGGTGGCTCGGAATGCCTTTCTGCAGTCCTGTTTCCATGCTCTTTAGCACATGCAATCACTTACATCTTAAATGCAATAGTATAGCAGTGCTTTTTTCAGCCATAGTTTACAAATAAAACTGCAATATAGGTTATGACATAAGTGGAACTCCATGCTAAATACAATGATAAATGAAAGCTGAAGGAACAATATAAAGACATGCAATGACGGTGCATGTGCATCCGCTGAACTCTATACAACTGGAAAACTCAATTTGCAAGAAAGCTAACAACGAATTGCTTCATGTTGAAACAAAGAAATTGCTTATAACCTTAACTTGCTACTAACGTATAACATGCATCCCATTTTTGGGCATTTTTCAAAGGAAAAGTGCGTTGTATACGCTGGCAAATGCGGTAAACTTGAAAGTGGATCAATTGCTGCTAATTTGTTAATAATAATCAACTGTATAGCTTAAGACAAGAAGGTTATACAACTTAATCGAGTTAATCGAGCAAATGAGATCATCATGCATTCAAATACTGATTCACAAAATTTCTTTTAGTTTTGTTTCCCTTCTTTTTTAACAAATAGCTAAGTTTTACCTCTTTGTAGTTCTCTCCATAGTAGTACATACATTGTGTAGGATTTTATTTAATTGTGTATTCATAGGGGGAATACCAACCAACTCTTGCTTTTTCTTGTTATGATTCTTTAAGGCGACTGAACAGTGAATTCCAAAAGAATGTACTGTTTGTAACATATTGATGTGATATTGCTTGCTTTGAATTATATGTTCTTATAGGGGTACTAGGTCAAAATTAGATTTTCTAAATGAAGAATTTCAAATGACAATTTTTAAACAAGATTTTGAGGAATTCTCAAAAATACTGTGCACAATATAATTTTCAATATTTTCTATTCTTTGGCCCTGAAATTTAACATGGAATCATTAAGTGACTAAAGAAATGTACTATAAATAAATGTCAGAAAAGGAAGATCCTGTTCGGTATGTTGGTTTTCTTCATATACAGTAGAATCTGAACAAATTGGGGTGTGGTCTGTTTGGATTCGGAAATGTTTGGATTATCTGAAAGACAAAAACAAGTGTATAAATTCAGCTATAGGATTAGTAACTACAAGGTAATGTAGTATAGTGGTGTAAGAAAGTTGTGATTACCACACACAACATAATGACAATGTATTCTGACCATGGACCTAGCTGATATCTTGCAATAACGGCAGTACATTGGTAGTTCAGTTTGTTTCACTATTGTTAGCAGTCATTGTATAGTAATTTGTATTTCCACTTATAAATTAATACAGAACAGGTGCTTGTTTGTGTTCTACCTTGTACTACGGTATCAACCAAACAAAAACAGTTCCTTTACATTAAAAGAAAAATATTAAATTATGAATTTTGTGTTCAGATTATCTGGAATTTTGGATTTGCAGGGTTTGGATTAGTGGGGTGTTGTGGATTTTAATATTCTGTGCACATATTTTAATTTATCAGCTCACTGAAAAATGTTATGCATCTTAGAACAAATATAGCAGTGTAGATTTCATTTGGTATATACATGAGAGATTGATAAAAGGTAGCCAACTTCAGCTTTTGAAGTCGTGTAACATTTTTAACCATATGGCTAACCTGCTGCCTACCGTAGATGTATTTCAGCTTGCAGATGCTAGTCACTTTAAACAACAAAGCACATAATGAAACCAGTATTGTAAAGTGCCACAGATATTTCCTGAAGTTGACTTCAGGTCCGGAAGTAAACCCTTTAACCTGTCTTAAGCTGTACATTTAGCAAAATTGTTTTTAGTGTTTGAGTACAATTGAAGTGTGTTGGTGTGAAAACGCATTTAAATCATGGAATTTTGTTGTATAATATGCCAGTTAAGAAACGTGTTTTAATACAGTTTATTGTAAGAAAGGTATACATTGCACAAAAAGATTGTTATATTTAAGTTCTGTCAAGTAGAAAAAAAGTTGCATATGCATGTTGCATATTCTAGCCCAAAAAATATGTGAGGCTTATTTGTAGAGCACTAGTGTAAAAATGTTATCAAGCTTTGAGTGTAGTTACATAAGATAATATGTAGCATGTCTGTGATATTTGTTTTCCTATGATAGTTGTTGAACTCTTTAATGAAGTGACCTAAATATTTTTGTAGATATAGTTTGCCCTTCTGTATAACTTAGTGCACTCCCTCTTCAATTGTGAAATTAATGAGCACAAGAATGGAGAATGACTAGATCAAAAGTGATCTGTTTGCTTATAACTCGGAAATCTCGGATATCAATACTCTGTATGACCTATTATATAAATAAACCATTGGCAAACATATGTTAGTGAAATGTTTAAGAGTAAATTCTTAGAGACTAGCATTTATGAACAATTGTGTATTCTGCAAATGGAAACAAAAACAGTATTGTTGTAAACATTTTTAGCACATAAAGTAATAGAGCCTTTGATTTTTATTTTTTTCAGTAGCATACTCAAAATGCCTAATTTATTATTTGAAAAAATAGTTATGATAAAAAAAGGTTTAAGTTTAGTTTTTATTCCTACATTTGAAAATCTTCATCAACGAACTAATCATGGAAAACTTGTGGAAGAGTTCAAAATGAATGTTTTGCTTCTGATTGTGAGAAATAATCACACATTTTTAAGGAATTGATAGCCTAAATAGTTCAATTTTCGGACTTTCAATACTCATTCAACCTTCATTCAGTCCTTTGGTATGTGCTTCACTATTGTCACCTCATCACTGATCTAATCATTAAGTTAATGGGGTCATGATATAACTAAGCCTACATATCTGACTCTCCATAAATGAAGAGCATAACCATTTTTAAAATGAGCATAATAAATATTTTTGTGAACAATAATCGTCACAGGTATTTTTGTGTTAAAGTTTTCTTCTTTATCTGATTACCCTTCCCATATGGAGGACTGACACCCCCTAGGACTTATAAGCTAGGGTCAGATGCATGTTGGGTAGCAGACGAACCTATGGCGGAGTGAAGACCTGGAACCAGGTGATCAACTCAGCACCAGGTATGAAAGTGATGAGGATGATATGCAGGCAAAATGGATGAATGGAAAGGGGATGATGGAGCAATCAATGGAATGAGTGGCAGGGAAAACTGGAGAACCCAGAGAAAAGTGCCCAGAATACTACATGCAGGTCCCTGGGATCGAACCCAGGTCACCTTGGTAATAGGTGAATGATATAACTCCTTGGTCGTGGCACGGCCGTGTTAAAGGCCACGAGTTACAATAAATATACATCTTAGTTCATAGTCCTAATGTACCTTGATTACAAGGAAGTATCCATCACATGTTGGCACACCAGTTTAAACCAGTGAATCATGCTTACAAAATAAATTATGCAGAAGTATTT
Organism: Tenodera sinensis; assembly: GCA_030765045.1. Lineage (NCBI taxonomy): Eukaryota > Metazoa > Arthropoda > Insecta > Mantodea > Mantidae > Tenodera > Tenodera sinensis. The sequence goes on from CM060971.1 coordinate 98,408,606, forward strand.
TACCTTAGCTAAAATAGCGAAATTTCAGATTAAAAGTATGATTTATTCTAAGTAAACCTAAACCCCAGCGTAAGAGCCCATGAAGGGTCAAGGCCTACTGTGTCCCCCACCTCTGCCCACTACAGGTATCATTGGTGGGGTGCAATACTGAAGAGTGGGACGTGGTCAGTGCCCCGAGCCCTCCCGGCCAATTATGCAGTCTTCTCGATCTAGGGCTGCTATTTCTCCAAGTAGCTCCTCAATTGGACTCCCCGGGACCTAACGAGGCTGAATGCAGTCTGTGCCAGACCTCCCAGCAGGGGAAAAATCCCCATGCTGGTACCGGGGATCGAACCTGAGTCCTCCGCACCAGAGGCAAGTGTGCCACCACTGCGCTACGGAGGATGATTTATTCAGTGTGAAATAAGTACTAAGGTTTTCCTAGTAAATATTTACCTCATATTGCTCTTGGGGTTGCATCAGATGGTCAAGTATTCAAACTCAGTGTTGAGTTTTATGGCCTTTGTCATCAGGGAAACTGAACTGAAAGGGAAAAATTCCACGCATATATTTTATAAGATCATAAGAATGGCCAACCGAGAAATGAAGTATGATTGGCTCGGTTATTTTAGAAATAACATAAAACTTCACTTTGAAGATATAACTGATGTACATTTCAAAGTTTAAGACAGAATAATAATTTGGTTTGGAGCAGAGGCAGAGAAGTTTCAAAAGCAAGGCATCATTAGCTGAAATTTCTGTTGTGAGATGTTACAGTAAAATTATAGTGGCATGCTATCTAGAGGAACAGTGCAATAATGAGTAATAGCAGTTATCCTAATTGTTGCTACCAGTTAAAAATGACTAGTTTGGTAAATGTCACTTAAAGTTTTAACCAAAGCTCACATTTTGCCAACATGTGTGTTCAGAAATGGTAATTAACCACATCAAAAAGACAGTGCCTCCAGGTAATGAAACATGGTCTTTTCTGTGCTGAATGTATCCCTAAGTTTCATTTGTGTATATGTGTGTATTGGAGAATATGTGGGAAACTTGGAGTCTCTTAATTTTTAATATAGTATTTGCATTTAAATGAATACATTATCAAACAAATATCAAATGTCAATGAAAGTTTTGGAATCGTCAGACTGTGCAATAGAAGACTTCTACAAAATATTGAATTTTGTTAAGTATGTACTGGACCATTTACTGAAGTGTACTGAATTGTGTAGTAGTATGTTCTTAGAAAATTATGTAAATAGTAAAGCTTTCTGGTGCTAAAGCAGGTCTTCATACATCAGTTAAGCTGAAATATACTTTTAATAGTTATTTATTTATATTTATTGTGTATATTATTGTTATGAGCATCAACGTGGCAAAGCTGTTATTTCCTTAACTCATCATATGAGGAGCTTTTTACAGAATTGTGTAATGAGAACTGTAGGAAGAATGTGGAACAAGTGTGTCTGAAATCTGTTTTTAAAGGCATTTTATAACAAAAAGAAAAATATTAGAATTCCAGAATCAGTATAATTTGAGTTGACATTTTCTTTTTTTATGATTTTTCTGTATTTTTGTGAACATGAAATTAAATTGGAATCCAGTATTACACAGGGTGTCTAAATTATTATTGCACTTCAGAGCAATATATTTTCCAAGGTATTACACATACAAGTTGTATAAAAAATCATAAACCCAGCGTGTGTTAGCAATAATCCAGCGTGCTAGAAAAAAAGCCTTTGTTTGAATAAGGTAAGTGTTTATGATGTTATGATGTTGATTATTTACATAACTGAAAGCAGGCTTGAGAAACTGTATTTTTTTGAGAAAACAACCTCCTTTTGCAACTACAATATTTGTCACTGCCTAACTAACATACTTCTGCATTGTTGGATTGGAGATGTTGTATAGTTCCCTCCACCCTTCTTAGTTCTCCTGAGTCCTGCAACCTCTTCCCTTGGGAGTAGTTTTGGGCCATGTTTTACACCCCAAGTATTGCCAGCAACATTAGAAAACCTAACAAATGCAGCAGTATGCTATGATGAGCGAGACAGTGGAAAGAGTTGCGTGGAATATATCAATATTGAGAAAGCCCACATGTCCTTCAAAGCAAATTTTCCAAGGGGAGACAAAAATTGTTCATTTATGGAATTTTTTCTTTATCTATATTTTAAGGTGATAGCTCATATTTGTGAAAGTATGTTTATATATGAGAAACTTATGTTAACATCTTTGGAAATCTATTATCAGAAATTCTCTTTCATTAAAGAATCGCATAAATTTAATGTGGAAAATAATGTTTTGAATTACTTATACAAACCCTGTATCAATTAAATTGTTAGTGCTTTTACCATATGTTATGAATATTGGGAGAGTGTAGTGAACTTGAGTGCTTATATGCATTTGTCCTATTAAAGGTGCCATCATAAACAGTATTCTGTACTTAATTCACTTTTGTTCTACTTGTTAATTTTTAAGTGTGGTGTTTATGGAAGTACTCGCTGCATATAATATATAATTATATGTAACATTGGCTGTGTTATTTTAAATTGTAAAATGATGCAGTAATGTTATTTTGGAAATGTATGACAATTTAAATATAAATAAAGGATTTTGTTTGAATCTATTTCAAGTAAATGTGTTTGTTCTCCCCGCTCTAATACTAGGATTGTTAGATAAGTTTTGAACCATTGGTCTCCCTACTTAAGTTTGTTATTAATTTACATTAGTCTCTGGGAAAATCTTTTCCATCATTTATTGCAAAACTGTCAATGTTGTAGATGTTCCCAGAAATAGTCTTTGCCGCAAACAATACTTTTTATTCACATGTATAGACATGGAGTACCCCAAGGTTCAGTATTAGAGCTTCTATTGTTTCTGATCTGTATCTGTATCACTTTATGAGAGATCCAAATACATGGGAACCACTGTGCAGTGTTTTTCCACTGCACACACGGAAACATGATAGCAGCAGCTGATATACACAAGGTCACGAGTATGACTTGTTTTTCTCTGCTCTACTCACAATCAGTATTGAGCAGATTCAATATTGTATGGTTGCATTATTACCAGTGCGCTTTATTATTTAGTCCTGTACTTAGTCGCAAAGTGTATTATGGCTCAGCATTTGTTTTCTACTGCACAGCGTGTATCTATTTATTATTCATATGTGTTAACTCTGTCAGCGTGTCATGTGCAAGTGCGATTTGCAGAAAGATTTCCAGGCCTTACAACAATCCATAAACTTTACAATAAATTTCAGGCCACAGGAAGTGTTCAGACTCGGCTATCTAAAAGAAGGCGTACAGCTTTTACCGAAGAAACATTAGACATCTGATGAGCAAAGAGCCACTAAACTGCTGAAGCTAAAACCATATAAAATAACTGTGGCACATGCTCTTCAACCAGGTGATCCTGTAATGAGGTGCACATTTTGTGAGTGGACTCTCGATAGTGTATACAATGGCTAAATTGACCCACATTTAATATTTTTCATGGACGAGGCTTGGTTCCACGTTCATAGATATGTGTGTACAAAAATAATTGTTATTGGAGCTCTATGAAACCTAATATTGTTCATGAAATACCCCTTCATGACAAAAAAATTTGTGTATGGTGCGCCATTAGTGGAGAAAGAGTTATAGGCTCAATTTTGTTCAAGTCAAAAGATGCCAGTACATTTGTGAATACAATTTTGTGCCCTCTTTTTAGAGAATTAACCGACAGGGAGCGTGCTTTTGCCTTTTTTCAACAAGACTCTACAACAGCTCATACAGCCAATTTTTCAATGAACAATTGTTTGTTATATATTTATATGTTTAGTTATGTACTCAGGGGTCTCCGTCTAGGGGATATGTGAATAGTGACCACAAGGTACCCAAGCTGAGCAGAACATTACTTCCACTTACTGGTGTTTTGCTCCTCACTGTAACTTTTCTATCTGACCTTACCTTGGTCAACTCTTGTTCTCTTCCGACCCCGATGCTATTAGGGTTCCTGAGGGCTAGGGAGTCTTTATTTTTCCAACCTCTGCATTTCTCTAATTTCTCTATAAAACCTTAACCCATAACATGCTGACCTGTCATGGCATGTATACGTCCTCTGATTGGTAATCAGAGGATATGGTCGGTGAATTTATTTTGATAATTCTCCCGATCAGGTCGGTGAGACCCGTAAACCAACGGCAGGTGTGGTCCTCCAGACATTCTGGGGGTTGTGAGAGAGCGATGTGACTGCCAAAACATAAAAATATGGTGCTCTCTGAAAAGCGGTTACATTTATTGCTAAGTCTCTTCAATATTTATGCAATATGACTCGAGGGGTAAAATGTTCCGGAGTTAAAATAGTCCCCCATTCGGATCTCCGGGCGGGGACTACTTCTCGAGAACAAAATAATTATATTAATAGAAGATCTAACATCAGACTTCTACAATGGAATGTGGGTGGTCTCACACAAACAAAAAGAGTAGAACTGAATAAAATTGTATTTGACTATAATATTGATATATTTTTCATACAGGAAGCAAATCTAACAAATGACCAACTTAAATACTTCAATTTTACTGGTTTTCTACTACACCTACTACCCAAAAATAGACAGATAAGTAGTGGAATATTAGTTGGAGTCAAAAAGGATATTAAATCCTCCTTTGAAATTGTTAAAGAAATGGATAACACAGACAAAAGTGAATTAATAAAGCTAAATTTTTGGGATAACAAAACACATCTACATTTATACAGTATTTACAATCCTCCCAGGAATGAACCAGATCTCTCTCTTATTGACCAATTAAATAAAACAATCGTAATTGGGGATTTCAATGCTCATTCCATAAGATGGGGTTATGAAAAAGTGGATTCTACAGGGAAGATAGTGGAAGAATTTTTGAATACCACAACTTTTGAACTGATTTATAGTAAAGAAGATCCCACAACCTTCATACATTACTCTGGAGCAGGCAGTAACCCAGACCTCTTGTTAGCTACAACAGATATTGTTTCAAAAATTAAAAAACAAGTTATAGAAGATCCAAGTTCTGGTCACAGAGCAGTAATTGCTGATATAAAACTAGATAATACAAATAACAGTCAATGTCACACGAATCTGTATTGGAACGTCAAAAAAGCAGATTGGACCAAATATAAAACTGAACTGGAACATAAATTTAAAGAACAAACAAACTCACAGCTAAATGACCAACCAGATCATTTGAACAAAAATTTCTGTAAAGTCATCCTAGAAACCGCAAAAAAACATATTCCTCGGGGAAGAATTAAAAATTTCAAACCCTTTTGGAACCCCCAGTTAGAAGAACTGAAAAAGCAAAGGGATATAGCTAGAAATACAGCTGAACAAACAAAAAACATATCGGATACACAAATATGGCGGAAGAAATGTGCCTCACTAAAAAAAGAAATTAATACTGCTAAAAAGAATTACTTTAATAATTTCTTAGAAAAAATAGATTATAGGACAGATGGTAACAAAGCTCATAAGTTCATAAAAAATGTCAAGGATAGGAAAGAAAACAACAGCACACCTATAATATACAACTATAAAATATTAACAAATGACAAAGCCATAGCCGAAACATTCAATAAATATTATGCTAATGCACATAAAGTAACAAGAAATAATAAAAAGGAACGTCAAGAATTTAAGAAAGATTTGAAACAAGAAAGAGAATGTGATCCTAACACTCAGTGCAATATCTTTTTTCAAAATTTTAATATGCAAGAACTAAACATTGCAATAAATAATCTAAAAAACAAAAAGTCTCCTGGACCTGATCACATACATCCAGAGTTCATAAAAAACCTTGGAAAAACAGCAAAACAACAACTACTAAAACTCTACAATCTATCCTGGAAAACCACTGTACCTGCTGAATGGCGAAAGGCAATAATTGTCCCACTCTTGAAGAAAGACAAAACAGCGTCAGAAATAAAAAATTATAGACCAATAGCTCTTACTAGCATAATAGCAAAAGTGATGGAAAGAATGGTGTCAAACAGGTTAAATTGGTTTCTAGAATCAAAAAATTTAATTTCCCCATGTCAAGCTGGATTTAGAGAGTTCCACTCTACAAATGAACAAGTCTTACTTCTCAGTCAAGAAATCAAAGACTCCTTCAATAGAAAAGAAGATAATTTATCAGTTTTTATTGATTTCCAAAGTGCATATGATTCTATATGCAGAACAAAACTACTAAAGAAAGTAAAAAAAATAGGGATACAAGGTCCAATGTTTTTATGGCTATGTCATTTCCTAACACAACGCTTTATTGCAACCAGATATGGAAGAAATATATCTAAATACAAACAAGTACACCGTGGCTTACCACAAGGTGCAGTGCTCAGCACAACACTTTTTAATATATTTATTAACGATCTGCCACAACAAATACAAGAATCAGGTGTGAAGTGTGCACTATTTGCTGATGACTTAGTAATGTGGACTTCAAAACCAAAAAGCAAAAGTACAGAACTAGAAAAAACCATGCAACAATCCTTAACCAAATTACAAAGGTGGACCAAAGAAAATTTAATGGCTGTTAATACAACAAAATCAAACTACCAAATCTTTTCACTAAGAAAAAAGCCACTAAAAATAAAACTAAATTTTGAGGGTCAACAATTACCAGAAACAAAGGAAGCAAAGTATTTAGGAGTTACATTTGATACTAAACTTACATGGACCAAACAAATAGAAAATGTAATACAAAGAGCAGAGAGGTGCCTTTCACTGTTAAAACGTCTAACAGGAATGAAGTGGGGATGTTCCAGAGCAACTCTTAACACAACATACAATGTATATATAAAGCCATTATTTACTTACTGCAGCGAAGTTCTTGTAACAGCAAACACAAAAAAGATTCAAATCTTTCAAAACCAAAGTCTGAGATTAATTACAGGTGCTATCAAAACAACACCAAAAGCAGCTATGGAAATACTAACCAACCAATGCCCCATTGAATATGAAATAGAAAAAGCGGCTCTTACTCAACACGAAAAGTTGATAAGACTCCCATTCAATACATGGCACAAGAGAAACTTTACACATACACTAAAGACTCAGGAGAGCTTTCTTTCCAAAATTCAAGACATCAAGAAGAATGTATACCTTCCTAATTCAAAGGAAAACTTCATATCTAAAGTCAATCCGACACAAACATTAGACATCACATATTATTTACACCTGACAGAAGAAGTTAAGAAAAGTGATACTCCAACTAGTGTTCTAAAATTATTGGCATTAGAGACAATCCATACTAGATGTCCAGAACACGAATGGCTCCATATTTATACTGATGGATCATTAATATCAAACCAAGATGGAGCAGGTGCTGGAGTCACATGTCACCTCTTTTCCTATTACAAATCTTTAAGTTATGGAACTACAAACTTTGATGGAGAAGTTGAAGCAATTCGAATGGCCCTACAAAATCTTTTGAACAGAATTTCACATTTTCAGCAAGCAGTTATTCTCTCAGATTCCAGGGCAGCAATTATAGCAATTACTTCCAAGTTGTCACCAAAAAACCAAACAATTATAGAATGTTGGAAAATCCTTACCCATCTAACAGCGCCTCAAAAACACCTAGTCTTCCAATGGATACCAGCTCACTGTGGACTGAGTGGTAATGAGAAAGCTGATTTTCTTGCAAAAAAGGGTACCGGCAATGTGCAGAAATCTATAGTTAATCTACCATTTTATGCAGCTAAAAGATTAGTCAACTCTGAATTCAAAAAAATTATTGAAAAATATTACTATGAAAAATCAAAAAATAAAAGATGGGAACTACCAAACATTCAAACAGTAATCCCTGAGTATCCTCGAAAAACAGCAGTTGCAACCTTCAGGTTGATTACAGGACATGATTGTCTGGCAAAACATTTAAACAGAATTGGGATATATTCTTCACCACTCTATCCTCTATGTGATCTGCAAGAGGAAATGGATCGAGACCACCTTCAAATATGCCCGGCCACTTCTAATGCCCCATCCATCAGTGAAAAATATTGAAGAGCAAGAGGATTAATGACTTCATTGTCAGAAATCCAGCATTAGCTAACAACAACATATGTTTAGTTATTTATGTTATATATTTAGTTGCAGTTCTTTCTTTGGATTTTCAATTTACTTGATGCTTTACATTTTGCTATTCTATATTTTGGAACAGTGTATCCTATGTTTCCTTAAAATAACCTGGTAACTCTAGTACATATGACCTACAGGGCAGACACCAGACACAGTTGAAAGACTAATGAAAAGATCCTAATTATTCATTACAGACAAGTATGTACCATAATTGTACATAATTTCAAGAAAGATTTAAATGAAGCATGGATGCTTGCGTTTCCATTTCATGCTTTTAGTAACTTTTCTCCATAGTCTCATATTTGTCATGTAACTGCCTCAGCAATAGTAGGCAGAATTCCAGGGGTACAATTTTAACTGCTTTTTATGTCTACATATTCTGGGATTGCTGTAATCACAGAGAAACACTTGCTGTGAAGTATTCCACGTAATAAATAACTTTGTTGTATATTCCTAGAAAACTAGGTGCTCTATACTATCCATCTCCTAAGAACACCTACCCAAACATTTTAGGTCCATCATTGATCTAACTGAATCTCCTCTTTCTGAATTTGATTCAATTATGTGACATTGTGGCTCTCAACTGAGATGCAATCCGTAAAAGGAATTTCCTGTCGTAAAAGAAAAGTAACTGCAGCACAGCATCCTTTCTAGCCAGCCTGGAAATTTTAAGGGCTAGTTGAGTAGTTACTGATAATTTTAATTAATTTAATTTTCCAACCAAAACCTTGGTTATCAGATCTCTCCTAATTCCTAATGATACTCAAAGACCACTCCAAATAATTGGACCTATCTATTGTGCTTTTCAAATGGGAAGGAGTTTATCCTTGAGCGTCTCCAGGCCGGTAACCAATCGGAGTCCTGCTGTGTTGTAATATTGCTTTCCCTTTAGTGGGGCTTGACGCACGCCAGGAAATATGAAGAGTGGGGGTAATGAGCTTGCAACGCTGTGTATGTAAACGTATCTTATTGGCTGCAGATCAGAACTCTTTCCATTTGAAAAGCACTATATACATGATTGTCTTTATTATAATAGGGTTTTTGAAATTATAGAGATATACAAGCTAGGCTATAGGAGGAAGCATGAGCGTCGGCAGACTTTTTTCCAGGGGGAGCACATGTTGGAGATTTGCAATCAGATAATATTAATTCATTATTTTATTGTCAAAATTTATAATATTTGTTGCAGATAACCATATTAATTTGTGCTAAATAAAAATTGATATTTACATTAAAACTAAAATAGTAGTTTAATAGTCAGTAATTGATTGCATATTACGTTGACAAACTTCCAGGGGGGAGCCCACCCCCCTTGCCCCCCTTCGCGACGCCCATGGGAGGAAGATAATAGGTCTGAATAATTCAGAGCCACCGGCGGCAGTGCATTGCGCGCTTGGGACACGTGATGGTAAACTTGGCGGTAGATTGTTGTAGCCAATCGAAACAGCTGAAAAGTTAATGATTTGAATCGCCCTTTGCATTGGATTTTTCAACCCAAACTCGAATTGTTCATTTCGAATACGGTGCTCTTCTGAGCTACCTTCATTTATATATACTTAATCGTAATTTTATTGCTTATATTTCGAGAAAGATTGTTCAGTTGGCAGTTTTGTTTAATTTTCTGACGTTTCTCCAACTAATACCAAAACTAAGCGCTAGGAGCAGCACTGGAGCTTGTCTTCCGTTACCAAGAAGGCTTATGCGACAAGAAACGCGTATGATATACTCCGATGTTAGCGACTCTCTTGGCAACCTTCTGGAACTATTTGAAAGTAACGAAATTTAATATACTTATTATAACAAGGCTACACAGAAGTGTACTCTAACCAGGGCCGGGTCGAATCGCGACACTGTCCCAGGCCCCCGATGTTAGGGGCGGCAAGGTCTTAAAACAGGAGCAAGACGTTCTAATAATCTAATATGACGGAATTAGAAATCATAGAGCCTGCTCACGACCTTGCACTGATAACTATGTCTAGCAGGTAAAAAAATGTATCTAGTTGCAACGTAAATTCTACTTCTTTATTAATTTACCAAGCGGGAGACCGGGGTTCGATAACCGGTACCGGCGTGGGGATTTTTCTCCCGCTAGGAGACCTGGTACGGGGTGCACTCGGCCTAGTTAGGTCCCTGAGGTGCCAATTGAGGAGCTACTTGATTGAGAAGCAGTGGCCCCTGATTGCGGGAGCAGACCATGTCTGTCCCTTCAGTAGGGCATCTCACTTATGACGCCTGTGATAGGCAGAGGTGAGGGATGCAGCGGCCGGGCGGAGGCCTTGACCCGAAAGGTATGTTGCGCCGTTATCCGTATAATCCGAAAACTATGAAATGCACACAAAGTTTGTTTTACAGTAGCAGAATGTGTAGGACAATGCAAAAGCAGAAGAAAAAATAATTGAAAGCTGCATAGATGGAAGACTGCGATGGATACCAGGACTGTCATGAAAACGAATGAAATATATCATACACTTTAGTTTTGATCTGTGTTTGATCATTATACCCAGACAATTTTATATCAAGATTCCACCGGAAATTTCAGGTCCTGAATCGAAAAAGCAACAAAAAATAACAAAAGCGGTATTATAGAAAAAACTACACTGTATGTGAACAGTGTAACTCAAAAATGAAGTGCTGGATCAGTGTTTTCTAGGAATGCGACGAAGATTTTCAATAAAATCTCACACATCCCAAACTACCTTTTATGTGGAAGTTTTGTTTGTGTTTTATTTTCTCAAAAATGTCTGCATCGAAGATTTTGAATAAAATCTCTCACATCTCAAACTACCTTTTATGTGGAAGTATTGTTTATTTTTTATTTTCTTATAAATGACTTTAATGATTTTGATAAAAACACTATTCTAAAGATAAACTTGTAACAATTTAAAATTTATAGGTACATTGAACTTTTCGCATTGAAGTCTCATTCTGTATGGATTTTGTATAATGTCGTATAACTAGTAAACCGTAAAAGATAGATAAAACGTATTACACAAAATGTATGTCATTAAAGCACAAAAATAATTTTTTGTATCATTAAGGGACACTGGGAGTGAAATTTTGGTCAAAATTGCCAAAAAGTCGAAAATGTTTTTTTATCTTAAAATATTCCTGGAACACCTGTGCAATTGGATCAGCTAAGATTTTTCATATTCCCCACTCCATGTGGCCATTACGGCCCTTTCAAATAGCGCTCTCCCCTTAATGTACGCAGGATGCTCCTATATAAAAGCCTCTTTTTCTCAAAACTACATTTCTGCACATTCCAAAAGAAGGTCGCGCCTGAGTTTTGCCTCAAATTCAATGAAAATTTCCAAAAGTATTCATAAATAGCAGCTAAACAAAACTATGATTCAATGTTGATGTTATTAACATGAATTCCAAAAACATTTTTGTATGAAAAAAAATAATTTTCAAGATTAAATTTTCTTTGTTATTAAAAAAATATGTACAGCAAACATATTTGAAATATCTCTTCATACAATTGTTACCCATGTGTTAGAGTACCAGTTCTACCAATATAAATGAATTTTGAAAAGTCAATAGACGCGAGCTACATTTTGAAAATGTGTCTATTAAATTCACAAAATAATTTATATATCATAAGCGGATTATTCAATGTTAATGAAATTTGGTGTGTCTCCTATTCTCATACAAATACAAACACAGTAAACATTTCAGAAAAATCTATTAAGAAATGTGGAACTTTCAAATTTCACTCCCAGTGTCCCTTAACTATTTTACTAACAAGTAGATAGAACAATAAGCTTTGGAAGAATGGTTCCTGGAAGAATGGATTGAAAAAGTTTTGTGAATCTATTTTTTATTTCGTTTTCTCTGCCGCTTGCTTTCGATGGAGGGTACACTACATTCATAGAAAATGCCAAATCGGACTTGCATCCGATTTACCTTTGAGTAAATCAATTGAAGAAGAAGAAGAAGAAGAAGAAGAAGAAGAAGAAGAAGAAGAAGAAGAAGAAGAAGAAGAAGAAGAAGAAGAAGAAAAAAATAAAACAGGCGTTTTGCATGAAAGTATCCTCGTGTGCCTGTGAACACCGCAAGTCAGGAATTCTACAACTAACTGGAGCATTTTGTTCTATATTCTTCAAACCCACATTCAGAATGCTTGTAGTATTTTATAATCTAAATTTGCCCAGCAATCACCACTAGGGGGACGCTAGTATGCTGAGCGTTCTCCTTATATTTCTGTCTTTAATTGTTTTATATTTATTTTGTTTAGTAGTAGTTTTAACGGAGGACAATTATTTTATACAATTATTTAGCACTGATTTTTTGGCAGATCATACTGTTGAGTAGCTATATTTAGTTAAAATTGCAAACACAATCCAATGCAATGTAGATCTCGCTAAAACACACAATTTATGCCTGAATAAATTTTTTTGTAGAGTGAACCATTTCGGAGATATTCCTTGTTATTTGTGTCAGTTTCGGAAAACTTAAAACTTTCGTGAAATGGAACATCGTTGTTTATTTTTTATATGTTAAGTGTGCAAAGAGAACGGGATCTCAAATCTTTAAAAGATTTGACTATCGCACAAAGCCTACTGAATTCTAATATTCCCCTTGCAACTACAAGGAAATAAGCAATAAGATAATTTGTACAAATGTTTATCTCAACTAACACGAAGAATATACAGGAATAAGAGATTGTAAGAATGGTTAGTACAAGAGTAGAGAAAGTCATGTGAGTGCAAAACAGATGTGAGTGCAAGTCAGATTTTTATTAAATGTATTTAATACACTTTAACGTATTACAGTTCAGATAACCACAAAACAGTAATGTTACTTTAATGTTATATACTCTTAAGAAGTAATGTTTAAAGGAAACAATGAAAAGCCTAAGCGCAACGCGTTTAGTTTTCCGAGAATTCCCTACCCTTTTCGGAAGTGAGGAGATTAGCAGTAGGATGTGGTAATTACAGGGTCGATACGGGACGGTTTAAGGCAGAATAACAGAAATTCGCCAGGTTTTTGGAGGCATTTCTGTGTGGCAAAATAAACAAGAAAAAGACAGTGCAGTGTATTGTTATCCTACCTCGCGCCTGAGAAGACGTACATCTCTGACTCATGCCTACCTTAAGTCCAATTATTTAATCTCCAAGTAAATCAACGGAGTCATCAGCAGCAGAGACTGTAATTTCGGAGTACCAGCTGCGATCCCAGGCAGAGACATTCAACGCAAAGACGGCTACCGCAGCGGCTGAGCTACCGAGGCGTCAACGGGGATAACCCGTTACAGACCAACGGTGTTTTACCAGAGGCGCGCCTAATTAATTTCCTATCGTGTTCAAAGCTATTTCGTTAGGTGCTGTGAAAATAATAATTAAAATTCTTGTATTACAGAAAACGAATTACTCTTGCTTCCTTATTTGCACGATGCAAATTCCAATATTTGATTTCTGTATTAATTACTGACACATCACATTAACTCACTTATGACTTCCGCTCTTCTCGGCACGATGGATTCCGCAAACTTGCTCGTTTCTTAATCTGAAATTCGAAGAACTTTCATCCGTTACCAAGGCAACCACGTATTGCTGCCTAAAGTCACGTTTACAAATGATGCCATCGTTTCACAACAAAACTAACCAAGTTCAGGGCTCCTACTTATACCACGTAGTACACAGTATGTAGAAAATATATTACACACCACCCAAAAATTTAAGTACACGTTTTGAGACCGCTTGAACAAATAAAAAATAATCTTTAGAAAAAGCTCCACACATGCGCGTGTTTGTTTGTGTATCTGTGAATAGGATAGTCAAAAACGAATACCAAACTTATAGCGTCTTCCAAGGAGGCAAAACGAATGTTTCCAAGTAAAGTAAGCCCACCTAAACTACGCTTTACATTACTAATTTTTCGAAAAGTTTGATTTCATCAAAAATGGCTCTGATCATTTTCATTAAAATAACATATATTTAAAATATTTTCATGACAAATTAAATATATATTCTGAATTTTCTGAAGTTCTCTTCATTCCACGTGACTTTCGCACAATATGTGAACTGGAAGATATGCGCAAAATCTTACTACACTAAAACATTTTCTTAAAGGCATACAGTTTGTCATTTTTTAAAATAGAGATAGCCATTTCAGAGATATTCCTTGTTATTGGTTTGAACTTCCAAGCGCTTATTCTTCTCTTAAGTAGGAAGTCATTTGTTTTTATGTCCTGGTCATGCAAGCAATGGAATTTCAAAGCAACAATATAGCGACCAGGTCTTAAGATATTTGACTATTGGTTAAGCTTACCGAATTCTCCTATTCACATTGTACCTACAATGGAAATATGTAATAAAATAATTTCTACAGATGTCTATTTCAATTAACATGTAGTAGATAGAAGAAGAATATTTTGAAACAATGGTATGTTGGAGAATAGGTAGAAAAGGTCATGTGAATGTAACAATTAAGATTTTTTAGTCTGTAGACCATGCAAAGGAACGGAATTTCAAAGTCTTTACATAGCGACCAGCTCTTAAAAGATCTGACTCGCTTAAAACCGACTGTATGTCTCTGTTCTACTTGTACAGAAAGCGAATTTAGTAAAATGCAAGAGTAGAGGAGGCTTGCACAAGAGCAGAGGAAGGCATGTGACTGCAACACATAAGGTTTTCTTTTTTAAAAGAAAAACAGTATCTATGTTACAAGAAATTCTATTTCGGTTTTTGCCTGCTCCGTCACGCATTACATAAGGCTTGTTGCTTATCGTTTTATTTTTGGTGATGAAAATCTGCAGTTATATAAATGTCTATATGTTTAAAAAGGTACTCACGTATTTATGTGTTTAGAAACCCATGTAATAAAGTCATATTAATTATATTTGTGGATGGTTTGAGAGATTTGAGGAAAAATTAGTTCGATACTGGGATTTCACCGTTGGAACAGCATTCGAGGTTCACTGAATACATAAAAGGACACATAAAAAAGAACAAAAACAGACAAAACGATTAAATGAAAAGTTTCATACTTAAACCACTCATCTATTACAGATACAAGGCAAAAACCATGCCTTAACTTGCGACTCATTTTTGGAGAGGGGAGATATTTCTTGTCATTTTCTTAAATAGGGAGTCATTATCCCCCACTCCCTTGGTGATTCAAAGAGAACGGAATTTCAAAACCCATCACAAAACGACCAGCTCTTAAAACATTTCACTATCGCTTAAGCTTACTGATTCTTCTACTCCTACTGTATCTATAAGGAAATAAATATTTGAACCATTTCTATAATTGTTTATCTGAGTTAAAGCAAGTAGACAGTAGGATAAGTTTTTGTAGCAGAACTTATTGGGCGAAATCATGTGAATATAACACCTCAGAAATTTTAGTTTATAATACTGAAACGACAGAGCAGACACACAACTAAAATTATTGGAATTACGTAAGATAGGAAAACGTAAGATGAAAGATTTCAAGGTTAATTGTAGATCTTTAGATATCAAAATGATATGCACTGATAGATATCGCACAAAGCTTGTAACTCAAGGAAAGGAATAACAATTTTTTGTGTAACAGCTGAATTGCTACTGTGCTGACACAAAATTTAATGGCGGGTGGCTCAACACAACATCCAATCAGAAGCTTGCCACGCCTTGTGGTGTTGTGCAGTTAAACACGCTGTAAAATCAAGCTGTAAAGCCGGTTATATATAATTTGCACCCACAACATTTACTCGCACAACAGGAAAGAGAATAGTAGTGGGTTACTATCAGCCGCCATTAAATTTTGTGTCTGCCAATATTAATTCGTAGGGTGATACCTTGTGATAAGCCTGACATTTTGCACATTTTAAGAAAATCGCTCCGATTGAATATAGGTACTAACTGGGAAATTATCAAGTAGTGCACTTGTGCCTCTCACCATACAAGAACGGGATAGACTTTGCAAACACTACAAAGCCCTTCATAGATAGACATGTGAGATATTTAGTTCGCATTTTGAGCGAGAGAGGTACCCGTGTTTCACCAAAGTGAATCCCAATTTCGAGTTTGATGTTTTATTGGACACAGTCATTTTACAATTTGAAAGCATTATCTTTACACCCACATTTCCCACACACATTTGCACACGTTTGCATGTAAACACACGGGGCTGAGAGTTTTGAAGACACACTATCGCTAACAGGATTTCAAGATGTTCATTTTGATTTGAAGATAGTGTTAATATTGACAGATATGACAACTGATATAGGGATGCACTTCTAATTATTTTGCACATGCTGGTGAACTTCTACAAATGAACAATAAGAAATTAGGAAATATGTATTATTAGCTTTTGTTTTGGCTTATTTTCTGTAGCAAATACTATAAATAGAGCCATTGCAACTTCATTCAAGGCAGCCTTTCTTTTCCTTTCTTTTTTCTTTTCTTTCTTCCTTTCTTCCTTTCTTCCTTCCTTCCTCCCTCTCTCCCTCCCTCCCTCCTTCCTTTCTGTCTCTTCCTTTCTTCCTTCCTTCCTCCCTCTCTCCCTCCCTCCCTCTATCCTTCCTTTCTCTCTCTCTGTTTCTTTCTTTCTTTCTTTCTTTCTTTCTTTCTTTCTTTCTTTCTTTCTTTCTTTCTTTCTTTCTTTCTTTCTTTCTTTCGCTCTTTCGTTCTTTCGTTCTTTCTTTCTTTCTTTCTTTCTTTCTTTCTTTCTTTCTTTCTTTCTTTCTTTCTTTCTTTAATTCTTTCTTTCTTTCTTTCTTTCTTTCTTTCTTTCTTTCTTTCTTTCTTTCTTTCGTTCTTTCTTTCGTTCTTTCTTTCTTTCTTTCTTTTTTCTTTCTTTCTTTCTTTCTTTCTTTCTTTCTTTCTTTCTTTCTTTCTTTCTTTCTTTCTTTCTTTCTTTCTTTCTTTCTTTCTTTCTCTCTTTCTCTTTCTTTCTTTCTTTCTTTCTTTCTTTCTTTCTTTCTTTCTTTCTTTCTTTCTTTCTTTCTTTCTTTCTTTCTTCCTCTTCATTCCCTCCCTCCCTCTCCCTCCTTCCCACCCCCCTCCTTCCCTTCCTTCCTCCCTCCCTTCCTTGCTTGCTTCCTTCTTTACTTCCCTCCTTCTTTTCTTCCTTCCTCCCAGCCTCCCTTCCTCCCTCCCTCCCTCCCTTCCTCCCTCTTTTCCTCTCTTTCTTTCTTGCTTTCTTTCTTCACACACATACGCACGCGCGCACACACATATACACACATGAATAAATGAATGAACAAATAACTAAATAAATAAGTAAAGAAGTATGTAAATGAGTAAGTGTGTAAATTGGTGAGCAAATAGTTAAATAAACAAATAACTAAATAACAAAATAAATATATAACAAAGTAAATAAATAAGTAAATAAACAAATAAATAAATGAAGAAATAAAATAAGATCCGTGCTCTCGTGTGGAAATGTCATGGAAATATCGTTTAAGGTGATGTGGAAATAGTTTCCCAAAGTCCTGATAAATGAGACATTAATACATAAATTCATCATTAAGTCGATTAGTCACGACGTCATACCTTTTCCTCCGTTTGTTTGATGATTCTTTTATGAATTTTCAGACATTACAAACGAACCTACTTTATGAATCTAAGCGGAAGTTTATTTTGAAAATATCGCTTATATGAATATTTGGATTATTTTTCTATTACCCAAAAATAATAAAGCCCATTAATTACGAAACTTTAGTATTAATATGAAACGTTTCTTTCTATTATTTTGCTTGCTAGAGTTTTAGAAGGGTATAGAAATATGTTCTGTTGTATCTGTATCTATTTAATTTGTACACAAACCCTTCTTTGTCCCAACCGCTATTCATAAAATGTTTGGAAACTGCAACTTTATTGTCACATATGCTTCTGAATGAAAATAGGACTTCAGAGAATAGACATTTCATCAGAGTTGAAGTACTCCATTTGGAAAGGTCAAGAGAAGTTATGAAGAAACCTTTTGGGAGTGGTATGTGATTGCCAGGGTGAAGAATCTTCTCTTTGTCATATGATTGAGTGCAGGTGTTTAAAAGTAGTTTAAAATCTAGGAAATACTAACCCCAAATTAAATACTTATCAGCTAAGGGGCTTTAGAAAGTCGTGTTTGATAACATCTTAAAGGTCTTTGTTTAATAGTACGCAGCGAAATTTGTCATTTGCTTGTTTGTAATTAACTTGCGACGTGGGTGGATTACATCATCAAAGGTCAAGGAGTAAACGGTGACGAGAGAAGTCTGCGCTTCTGTGTACGTGAAAGGTGAAAAACGTTTGGCAGTCGGCCATGGTTGTAAATACGTTCTAGTTACTCAGGGGGACACGTAAATGTATGAGAATTGTGAGTTTGTAACGTAAATAAATCCATAATATGATTAATTAGTCTCTTGTAATTACTGACTGTGTCAAAAACTGGAACAAACATTCCATAATTTTTGACAGAAATATTAAACGTCAAACGTTTAACCTTAATTTAGAAGCAATGGAATTATTTTAATGTAACAAATGGCCAAGTCCCACTCCTGACACCAGTGTAACAAATACGACAAATACAGTTAAGTTACTTTGCTATTATTTTATTCTCCTTCAAAAAGTTTGCAGAAATACATAGTTCTCTTCTCACACAGTCTTTCGTGATATTATAACTCCAAACTGTTGCCTCTCGTAGCCTTGACTCAGTCGTTTCACTGCCTGTCTTCACTTTCTCTTACGCTAACTCCGACGCCACGATCACTCGACGCTCGTTAAAACGCCTTCACTTCGACGCGATGTACCTATCACGACAGTATTACACACACACACACACAGACACACACACACACACACAAACACAAACACACAGGTGTCTCACACTCACTGACACACTGACCGACTCATGTCTATAGCTCTCTCCTCTACTGTTTCATCGCCTCCTTTTATAGAAAGGATGATGTAACACGGACCTTTCGCGAATTTCTTCAAACAAGCCGGCCGCCGGACATTTCTCGAATCATCTGAAAAAAAACCTCTTTTGGTTCTGCCGCTCTGATTGTTATCAGTGTTGCTTGCGAGAGTGGCGTGGGGAAGCTTGCCCATGGCCACCTTCTTTGCCCGTCGGTCCCGGTATGTGGTGTGAAGTAGCTTAGTCCCGATCGTCATCTGTTGTGCACCGCGGCCGCGTCACAATGTTTTATAAATTTAAAATTTGTGAACATTAACAAGATACTAACTTTAAGGTAAAAGTATAATTTTACTAAGCATTTTACTCTACTGTTTAGATGTGGTATTCTTCTATAATGCGCGTTTTACACACGAAATATTTTTAGAAAGATCTGTGGAGCGGTTCTGTCTGTCTATGAACAACATGACTCGAAAAGGCAGTCGGATCACTGCCAAATTTCATACTTGAAGGGTACTTCTAATGATTGCCGAAGTGGGTCTGGTACTAAAATTGTAATTTCTATCAATTTCAACCAATTTATCACTAATTTTTTCAACAAATTAAATTATACTGCTCTATGTACCCAACTTTCCAAAAATTAAGAATCACGTGATACCTCACATTGTAAATATTTGGAATGCTTACATTTTTCCTCCTAAAGGCTTTTGATCAAATGCTAAAACGTTAAAACCTATTGCGGAACTGCTTTGTAATAATAATAATAATAATAATAATAATAATAATAATAATAATAATAATAATAATAATAATAATAATAATAATAATAATAATAATAATAATGATAATGATGATGATGATGATGATGTTGTTGATGTTGATGTTGATGTTGATGGTGGTGGTGGTGGTGGTGGTGGTGGTCGTGGTGGTCGTGGTGGTGGCGGTGGCGGTGGCGGTGGCGGCGGCGGGGGCGGTGGTGGTGGCGGTGGCGGTGACGGTGACGGTGGCGGTGACGGTGGCGGTGACGGTGATGATGATGATGATGATGATGATGATAATAATACACATTACAAAATAAATATTATTTTACATGTAATGCTATTTTCAGATGACTTAGTTCTTATAAGTTGCTTAGAGATAAATCTTCAGAAGGCTCTATGTCAATTAAATAAGGTCAGTCAAAACTACACACTAAAATTTGAAACAATAAAACTGAAGTCTTTGGGAGGACCGGAAACAATACGAGCGAAAATAGTGTTACAAAAAATAGTAAAACAAATAAACTGTTTTAAGTACTTAGGCTGCAATGTGTCATATTTAAAAATGAAGAGATAAGAAATAAAATTAATACATTTAATCTGATGTGTGGTACCATAAAGGGAAATCTGAAAAATACAAGAGGAGAAACAAAATTAAAATGTTATAATGTTAGTCCCAACAGTTTTTTTTGGAAAATGTTGGACAATGATGGAACAAGAAGAAAGAAAAATTGAGGTGGGAGAGATGCGATTTTTAAGACATGTAGCTGGTTAGAGTTTAATGGATAGAAGAAGTGAAGAAATACTCAAAGAGTTAAAGATCTTTAATTTAACGGAAACAATTCACAATATCGGAATAATTGGAGGGACCATGTAGAAATGATGGATAATTACCGCATTCCCAGATTAAGTGTGGCCTATGAACTTACAGGAAAAGAAATATAGGTAGGCCGAGAAGAAGATGGACAGGTCAGTTTTGATTTGAGATTAAAACAAGCCTGTCATCATCATCACCATCATCAATCATCAATTATACCTTTCATGGTTTAGAACCATTGGGAATATTTACGATGATTTGTGTTGATATCATCTTTCAATTTTTGTTCATATTTTCTACGAGTATAATTTCCCCGATCAGGCTAATTTTAATCTTCTCTTGTTCTTCATTGATTATTCTAACCCAGCCAGTCCAACGTTTGCGAAAGAGGGGAGTTTGGATTTACCTCATTCTACTATACGTGGACTTTGCCTCTCTTTAACCCTCAGCCCTGCATTTTTTTTGCAACGGCGAGTAATTAGATGTACATTTCGTTTGACTTACGAAAGCACTTTTGCGATAAACGTCTGTTCATTAGTGACTTCTTTGGAACCACTTACGTTTAAGAAGTCCATCAATATTTGGCGACAAAGTCGAAATGAATATCCTAAGAAGATGCACCAAGAGATCGTCGCGTAACATATTGCGATACAGACTTTTAGTATAGTTCAATTTGGAGAAACCCTGTTCGCAAATATATTTAGAGCTATACTCACTCATATGCACACTATTCTTGCAAATGATTATTTCTCTATCTACTTCATTTTAATCGACATAAACATTTTCAGGAAGTATCTTATTGCTAATTTTCTTGTAGGTGCAAGGAGAATGTGGGAATACAGTAGGCTTTAAGCGATAGTGAAATGTTTTAAGAGACATTGCTATGCGACGTCTTTGAAATCCCCTTCTCTTTGCAAGGCCGAGCGATAAAAATACGAATAACATGTTCATATTTGAAAAAAGTGTAAGTATTAGAAATTCAACAAATAAGAAAGAATATCTCGGAAATGATTCACTCAAAAGAAAAAGCAAGTGTTTTGATTTAAATTGCGTGTTTTAACGAGATCCACATTGTTATTGGTAAGCTTTTGTCTGTCTCTTACTGTTCACCATTTATGCAAAAATTATCCAGAATGAAGAGGTCTTCTGAGAAAACATTCCCAGAAAATTCAAGTTGTGACTTAGAAACTGTCACAGAATTTCCATTTTTGTCCGTCACTGGATCCTGACTCTCTTCGACTGAGGAGTGGAGTGGGGAATATCCACTCACTGCGTAAGGTTCTCTAAAGAGACAAGGTTGAACATCCCTGTTCTAGTCCATTTTGTTATTCTCTTGGTAGACTTAAAATGTAATTTCTGTCATTTGGATTATTATTATTATTATTATTAATTATTATTATTATTATTATTATTATTATTATTATTATTATTATTATTACTATTGTTATTGTTATTGTTATTATTATTGTTATTATTATTATTATTATTATTATTATTATTATTATTATTATTATTATTATTATTATTATTATTATTATTATTATTATTTTTATTATTATTATTATTAAATCAAATCACGCTACTTCTGGGAAGTAATGGTCCCTAGAAATCTCTCTCCTAGGGGAGTGCGCTCCCCAGTTTGGGAACCACTGGTAGATATAGATTTATAAAAACTTTCCCCACCGGAGAATTCCTATAAAGGCAGATTAAAACTAGAGCTTTCGTTCTTTTTCACCTGCATGTTTTGTTTTCTTGTTTTTTTCCTCTGCCAGACCGCTAAACCCTGCTGTTAATGACATGGAGCTATGAACATGCCTGAGGAAAAAGGCGTACAGCAGGAGCGTTGGCGGGGCTGTAAACAAGGGGGGAGTAGAGGGGTAGATGGCGGGCGGACCATTCCGTGGTTATCCAGTCAGTCAGTCAGTTAGGATCTGGACTGCGGTGTGAAAGGTGCAATAGTGGAGTTCTTGTGCGAGTGTGGGTGCGCGCGCGTGTATGTGACGTTGAAAATAACCTCGTGCATATTCCGGATTCCTTCAGTGGTGAGCTTGTCATTATTCACTTCAATGTTCCTAGTGTAACTAATTAAAAATATGATGACTTTAAGTAACCGCCACCTAAATTTCTGTCCCAAGATCGCTTGAAATCGGAAAGCAAATAGTGTTTTAGAAATAAATTACAGTTTCAAAAAACTAAAACACTGAACCGAATTCTGAGCCGAACTAAAAATAGAAAATAATTATTAAGAATGAAGAGTTTCTTCTATAGCAATATAGGCCCACTGGTTCATTATAATTAAAATTTTGTAATACGTTTAAAACAAGAAAGTTATATTAAAAAAATCATAAACTTTGTTGTAGAAAAACGTGGTGTGCCTGACATCAAATGTTATTTAGTTTATTGTTTATAAAAGTAAAGATATGTAAAAAGTATCTCACACAGTTTTATAATAAAATATATTCTTTTAGTATCTCTTTTATTTTAAACGTATTACACATGTTTAATTATAATGAACCAATGGACTTACATTGCTATAGACCAAACTCTTCATACTTAAAAATTATTTTCTGTTTTAGTTCAGTTTGGTATTAGCGCGTATTTTTAGTTTTTTGAAACTATAATTTATTTATTTAATTAAAGCAATTTTCAAGATGATATAGCGACATCAACGATGTCATAATTGGACTATTTTATATAAATTTAGCTTAGTCATTTTCTATCCTGATGATCCTGTATTCCCATCGGTTCTTAACACCGCTGCAAATTTCCGAGTCAATCAGACGACTCTAAAGGTGGTGAAAATTACTCGAAAGACTCCGTTACACTGATAAATTTAGATAAGTAATTTTTTTAACCTGATGCTTTTTTGGTCAAAATATTAGAAAAAGTCATTGTATTGTCATCGGACCTTGACACGTATGCAAATTTTCAAGTCAATCGGACGACTCTAAGTTGGTGAAAATTACTCAAAAGGTTCCGTTAAATACCTAAATGCAAATGAAGCTAATATAAGCCACGAAAAGAGCATACACGTTCAGAAAGCGAATCCCTGATAAATTGTGATTTTTTTCCAACGAAATTGGTGTCAAACCTTATTGCGTTTTTGAACTTCATGAACGGAAAATAATTAAAATTTTATTTAGAAATCAGGAATGTAGAATAGTACAAAATGTAATAGTAGAAAAGATTTATTGACATGGAGTTAAGTAACCAAAAGAGTTAACTTTATATGTTATGAAAATTGATTAGTTTATTGCTCATCAGCTGTTGAGCTTTTCCCGTTTGTCAGTTGTTTATTTCTATGGGGAAAAAAAAAAAAATATTATCAGTTGCTAAATATGTGTCAAATACGTCTAGGCTTCAAATAATCGATTTTAGAACTTGTATCCAGTTTTATGTTAAGTATACTGACGTGCGGAAAGGTGGCCCATTCTCCTGTATCCCAACATAGGATAATGGGCTACTTTTTCAGTTACGAAACCATCATAAGTTAGAATTATATCATACTCGAAACGCGTTTTTTCCAGGTAAAGAAGATCAAATATATTAGTCATATAGCTTTAAAAACAATTGAAAGGAGTCCATTGGATAATGGAGCATCGTAAGCTTCCTTAATAACCCAAAACAGAAGAAAAGGAAAACATAAAACGAAAGAAACAAGAATATGTATATATAATATTGTAGCGGAACAAAGGGTCATTTGGAATTAGAGGAAATTAAACTGTTTTTATAGATAATTTATTTCAAAACGCTACATTGATGTGGCTGTTAAAAGGGAAATTAATAAACTCCTTTCTTTTATAGTGAATTTTTACTTTCTCTACTGTAAATAGAGGAAATATTCTATTCCACCCAAAAATTCGATTTTGAGATTTCACCGGAAATATATGTTTTGAGGCCCCCTGAATAAAAAAAAAGCATTTTTAGGAAAAGGTCCGTGTGTGTGTCTGTCTGTCTGTGTGTGACTTTTAGTTTCTGGGCAGCATAACTCAAAAGTCGGTTAAAAACCAAAGTTAGTATTTAAGTTTAATGTCTTTCAAGGATGCGACACGAAGATTTTGAAGAAAATAGCCCCATTCTAAACTACCCTTGACATGGAAAATTTTGATTTTATTGAAAATGGCTCTAACGATTTTGATTAAAATGTCATATGTTTGAGATATTTTTATGGCAAATGAAATGTATATCTTGAATTTTCTGGCTATAGCCCCTATAGTCGTATTTACTTTGGACGACTTTTATTTTACTGGTAAACCATAAGAGATAGACCAAATCATACTATACAAAAAATGTAGATCTAGCTAAAATACACAATGTATGTCTGATTAAGTTTTCTTGTAGGGTGAACCATTTCGGAGATATTCCTTGTTATGTGTATGAGTTTCGGAAAACAAACCTTTCGTGAAATGGAACATAGTTGTCCATTTTTTATGTTAAGTGTGCAAAGAGAACAGAATCTCAAACCTTTAAAACATTTGACTATCGCACAAAGACTACTATATTCTAGCATTCCCCTTGCACCTACAAGGAAATAAGCAATAAGATAATTTGTACAAATGTTTATCTCAACTAACACAAAGAAGATATAGGAATAAGAGTTTGTAAGAATGGTTAGTACAAGAGTAGAGAAAGTCATGTGAGTGCAACACATCAGATGTTTTGTTTTTGTGTTACGATTAGCTGCCTCATTCACCTTTTGATTCCGGGAGCTATGATGCGACCAGCCACTCGTGTTTGCAAAGACCTCTAATCTTTAATGCGGTTACAGTCCTGGTCTAATTGGGCAGTGTTATCCGTAATTGAAAATAAAATTAAACATTCTAAATGTAATCTACAACTTTTATTTTCTCTTCGTACTTACGGTGAGTAGAGAAAACATTATATTCCGCGCAAAAATTCGATGTTGGATTTCCGGGTTCGAATCCCGTCTGGAGAGTAGGAATTTTTCTTCAATCTCTTTAGTTTGGAGCTATGAATGTGTTTGTGAGTTTGTCATAACCAAAAGTAATATGAACCCAAAGTTTAACATCTCTGTAAGCGAGTGAACACATTGTTGAGCAATTGTTCCAATGGTAAAGCGCCGTCAACATGAAATACATGTTTTGAGATCCCTAAACAAAAAAGTATTTTTAGAAAAATATATGTGCGTGATAAAACAAAAATATGTTCGGTAAACACTGAGCTTACTATTTAGTTTTAGCATCTTCCAAAGATGCAATCGAAGATTTTCATGAAAATCCCTTCAGCAGCAAGGCTTACTTCAATGGAAGATTTCTCGAAAATTACTAATGATTTTTATTAAAATACCATACGCTTAAGGCATTTACCTGTCAAATAAAATTTACCGTTACTTATTCGAAATATGCTGGGAAGTCTCATTCATTCAGAATAATTATGTATAATCTTGTACAACCAGTAAACCAAAAGAGAGCCAAAGGTGGACTACACAACAAAATGTGTATGAAAAGAAAACTATGAAATAACATTGTTGCACTTTTCCCCACCTTTAACGCAGTGCTGATATGGGCAGCTTTTATCTTTAGAACCCATTGCTTATAGGCCCTGATGTTAACTCGAATATAGTGGTTTTGTCTTTGGGTTTTATACGTTAGACACACTATCGCATTGACACACCAATATGATAAATAATATAGAGACCACAGATGTTGGTCTGGGTGGCTCAGTTGGTTAGATGCTGGCCTACTAATCCCAATGTCGCGGGTTCGATTCCGATGTTTTTTAAGTGCACTTAAAAACCAGGTAAAGAAGGACAGTGAAGCTTGCACGATAAAATTTGGGTCTCCAGAATTAATGTCCATTCTCACCCACGTTAAAATTAGCAATTATCCAATGTGTTAGAAGCTATTGAAAGTAATGAATTTATATTTACATAAGGTAGGTACGTAGTAATAGGCATTGTTTAACTGATAAAAATAAGGAATAAGTTGTGAATTTTAGAATTTAACATAGCACTTTTTATTGAAAAATACATTATGTGCGGTATATTCTAGTTTTCAATTGCGTATATTAATTATTAGTAGACAATAAACTGGCCAAGATGTTTAACATTTATGCGTATAGCTTGTGATTAAATGGTGAAAAATGCACTCCTAGAGATCGCAATTAAACCGAAGACAGATTAAGCAAAAAAAAAAAAAAAAAAAAAAAAAAAAAAAAAAAAAAAAAAAAAAAAAAAAAGTGGTACGTAAATTTTAAGAAGTAAAACATGTTGTTATAACAGCACTTTAAAACACGCGTCAAAATAAGTAACCACACTAAAATACATATTCAAGTAATAACGGTTTCTAAAATGTCGTGAATATTGTTATCGCTTTATTACATATTTTTCTTTTTGCAGCCACTCTTAGATCGGATACTAATTTATACTGTTTCGAGGTAAACCTTGCAATGGCTCCTTGTAAAATGTCGAGCTAACCGAACTAGCCCATAATGAAATGCAAACCTCGACACGTCTTCGTTGATTCTCTTGGTGTATTTATTCCATTTTTACGTTCTATTATGTATAGTAACTCGATGCTGAAATTTCACCAGAAATACATGTTTTGAGACCCTCAGAATTAAAAAAAAAACATTTTTAGAAACAGTTGTGTGTATTTCGTCCGCCTATGTATCTGAACAGCATAATTAAAAACTGATGAGTTGCACTCACATGACATTCTCTACTCCTGTACTAACCATTCTTAAAATCTCTTATTCTATCTTTATCGTGTTAGTTGAGATAAACATTTGCAGAAATTATCTTATTATTTACTTGTAGGTACAAGAGGAATATGGGAATACAGGAGGCTTTGAGCGATAGTCAAATCTTTTAAAGCTTTGAAATTCTGTTCTCTTCACACGGTTAACACAAAATATGAGTGGCAATGTCCCGTTTGACAGAAGTGTAACTTCTCCAAAGTTTACACAGATAACAAGGAATAAGTCCGAAATGGTTCACTTTACAAACATATTTATTTAGACACAAATTGTATAGTAAGATTTAGTCTAGCTGTTAAGGTTTATAAGTTATTCAAAAGTCATCCAGAGTAAATAGGGCTTCATAGGCTATAGCCAGAAATTCAAGATTTACATGTCATTTGTCATAAAAATATCTCAAGTATATGGCATTTTAATCAAAATCGTTATAGCCATTTTCAAGAAAATCAAAGTTTTCGAAAAATTTTCCATGTAAAGGGTAGTTTAGAGTGGAGGAATTTTCTTCAAAATCTTCGTGTCGCATCCTTGAAAGACTTTCAACTCAAATACCAACTTTGGTTTTTAATTGACTTTTCGCTTTTGAATTATGCTGTCCACAGACAGACAGACTGACAGACACACAGACACACAGACAGACAGACGCAGACGCAGACAGACGCAGACAGACGCAGACAGACACAGACAGACACAGACAGACACAGACAGACACAGACAGACACAGACAGACACAGAAAGACAGACAGACACAGACAGACACAGACAGACACAGACACAGACACAGACAGACCGACAGACAGACACGCACACGCGAACCTCTTTCTAGAATTTTTTTTTAGATTCAGGGTTCTCAAAACATATATTTCCGGTGAAATCTAGACATCAAACTTTTGGTTGGAATACAGTACTTCCTCTACTTTAATAAACGTAGTAGAGAGAGAGTAAAAACGAAACGTCGGTTAAATACCAAACTTGGTATTTAAGTTCAGCATCTTCTAAGGATGCGACACGAATATTTTTAAAAGAGATCTCCACATCCTAGACTACTCTTCACATGGAAAATTTTTTTTTATCAAAGTAGCTAACGATTTTGATTAAAATACCATGTGTTTAAGATATTTTCATGCCAAATAAAATGTATATTGAATTTCTGTTGACTTTTCATAACTGGTAAACCGTAGGAGTTAGACAGAATTTACTGTACAAAAATATGGATCTTGTTATCACTAAAGCCACAATCTTTAGTACCGCATCGTGTGTAGGAATGTCAGTTCTGCCGTGAGTGTGTTTGCCCAGACCGAGAGGCCAGCCATCAGCACTGAGCGAAACAGCCCCATGCACACGGTGAGGTCACTAAGAATTGTGGCTTGTGTTATATGTGAAGCAGATTTTTTTTCTTTTCTTTTTTTAATTTTTTTATTATTTTTTATTTTTTATTTTATTTTATTTATTTATTATTTTTTTTTTTGTGGAGTGAGCCTTTCCAAGATATTCCTTATTAGTTTGAATTTTCCAATACTTAAAATACTTGGTTTTCTCAAAAAGGAAAAACTTATTTTTACGTCCTTTTTTATTTTTTTCCAAGCAAAGGGAATGGAATTTTAAAGCCATCACGTAGCAACTAAATTTAAAAGACTTGACTATAGCCTAAAGCCCACTGTATTTCCTTATTCCCCTTGCATCTACAAGAAAATAAGCAGTAAGATGATTTCCGCAAATATTTATCTCAATTAACATGAAGTATATAGATGGAAGCACAAGCGTTGGGCGAAGTCACGAATGCGATTTTTTTCCTATTACACTTTTTTCTTGAATGTTTTCGAGTCATATGTTGAGTATTGTCATTTCTGAACTCGGTATTCTACTTGCTTCACTCTAATATCTGACCCAAGATCCGCAGCCATGAAAAAGAGCTGGTATGCCCGCTGTAATGTAAAACCTCGATAAAAAAGTTTAAGCGTGTCTCTATACGAGGATGTTGGCTTTGAAACTCCATACGCTTTATACACGACAAGAATCCAACGTATGGAGATTAACTCTTAGAAAAAAACTTATTGGAAAATTCAAACCAACATCAAGGAATAATTTGGAAATAATTGTTACAGTAAGTTTTATTTAAACACGAATTGTATGTTTAAGAGATATGTGCTGTTACTGGAATAAATTTTTATCCATCTCTTATGACATAGATGGCCGAGCTCTACAGTGGGGTCCATGCCTAGAAAAAAATCTGATGTGTTGTACTCACATGACTTTCTCTACTCTTGTGCTGACCATCCTTACAAACTCTTATTCCTATATCTTCTTCGTGTTAGTTAAGATAAACATTTGTACAAATTGTCTTATTGCTTATTTCCTTGTAGGCGAATATTGGAATACAGTAGGCTTTGTGCGATAGTCAAATCTTTTAAAGCTTTAAGATCCCGTTCTCTTTACACACTTAGCATATGAAAAAAATGAACAACGATGTTCCATTTCACGAAAGTTTTAAGTTTTCTGAAACGCGCGCACATAACAAGGAATATCTCTGAAATGTGATTTGAAGCTTTCCTGGCGACGAACATATTCAAGATGTTCTCGGGCTTCGAGCCAGGTGTAGTGATGAAAAGCCATCAACGTACATCTCTCCCATTCGGCTAATACATCAAGGACATAAGAATGCACGTGTACAATTGAATTTCCACTCGAGGCACTGACGTGGTGATGCACTAAAGTTTGCAGACACATGCAATGTTCATTGCATTGTAAGGCTTCGGCATTAGCGGTCTGTGTTGTCTTTCTTCATACGAAAAGACAAGAAAATCGAATGTTGTAAATATTTTTTTAGTAAATTCTCTTCAGGGTAATTGCTAGCACTTTACTACGTTACTAAATGTAGTCAAGGCAATTTTCAGCTGCTTTTGAAATAAACTCAATTTAGCGCCGTTCCGATTGATACTTTCTGGCTTGGATTGAAATTCCCTTGGACTATCACAAATATTTTTATAAAGCTAGGCAAACTGTTTGATAATTAGTTTAGTATTACATATAAATGGTTGCTTACAAACCAAAATAGCACTCGAACAGCCATGATTGAGCGCATTAGGAGAGCAGAAAATTTCTAAGTTCCACGTCGTGTTGCAGGGCGGTTTACACAAATCGATATTTCCAATATGCAACTAGTTTATTGATACTCTCTGTTCCATATCTTATGCTCTGTCGAACACACAAATAGGCTGTTCGATACACGGTCCCTTTCTTTATCAGAAATAAATAACAATTATTGTGAATGGTGCTCAGGTTGCATATTGGAAATATCGACTTGTGTAAACCGCACTCCAACACTTAAAAATATTCTCTTCTTCTAATGGCCTGAACTATATTTTCCATTACTGCACGAGGCTCATAAATAATTAACTTTAATCTAAAAATCACAGACGGTGTACCCAATTCTTTTTTTTTTTTTTTTTTCAGTTTTTCTTTTGTTAGCAACCTGCTTCTAATGTTTTCATTTATACACCGCCTTTATCAAAGGTCATATTAGCGGCTTTTAACATCTTGGAACAATTGCTCAAGAGCAACGGTGCTCACTTCCTTAATGGTGGTTTTCAACTTTGCGTTTTTGTTACTTTGGATTGACTTATATTAAATTCACACTCCCATCCATACTTCCTGATTCTAGAGAGGATGCGGAATAATCCTAGCTTAAGAAAACTTCCTACCTTCGAAGCTGAGAATCGAACACGTTACATCTAATTTCTCATTTTAATTTCTCATTAATTTGAAGAGTTTTAATAAAAACCAATGTTTGCATCACATACGTAAAAGGTTTGATGGACATACCGTCTTCCTGGCTTGGCTTATGCCTCGTCCGGAAATATTGAATTTGCTTGCTGAAACCTTACTTTACATTCTTGACATATAAATGGCTATTTTTGCTCGTTCCTTCCTGTTTGGTGGAAATACAAAGTTCTAAAAAGACATTAAAGTATTTTTATCAGCTAACCCACTGATATGTTCACGCTTTTGAATGACTTTTTACTTTCTCTACTACGTATAGTAAAGTAGAAGTACCAGAAGTATTATTATCCACCCAAAAATTTGATGTCGAGATTTCAGCGGAAATATATGCTTTGAGGCACCCTGAATCCAAAAAAAAAAAAAGTAATTTTAGAAAAAGGCCCGTGTGTGTCTGTCAGGCTGTGGACAGCATAACTCAAAAACGAAAAGTCGGTTAAAAACCGAAGTTGGTGTTTAAGCCTAATGTTTTTCAAGGATGCGACACGAAGATTTTGAAGAAAATTACTTCACGTTAAACTACGCTTTACATAGAAATTTTTTTGAAAATTTTGATTTTCTTGAAATAATTTATGTTTGAGATATTTTTATGACAAATGAAATGTGTATCTTAAATTTTCTGGCTATAGCCCCTGTAGTCGTATTCACTCTGGACAGCATAACTGGTAAACCGCAAGATATAGATCAAATCTTACTACACAAAAAATGTAGATCTTGCTAAAATATAAAATTTATGTCCAATTTTTTTTTTGTAGAATGAACCATTTCGAAGATAAGCCTTGTTATCTGTGTGAGTTTTGGAAAACATACTTCTGTCAAATGGAGAACGGAATTTGAAAGCTTTAAAATATTTGACTAGCGCTCAAAGCCTACTGTATTCCCATATTCCTCTTGTACCTAGAAGAAGATAAACAATTATATAATTCTGCACATCTTTATATCAACCAACACGAAGAAGATATAAGAATAAGTTTGTAAGAGTAGAGAAAGTCATGTGAGTGCAACACATCACATTTTTAAAACTTGTTGTACTAAGGTGCTTACATCAAGTAGAATGTCATTAAAATGCATACTGCATTATCTAACGAAAACGCAGTTTGGGGAATTTGGGGAACTATAACCTCGTAAACACATTGAATTATTTCAAAAGTAAGATCAAATGCACCCGATCAGCTTGTAAACACAGAAATTTGGGAAGCCAAACAGAAGCGTGGTAAATAACTTCGGCAATCAACAAATGACAAACGAAAAACACTGCCCTTTATGGGATTTATTGGATAACTTATTCAACTAAGCTAAGTTGAATGCATAGGCAGCAGAACACTTAGCACCTTGTTTAAAAACAATTTATTCCAAACATCCTTGAAATGGCAGGTGTGGGCACGCTCATTTAAAAGGCAGAAGCGTATCGTTTTAAAAATAGCGTCCAAAATGTGTCCCCCCCCCCTGTGCTCTAGTATGTAATAAATTCCATTAGCCTGTAGACAAATTTGCAAGCCACAGATTACAGCCTTATCAGAAAAAAATCGTCAATTTTCAAAGCAAAATCTTCGTACATTATCAACGATTGCACTTGGAAACTAATGCACTTCCAGCTATTTACTACAGAGTGTTTACTGAAAATATTTAAAGATAATCCTATGACATGACAGTCCAATGACCAGACTGTCCAGTCAGCCCTATGACCACATACAAAAGATCCCGGGAGTAATGTGGTCAGCCATCATGTGTTCCGCTGCCGGAATGTTGGTTTTATTGAACAACCCAGTTCGTCATATAGTGAACATCGGTGCTATGCATGGACCAAAAATCCGTGGTCCCGCGGTTCAGCTAAAACGCAGGCAAATTTCTGATAGGTATCGACATACCACGGTCCATACAACTGCGCTGTGACATAGAGCACTAAAACACAAAGTGCAAATATGCAATCATTTCAATTTTGTAGAACAAAACTTCAATCCTCTACAGAGGATAATGACAGCTACTCTTATAATTAACTTGCAAAACCGGGCGATGTGACGCCGGACGCGGAGTAAAACAAAGGACTGTCAAGGCTAAACCACTTTACACCACCTACCAGGCCGGCGAGCACACGAAGGCGTTCAAGGTCAGGGTGTCTCGCGCGACTGTTTGTGTTCATGATTAACAACAGAGCTGCAGAACTCCAGAGCCTTCGAGAAAGATCTGGCTACATCATCGCCGGCGTGTTTGAAGAAGCTCGGGAAAAGTCCGTGCTATATAAGGAAGCGAGGAAACACAGGAAGGGATAGTTACGGACATGAGACGGTCGGCGCATCATAAAGAAGATTTAACGAGAGTCGAGTGATTATATCGTAGGAGTTAGTGTACGAGAGGCAGAGAAAGTGGAGCAAGACACTGAAAGGACTGAGTCAAGTTTACGAGAAGTAAACAGTTGTGAGTTGTGATATCACGAAAGACTGAAGATTGTGTTAACGACGAGAAGAAAACTGTATTTGTACAAAAGTTTAGAAGACAAGTTCCGTTCTCTTTGCACGGCTAAGTCATAAAAATTTAATAACGATCTTCCATTTGAGAAAAGTGTAAGTGTTGCAAAACTGACACAAATAACAAGGAAGATCTCCGAAATGGTTCACTCCACACAAAAATTCATTTAGACATAAATTGTGTTCTAACAAGATCTACGTTTTTGTAAGACTTTGTCTATCTCTTACGTTTTACCAGTTATTCAAAAGTCCTCAAGAGTAAATAGTACTATATGGGCTATAGCCAGAAAATTCAAAATATACATTTCATTTGTCACAAAATGCCTTAAGCATATGGCATTTTAATCAAAATTGTTCGAGAAAATCATAATTTTCGAAAAATTTTCCGTGTAAAGGGTAGTTTAGGGTGGAGGAATTTTCTTTACAATCTTCGCGTCGCATTCTTGAAAGATATTAAACTTAAATATAAACTTTGGTTTTTACCTGACCAAGATTTCGTTTTTGATTTATGCTGTTCATACACACACACACACACACACACGCACACACGTACACACACATACACACACACGGACAGGGACCGTTTTCTAAACATGCTTTTTTGGATTCAGGGGGCCTCAAAACATGTTTCCCGCGAAATCTCGACATCAAATTTTTAGGTCGAACACAATACTTCTCCTATTTACTATAAGTAGGTAGTAGAGAAATCAGAAATTACAGAACAAATTATTACGAGCAGCAGTAATGTTGTTCCGTTTGTGTTCGGGAAACGAAGACTATCTGTGGTGGGTTACTCAACGAGAAATGCCACAGGGTCGTGTTTGTTAAACCAGGCGGCAGTTATTTAAACTTCCTGGCGTCCAGAGTGCATCGATTAGATACGCAGCATGAAGCAAAACTCTGTTACTACAACTGAAGCATATCGCAGTAGATGAATAAAGTTAAGGAAGTTAAGGAAAAATCCCTTTCTTTTCTAGTGTCTGAAACCGAGGCCCAATATAATACAGGGTCATTACACACTATAAAATGGTGGATTACATTTGTCCTTTTCTATCTTTTTTTGGTTTAAATGCCCCTTTTTAGCCTTTTTGTTGCATTAAACAGCTTTTTTATTTTTTTTTTTTATTTTTTTGCAACTTTACCTTCTTTTCCCTGTTCCAACAGGGTTTAATCTCAATTTCAATTTAACTAATAGGCACTTCTAAGAGTTGACGCAAACGTTCCTCTCCGTCGAAGACGTCTACTTTAACACCTATAAGATCTCGTGTTTGGTGTCCGGACTAGCTCTAGCAAGAGGTCCTAATCTGCAGGGTGTGCGTGAGTTATGGTAGGAATGGAACCAAACGAAGAATCAACCAACATATCACTTTATTTGTAAATTTCCAGATTTGTAGAGAACTGCCGACGATATTTAAATAGAATATAACTTTGTAACTTCAACTACAACGTTATAACACTTTAACTTTGTCACCCTTTAGCAACCGCCGAATTATGTATACGCGCTAGCTTACGTTCAACTCCCAAGTTGCACGTGCGTTATCTCGACTCGAGTTTGTGTTGCGTTGCATTTGTTTTTGCGTGAGCAACACGAAGGAAGCGGTTTCCATTGGCTAACTTTAGAGCACGTCATGGTAAGATAGGAATCAGCCCGCGGAATCACTATGGCTTCGTACAAACAACAATTGTAACCTTATCACTCATTTAAATCTGCCTAGGCTTCCATTCTTGAGACTTTAACATATTCAGCTTTATTACGTCTTCCCCTTAACTATTGACTAGAATCTCCTTTTGCTTCTTTCTATTATAAAATATATATATATATATATATATATATATATATATATATATATATATATATATTGACATTATAATTTCGGTTTCAGAGTAGATAAAACAGGTAGTTGAGATAACCTGTTAATGCCATGAGCACCCTGCGTCCTGCGAGAACCTACTGAATCTTCTGTAAATATCTTGTTATTTTTGACCAGTAATGACTTAGACCAGAGGCAGGAGTTAGTAGGTTGAGCTCAATTTATGTTTGACTGCAATTTCACAATTTGTAGAAATAATCCTGATCAGATGTATGCCTAAAACTAAGCCAAGCTTAACTTGTATCTGAATTTGGAGCGGAGATATTTCTACTTCCGCATGAGATCCTCAAAATCAGAAGCCAATATTCGCGTGGAATTCTTGTACTGGCCGCTCATTACTTGTAATTTCATGTTCATCATTAACTCCGCACCAGTTCGTGTTTACTGCAATTCTAAGTGGCATCAACATAGCTGTTTCCTCTTGTTCTTGCACAAATTAGCCATCACTAAAGCCTTATACCACTCAGCACCAATATCCCGTAATTTTCCTCGTGCGAAGACATGATTGCAAATAAAACAATCGATGGCAGACAAATGACTGCTTGTCAGCTGGTAGCTCGCGGTTAGCTTCTGCCTTTCCCACAGATTGCTCCAAGTTCATTGTGAAAATATTTCAACGAACAGTTCACGAGAGGCTCGCGGACGTTTCATCTCACATATTTAAGCGCCTCTTTACAGGTTGCATAAGTTTAGGTAACCTAAAGTGGTCGATTCGCTTGGTATATATTTGGGAAATGTGCTAAAATTTGTGTATAAGAATAATTTTTGATATAGGAGTTCTTGACGCGATAAATGAATAATTCTAAAAGGAAATAGCAGAGACAGATAAATAATTTCATAAATAGTTTCTGTATCTTAAGTATAACAATTATTTAGAGACTGAAAGCTTCACTTATCTTCGTATTTGCTGCAAGTTCTTGAAATATTCGCAGACATGTTTCTTGATGCCTCCATCATATCATTAGTGCTCTTGTTTATAATAGCATAGCTACAAACGCTCACTTACTTAATATTTCTATGTATTACTAACCTCTGGAAACAAAATAGACCTGTTAATACAATCGATCGGCGGTATTTCAAAATTCGTAACGCGGTCCCTATTTGTCAAAATGAATACCTTTTCCATTAAATCTACAGGTCCATTTAGTTTTAATAATTTACTTCATGATTAAATGACCAAAAATGATCTACCACAACTGACTTATCAATCTGATTATATGTAATATTTATAAAATTCTCCTTCATTCTGGTTTCCAAATGGCGTTTAGTTTTACCAATGTAAACCCTGTCAAATTCAAACAGCTAAATGTTGTGCCGGATTGTTTATAATTTAGAGTTTGGTCCTTTTTGGAAAAATTTAGCAAGTGTTATATATTATATCTATTTTGAGGAACCAAAGTTATTCCATGTTGCTTAAAAATTTTCGTAAACTTTTTATTAGCCAAGGATGGTAACTAAACCTTTTTAAAATACGATCAGCTTTTGTTTTCTTGAGGGTAGAAAATTTTTATCAGCTTTTTGAAATTTAAATTTCTCTATCCTTTTGTGTATGAAATCTGTATTAAAAGCATTAGTTACCGCAGTGTTGATAATGTGTTTATATTCTGTGTTAAACTCTTCCTTATATTTATTAAACTATTAATAACAGCAAATTTGTGTGAAAAAAGATTAAAACTTTGATTTTTAATTTAATTATCAGTATGAGTAGATTTTCTATAAATGCCAACATTCAATTTATTGTTATGTATTTTTTATCTTTAAATCTAGGAACGGAAGGCTTGTAAATTTAACAGTTTTAAAGATCATTTATCTCTTTCTTAGGGAACAGCAATAATGCCATCCACATATTTTAAAAATTCAGGGGAATGTTTTATCAATTTGTATTTCAAAAAAGCTCATGAAAAGATTAGGAAGAAATGGCGAAAGTGGACCACCCATTGACTAGTCAGAAGTTGTTCATTAAGTTTCCTTATGTTAAAATCAGTGCATAATGTAATAAGCGAAGGTTGTTTTTTCACAAAGGGAACATTAGCGAGTTTCTTACTAAGGGTAAACAAGTAGTATAAACCAGTATAGCTAAAGTAATCAGGATTCTAGTTCAGTCGACAAGGAAACATTACCTCAAGGTGTTACTTGGAAATCAGATCTGTTCAGAAATGTGATGCAGAATTTATCAAGTCACCGAGTGGACAGTTGTAGAATTTCATAATCGTATGAGAAGCTTCGATTAGTCAAGTAAAGTATGGATGTTGGTTGAAGGGGTATTCAGACTTAACTTGACAAAAGTGCGCGAGATATTAAAATTCGCGTCTTTTTCTTACAGAAGTGTTTACTGTGTTTTATATGGGCAGTTTGGAGCACCAAAAGACTACGTCCGGGTTATTTTGATTTAATCGCTTCTGCAAAGGCTTCCTAATTAGGTTTTTACGATCCATGGCAACTTACGCTTCCGGTTATTATTACGCAAAGTTATTTATACTGTAAAGAGTTGCCACGTCAGGTATTAGAAGATAATACTTCAACAGTTAGGATATTTCGTACTGACATTCCGAAACAGTTTTATTCTATATATTCAAATACCTGTCACCTCGCTTCGGATATTTCAACATAGCTTTAATAAAATTTATTAGCCAATTTAACCTGTTTTTTGTCCTCAACCACTCACGTACACCCCGAGAAAAAACATCTCATAGTTCACCACTGGAGCAGCTGATAGTAGGTTCATCGAAGACCCAGATATTGGAGACGTCATGTAAAGATGAGTCAAGGGGAATCGTCACCAGCTTTGTGCAGAAAGAA
The DNA here is from genome assembly GCA_030765045.1 of Tenodera sinensis. Lineage (NCBI taxonomy): Eukaryota > Metazoa > Arthropoda > Insecta > Mantodea > Mantidae > Tenodera > Tenodera sinensis. The sequence goes on from CM060971.1 coordinate 98,446,711, forward strand.
GTTTCTGTTTTCTAGTTAGGTTCATGACTATTTAACCGCAGGTACAGTCTGCTGTATTAGTATTCCGTAGTTGCCTCACATATCACGTTGCTTGCTTTCCAAAGAGAACTTTATTATTAGTATAGAATGAGTTTCACAAAACTCTTTAATTAACCCCGGTAACTTTTCGCCGCAAAGCTGCTTTGTTTCGACATTATGGAATTGCACTTACCAGCTAATGCACTCACAGTTGCGAAACAGTTCCAAACTACTTTGGAAACCACGAATTATCAGTAATGAGACGTGCACAGTACGTAGAAAGTTCTTACTGTAAATTCCGAAGTTATTCTAACGTTCAAAATAGCGGAATTAATAGTTTGTGTAATAATCACAGGAAGGTCTAACCTTTTTCTTCGCTTTTACAGTTATTTTACAAATAATTTACTTAAGAATTTACATTTTGCGCTCTGTACTACCTGCTTGTAGTAGATAAAATTATTGTACTCCACCCAAAAATTCAATATAGAGATTTCACCAGAAGCCACTGAAACAAAAAATAGAAATTAGGAAAATATTCATGTATCTGCTATGAATAGCATAATTAAAAAAATATACTTTACAGAAACTTTTTCTCAAATTATTGTTTTCACTATTTTCAAAAACATGAAGGGGAACTATATTTTCCATGGCTCATATGAAAGTATATAATATGCAAGGAAAAGTCTTCTTCATTTTCTTCTTTTTCCTTCTCCAATGACACTATAACCCAAAGCAAACCGGCCTTCTTCATCCGAGACCTCTAATCATCTCTATCCAGGGCGATCTGCTGCCAATTTTTGCATTTTAGGAGCTGATAACTATGCTCTTTCACTGAATCCATCCACCTTTTCTTAGGTTTATCTATCAGTCGTTTTCCAAGCATCACTCCTGTTATCACTTTTTTTAAGTGCATGCCCTGCCCACTGTATTCTTTTTAATTTGGCCACAGTGGACAGTTCCGGTTCTTTGAAAAGGTCCTATTTCCTTGATGTACCTCGTTCTTCATATTCCATTCTCATTTATAAGTCCATAAATTCTTCTTAAGATCTTTCTTTCCAATTTTTTAATCATGCTTTCAGCCGTCTTTGTCATGGTCCAAACTTCACATCCGTAAATAACTATGGGTCGTATGCATGTAATATATAATCGTATTTTTGCTTTTATATACACAAATTTAGATTTCGGGATTGGTAAAAGACATAAATGCCTTGTTTGCTCTGTGTATTCTGTTTCGTATTTCGTGTATTTCATTGTTACTATTGGTTATAATTGTACCTAAATATGAAAATTTCTTCACTACTTCAAAATGATTAGTGCCTGTTCTCAATTGTTGTTCTAAATTCATTTCTGTCTTTGATTGTGTCAACATTTTTGTTTTAGAACTGTTTACTTGGAGACCAACTTATTTTGCTCTTTGTTCAAGTAGATTGATTGTCTTGTCTGGACGAGATCTTGCCACAGCATCACCATCACCAGCATCAACAGCGACTATCTGTATGGATTTATATATCAATATACATCCTGTACCTAATTTCATAATTATATATTCTAGGACTATATTAAACAGAAGTAGGGGCCAGCTCATTCCCTTGTTTCAGTCCCTTGTTAACAGAAACGAATTCTGCTACTTCTGTATTCATTCCAATTTGAGCTGTAGAATCCTCCATGGTTAATTTTGTTACCCTTATCTTTTGGGGATCCCAAAAAGGACCATGATTTTGTATAGTTTCTTTCTGTCGAGATTGTTGTATGCCTGTTTGAAATCAATGAATAATTTACGCATATCAGTATTATATTCCAAGAACTTTTCTAGTATTATTTTAACTGTGAATGTTTGAACTATTATAGATTTTCCTTTCCTAAATCCAGTCTGATATTTACCGGCTATTTCTTCAGTGTATGGTTTTAATTTATTTTTAAGTATTGTTGTGGATATTTTGTAACTCGTGGATAGAAGCGCAATTCCTCTATAGTTTTGACAGCATGATTTATCTCGTTTGTTCTTGTACACAGGGCAAATAATATTACTTTTTCAACCTTTCGGCATTTGTTCGCTCTTCAATATGCTAGTGATTATATTAAATAATTGTTTTTTCAGCTGTGCATTACCGACGTTAAGTTCTATCGTTATACCATCTATTCCTGGTGCTTTGTTGTTTCTTTGTTTTTGGATTGCCATTTCCTTATCCAGCTCATCTGGTATTAGTGCTTCCTCGCTGGTCAGAGTTTCCAGGATTCTCAAGTCCATTCTCTTCCGTTCCCGTATTCTGTCCAGCTGTGTTTAAAAGTGTGCCGAAGTAGTCTGTCCATCCTTTTTTAACATCTTCTGGCTTATTTAGCAATTCTCCATTGAAATCTCTACAGATTACTTTAAAAGCATCTGATATGTTATCATCGTTAAAATTATTATTAGCTTGTAAAACCTGTTCCTTTTGCCTTGCAAATTATCTTTTTTTATATTCTTTTTAGAGCGGCGCCGGACCGAGCGGCTAGACCGTTCGCCTACCACCTAGGCGGCCTGGGTTCCATCCCAGGGGCCCGAATGTGGTATTCTGGAGATGAAGTGGCTTCCAGGTTCTCCGGTTTCTCCACCACTCATTCCACCAATTGCTCCATCATCACCTTGCCACTCATCAATTTCGCGAGCATTTCATATCATCCTCCTGCTCACTATCATATATGGTGCTGGGCGACCACCCGCTTCCAAGTCTTCACTTTGTCCGGTCCATAGGTTCGTCTGCTTCCCACAGGCGTCTCACTCTAGGCATGACTTGTAGGCCCTAGGGGGTATAAGTCCTACATAAGGGAAGGATAAATAGGTAAAAAAGATATTCTTCTGTTTTTTTGAAAATATCTTCTCATTGCCTGGTGGGTCTATCTAAATATTCCTTATATGCATTATTTCCTATCTTGAATGGTTACTTTGCATTCTAAATTATACCAATGCAAAAGAAAAGTGTTACGTTACATCAAATATTTACAGAATACACGTGTTTTATGCTATATGTAAGTGCTTCATAATAAAAACACCACAAAAAAGCAAAATTATACATTTTGGTATAGTCTAATGTGAAGTCTTAACCTCGTTTTATCCTTTCAGTTAGATATATTCCACGGAACTTTCTAAGGCTTTCTAAACAGGAATCAGCACATAATTGAACATTACAACCTTCACATATGTATGTACATGTTCTTTTATCATGAACCACGGTGGAGCAAAACTGACACTATCTGTGTGACTAAATTGGCATAAATTACTTTGCTTGTAAAACAAGAAGCTTCCTTCAAGCTTGTCATTTTCTTTTCTCTCTTCTCCTCGTAGAATGCCTTCTATTTTTTGTTTTGTTTTGTTTTGTTTAAGTTTTTGCTAGATGCCAGCACACACTAGAAGTAGGCTTTTCGCGGCCCTTCTAACATGATAACACAAGTGGAAAGCATACTTTCCAGGGCTTTAGAAAGAGTTAAACGATATAAACGTTTATAGACATGGTTTTATTATATATTTCCTTCTTGGTAAAATAGAAGCAGGGAATGCAGTAGGCTTAAGAGATAGTCAAATCTTTTAAGAGCTGATCTATATGACCTTGGAATTCCGTTCTGTTTTGTATGATGAGGAAGGAAAAACTAAAATAAATGACTTCCCATCTGAGAAAAGTGCTTGGAAAATTCAAACCACTAACGAGGAATAGCTCAAAAATAGTTATCTTTACAAAAACGTAAAGTTGTGCCTATTTGTGTAGTATGAATTTTGTTTATTTCTTATGGCATATTGGTTATGGAAGAGTCGTTGAGAAAAAAACAGGATTTCGGAGCCTATTCCCAAAAAATTCGAGATATACATTTAAATTCGTAATGAACATATCTTAAACATGTGGTAGTTTAATCAAAATAGTTAACCATTTTTGGGGAAAGGAACATTTTTAAAAAACATTTTTCATGTAAGTGGTAGTTTGGGATGCTTTTCTTTTTCAAAATCTTCGTGTCGCACCCTGGGAATGTTCTGAACTTGAACACCACGTTTGGTATTTAACCGATGTTTCCTTTTTGAGTTATGCAGCTGATAGAATACATATGGATAGGCGTGTGCATGCACATACACATACACTTATAGACACACTTGCAGAACTTTGCCTAAAAATGCTTTTATTTTTCTTAAAGGACTTCGAAACATGTAATTTTTGTGGAAACACGGTGTCGAATTTTAGGTTGGAGTGCAATACTTCCTCTATTTACTGTAAGTTTGTAGCAGAGGCAGTAAAAATGAATACTTTAAACATACTAGCTAAAGCTTTTCTAAAAACCTTCTACTACCAATATTCAGCCTCCGTACTAAAAAAGGTCTCGTAATTTTTAGTTTCTTGAAAATGACAACGATTTTCATTAAAATTTTACACTTTTGAACTACTTCCATGAATAATAAAACTCGTATTTGAATTATTTTAAGAGATTCCATATAATCTTTACACTGGTTAAATTTTGTAAAATTAGGATTAAATCGAAAACGTACAGCTCTTTAAAACACCTTAGATACCCCATTTGTGTGAAATTTTTTCCTAGCCTCAGCAGTTTTTGAAATATTCAATGTTGAATTTTTAGAATTTCCAAGAACATTTATTGAGAATCTTTTTTATCCTTTCAATCGCAATAGCTCCTTACGAAGGCTAAACATTTGAATACTGTTGCCCTTGTTTATTAGTTTGAAATTAATCCAGGGTAAAAATATGCGAGTGAACTTAAGAAGAATAGACGAATAACTATACTTATAAATGCTACAATACATAAGCATATAGGTGAATTGACTTTGGTAGAGAAGGCGTAGTTCTCAAAGATTTTACTTCATACTACAGTTAAATAGTAGAGGGACCTTTTAAATCCTACATCTTAAGATTTATAAGAATTTGTAGGTAAGGCTTCCTCTCTGTTTTTCACTCTCTAAAAATGAAAGTGATTCTGTATCGGGTGAAAGATGAATTTCCACAGTTTGAAGCAAAAAAGCAAAACTATGGTTTCATGTCAGAAAATGCATCACAAGAAGAACTGGAGAGGAAAGATGAGATGGACCAGGAACAAAAAGCTTGGTCTGGATATTGAGAACCGCCTTTTCTCATCTTACCGAGTAATATTCTTCCAATATTGGATGGGCGATGGAAAAGAATGAGAGTGGAAACATGCTTTCGCTGATGCAACCACTTTGTCTGTTGGTGATTATTTTTAAATCTGAGATTACATCACATAATCTTAAATGAAGATAATGCAACACTAGAACACTTGTAAACAAATAATTAAACAAATTTATTAATTATTCTGTACCTTTCTTGGAATTTAATAGTAATTTAAAGTTTCAATATTACCTAAAACTTGTTGATTTTTGGAGTTCAAACTTCAATATTTTTCCTCGAAATTAATTTATACATTTCAAACGTCTAAGAATTTATTTTTGGTATAAGCCAGGAATTATTTATACTGCATTAAATTTTGTTACGTCTTTTATATAAGAGAATAAAATATATTGTCTTAAACTGTTAACATTTTGCTTTTCAAAATACTGAAAATTTTATGTTAAAAAGACAAATATTTCGGAAAAGGTTAAAGCCTTTGAAAACATTTCTACATTATTACTTATAACGTACGAAGGAGGGTCATTTCATAATTCATGTAACTGTTTTATACTAGCCAATAAGGCTACAATAATAGAAATCCAAAAATAAGCGATTGAAAATAACTGGAATGTGTTTTGCAATGTAAATAGCAAACTTGTTCTGGAGACAGGAGACAATGAGTAAAGATACATAAATAGAATTAGTTTTATTACTACAAAAGTAAACAAGGTTCATTATTTACAGTCAAAACCCTTGAAAATAATTCCTCAAGGTATCCCTCGTACATCTTCCCCAATGTTTACGATGAATACAAGGGATGTCAGAAATAGTTATTTTCGGGTAATATAACTTAAATATACTAGATTTTAGTTAAAATAATTAGAGCGGTTTTTGTGAAAGAAAAAATAATTTCTATGTAAAGAATAGTATGGGATTGGGGAATTTTCTAGAACATCGTGTCACATTGTTGGTATTTATCCTGTTTCTGACTTGTGCTAGTCACGCGCGTGCCCACACACGCGGATATTTTTCTAAAATTCTGATGTGATTGCACTCACATGACTTTCTCTACTCTTACACAAACTATTCTTACAAACACTTATTCCTCTGTCACCTTCATGTTAATCGATATAAACATTTGTGGAAATTATCTTGTTGTTAGTGCAAGGGGTATCCAGTAGGCTTTAAGCGATATTAAAATGTTTTAAGAGTGGTCGATATATGAAGACTGAAATTCCATTCTCATTGCATAACCAAGTGATAAAAAATAGGTATTGCAAAATTTTGACAAACAACAAGGAATATCTCCTTAATTGTTCACTTCAGAAAAAAAAGATCATTTGACATAAATTGTATGTATTAACTAGACCTACATTTTTTGCACAGTAAGATTTGGTCTATCTCTTACGGTTTACTCGTTGTATAAGTCATCAAGAGTAAATAGGACTACATGGGCTATAGCGAGAAAATTCAAAATATACACTTGCCATAAAAATATCTTAAACATATAGTATTTTAATCAAAATCGCTAGAGCCACTTTTGAGAAAATAAAAATTTTCGAAAAATTTTGCATCAAAAGGGTAGTGCAGGGTGGTGGAAAGATCTTCGTGTTGCATGCTTAAAAGATATTAAATTTAAATAGCAACTTCGATTTTTAACCTAGTTTTCGTTTTTGAGTTATGCCGTTCACAGACACACACACACGCAGACACGCGCGTGGACCTTTTTCCAAAAACGCCGTTCTTTTAAGATTCAGGGGATCTCAAAACATATATTTGCGTAGATATCTTGGCATATAACTTTTGGGTCGAATACAATACTTTCCTCACTGAATATATGTACGTAATAGAAAAAGTAAAATGCTTGCTATTTTGGGTTCAAGGAGTCTTAAAACGTGTATTTTTTGGTGAAAAGGAATACTTCCTCTACTTAAGATAGGTAAATAGTAGGGTAAGGAGAAAAAAAAGACGATATCGTGTATTGTATACGAGGTCTAAGATACTGGGACTTATATCATTCAAGAAAATGTGAACTAGCTTCGGTGATAGCAGGCGTACCCCAAGGATCTGTCCTGGGCCCCTTCTATTTTTAATTCATATAAACGACTTAAACTGTAACTTACCTTGCACCACAATGTTATACGCAATAGCAATAATATTGACACAGTAAAGCAACACATGCAATTATCCCAAAAGTCTGGTTCTCCTTAAACAATTTAAGTAAAACTGAAAATATATTATTTACACTGCAACATAATCATATCCAGAGCACCTCAGTAAATCTACTAGGACTATATTTGGACACTAGACACACATATTTAAACTCTGTAAAAAGTTCGCTAGAGTTTGGTATCCATTAAAGGCTTTGGGGTGTTTGTGCTACTTCAAAAAAGGTATTTATATGGCAAAAGAAAACTCAGATTAATGTTAGGATTAGGACAACAGGATCCATGCACGCCCTGCTATCAACAGTTAGTTATTTAACAAGCTTCCTTTGAAAGTAAAAGAACTTCCACAATATAGATTTATTAAAAAGTTAAGTGCTTTAAACAAAAGTCATTTTACTCTGTCCAAGAATACTTGGAATACAATATTGATGCTAGTGAATTTATGTAAATTTAATGTAAAATTTAGTGCTGCCTAGTTAGATTATTTATTATTATTATTATTATTATTATTATTATTATTATTATTATTATTATTATTATTATTATTATTATTATTATTATTATTATTATTATTATTATTATTATTATTATTATTATTATTAACATTATTATTATTATTATTATTATTATTATTATTATTATTATTATTATTATTATTATTATTATTATTATTATTATGTGTGTAAAACCTGCGTTGATTCTTGGATCCCTATGTCTATAAATTTGTAAATACTCTGTAAGCTTAATGGTGAATAAAGATGATTATGATTAAAAAAAAAGTTAAAATGCGACAGATATTTTGAGTATACGTTTTCAAACAGAAATTTCTATTACGTCTCCTCTATATAGCAGAGAGTTAATCTTGTGATTGCGACAACTCAACATGTTATCAATTTCCGGAAGAAAAACAGATGAGAAGGAGCCCCGTCATGCGTGAACCAAATTTGTCGTCGTCAGCGGGTAGTAGCTAAAGCGGCGATAAACCACGTGTCATTCTCTGGGGACGTACAATAGGTCCTTTTGAATCTGTCACTTACACTTGCTGCTCATGTATGTGGGGAAAATCGATGCCGGCGGCTCGATACCACGATGGCATCTGACAATTCCCCACTATTATGTGTGAAATTTGACAGTTCTGTCTAGCGTGAATTCAGCCTTAGTTGCGACACACCTGCCTTAATGGTGACAAACAATGCTGCTGTTCTCACGTTGAATAGGATTAGTATCAGCAAATCAGATATTTCCAGTCTACACCTTAATTGTCACTGTTCGTTGTAGTCCCAGACTATGCCGGACAACTAACAATGAAGCTTAGACCCCGGAGTTTATTGGCAGTTCTGCATGACTGATCTACCTCCCATGGATGGAACGTAGAAATCTATTGTTTACTAATAGAAATATTTGCTGCGGTAGAAATATTCTTCTCTTGTAAAATATGGGCTGTGTTCAATACTAGATGGGGTTTCCCGCTGCTAATTTTCATTATTCTAAAATCCAGATTCCCATTCGCTTTCATTAAGCGTTTGCATTATTTAACACCGCACTTTAAGATGTACCGATATTGAAACATCGAAAAGGAAGTATTCTGAATATGCTACTCTTAATAATTCTGATGCTGCAGCTTATTTGTGGAAGTATTATTTTTAAAACATGGCCTCTCAGATGTCTCTTCATGAGTAGGTTGGAAGTAAGTAATATCTATGAATTAATGAATGATCTGTCTTTAACCTTTCCATACAATTTACACAGTGCATTACTCCTTTTTGGAGTTGCTTTTAATTTATTTCCTCCCCTTATATTTAACATTCTGGCGTTGAAATGTATCCACTATTTGCTTTTTATACATTATCCTTTTTGGATATTTTCTCTCCTCTGCTTCACATTTTCTTGAACCATTGTAACTTTGTGTTTTCCTGAGAGTTTTCCTGCTTTCTCCATATATTCATTTAATGTTGACTTAAAACTCTTCCCAACTTTTAGCTCTATTAGAAACATTTTCCTTTTCTCTAGTGTTGAATTTTCTCTTCCTCCTTCTCTATCATCGCATTCCAGAAAATGTCAATTATAATACAATCTACTGCATTTAGAGCATCTCTCTCCCTTTATCCTTCCTCTCAGACCACTTAAATCCATTACAGCTGTCATCACACATGAATCACCCGTTATTGCCTCTTTGTTGTATGCCTCGATATCATTTCTCTTCCCCATTTAACTTTTAAATATCCATAGTCCATTACTGAAACTGCTTACAACTTCTTGTTTATCAATAGCCTCTATTCTTGTTCCATTTTTTCAGATTCTCTTACTTTTGTTGTTTCTTTCTCACCACATTTTCCCATTCCTACTTCTTTTAATGTTGTCTGTATTTTGTGTACCGTTATCTATACGTGTAAAAGATCGTCGCGTGTTTATACCTTTGCTGATTTTAGAGGACATGATTTTTTTTTATAGACTAGTTGCTTAAGTGAGATGAGAGTCAGAACATGAGCGAAAAGGAAGGCTGAATACTCATTACGTATTACAAAATGTCTAATTACTACTTCTGTTGCCAAATGACTTGTCATAACTAAGGTCCTAGATGACAAAATTAAAATGAGTTATTCACATGGATGTGAAACAGTCGAATGGTGGTTACACTTGGTACAAAAAGAAGTGATGATATCAGTGTATTGTAAACACAAGATATATTTACAAAATATGATTTCTGAAGAAGTATCTTGCATGCGAAACACTTAACCTTGGTCAAACAATGTATACCACAAAACATATAAAAATACCAATAATATGCATTGTAACCAATTAAAAGCAGCACATAAGTGAGTTTAACTTGCATTTTATCTTTCGGAGTCTTTTAGACCTTTTAGTGTGTGATGTGTTATTCCTGTTTTACATTTTTAGTGTTTTCACCTTCCCTTTTTACTCTTTTAATTATTATTTAATGTGATTGGTTCGTGAGAAAACTTTCAGACAAAGAGAAAACAGTAACACACGTGGATATATATTAAGGTAACAGTTATGAAAATATTTGAACTTACGCCCCTAACAGTACGTATATAAAAATCACCTAAGGGTGTGGTTATTTTTTCTCTTTTTTTCTTCCTTCTATGTTTTCTTTCTTTCTGAAATTTGGCTTTAGGCGCATTTTTAAACTTTAAAGGTGCATAAATGTCGGTTTATCCCAGAGAAATGACCTTAGTTCGTAAATCTAGTTCATGTGCCACTGAAAATTGGCAAGACCGAGTAATTGGCTATGTGTGCCAATTATTTTATTTCCATTGATTTCATAGCAGTACCGAGTGGTGAAATTTTTGCTCATGGAACTGAAGTACCTGGTCCATATTATAGGTATGTTTGAAATATAACAATATCCCAAGTACCGGGAGAGCAAAAAAAGTTGGAACGGGCCACGCGGTGTTTTGCCTGTCCACATCCTCGGCGCTCGTTGCCGTCTGTCGTTATCATAGAAAGACGCAGATGAAACTGCACATACATTTTAAAAGCTTTACTTACCAATTATGACAAGAGATGCTGAAACTGGCCACTGTCGTTGTCCATATATTTTTGACACCTGTTTAGGGAACTATCCATCACTCGCCGTACCTAACAACTGAGATAGTTCCTAGATTGGAGTGACTTGTCCCATAATGGTGGAAAAATTTCAAAGTCCTACCTCAGTAAAATATAACCGGTATGTTACAGGATGACAGGGAGGCGTCACAGGGTTTTCTCATCTTCACCCGAGACAAACAAGGAGGAACGGTAGCTCAAAGGACATAAATCACAATCCCAAGACACAGGAAGCATGGTATAATCCACCCAGTGAGCCAGCTGTTTCAGTTGCTTAACGTTTCCTTTTTAATCTCGAGGAGAAAGAAGAGGAAATGAGAGTATTGGATATTGGCTGGTGCGGATTTGATCCTCTCTTTCGTCCCTTTCATTCCCCGTGACCTTTGATCCAGAGTAACAGATGGTGGGTGTGCATGACGTCTTTCAGACAACTTGGTGATAACCTATGTAGATGTATAGCTAGAAATATGATTCATAGGAAACTCCAACTACAGGCGGTAAATGTCAGAACATCAACAGGCCAGACTAGCGGATATGGAATATCATTGAACTTAAAAGAAACCTCATGATAGAAGATATTCAAAAGAAATACCTATTTTATTTCTAATCACTTATGTTGCGTATGGATATAGGCTAATTACAAATAAGGTAAAACTCCCTTTAACCGAACAGCGCTTAACCGAAAGGGAAAGAAAGAAAAAAAAAATAAATAAAATGGGAAGAAAGAAGGAAGGAAAAAGGAAAAAAGAAGGAAGAAGACAAAAAAGAACGAAAGTACGAAGGTAAGAGAAATAGAGGGAAAGAAAGAAGTAGTTGGAAAGGAGGAAAGAGTGAAATAAAGGAAAAATAAGGAAAGGAGGGGAGCGGCGGGGGGGGGGGGGGGGAAGAGAGATTTTCAAATTCCCGTCTTTAACGCTGCTCTAACATTATAAATGACAAACCTTTTCTTGGCAGTTTTCCAGGGCTTTAAAAAAGTTATACCTATACTTTATGCAGAGTGTATTTGGACTGTTGTCTAACTGCACCCAAATTCGATGGCATCTGTAAACATATAAACACAACACAACACGATTATTATTATTATTATTATTATTATTATTATTATTATTATTATTATTATTATTATTATTATTATTATTATTATTATTATTATTATTATTATTATTATTATTATTATTATTATTGTTATTGTTATTGTTATTGTAATTGTTATTGTAATTGTTATTGTTATTGTTATTATTATTACTATCGTTATTACTGTTATTATTACTATTATTATTATTATTATTATTATTATTATTATTATTAGTAGTAGTAGTAGTAGTAGTACTACTATTACTATTATTATAGTAATAACAGTAATAGTAATGGTAATACTGATGATAATAATACTAATACTAATAGTAATAATAATAATAATAATAATAATAATAATAATAATAATAATAATAACAATATAATAATAATATAATAATACCAATAATAATAATAATACCAATAATAGTAATAATAATAGTAATAATAGTAATCTCTAATAGTAGTTACTTCCTTTTGCACTAAATGGAATGTTAGGATTATAAATACACACGTAAAATCAAACAAATAACGAATTAACTTATTACGAATAGTTAAATAGATGAATAAATGGCTTAAAAGTATAGGTATATAAAAGAGATGGAACATGACTCAGTGAATAATTTTGACTAATTTGAATATTTTGGCTGTGAACAATTAATTTTAGACTGTTACAGAGGTCCTAGTAACTTCTAACATGTTGTCTATGAACTGGAACAGCAGATGGAATACTGTTTCTTCTAATATTTCACATCTGCAAATAAAAACATCAGGTTACTCTAGATGAAAACCTTCCAGGTAACTTTTAAATTTGTCATGTCCAGTAGTAAATTGTATAGGAATATGGCTTGGTGTGAAATGCTTGCAAGAGGTGCGATCAAAACCTGAAGGACAAAATTCATTTCTTGTTAGTTGTCTATTTAAGCAGTGAATCTATACCAACACATGCTTATATAGCTGTTCGCTAGTGTTACAGGAAGAAAGTTTAGGAAAAAATAAAATGACTTATTTCGTGAAATAATCTTTGACTGTAAAGTATATTTTAATTCTGTATACAGCAGTAATATTTTTTTTCACGGTGCATTATTAAAAATATTTGGTATACAATTCTTTTCCTCTTTTCGCACCTTGCAATTGTTAACATCTATTATCCGAAAAAGTTCATTATTGGAAATATTATTTGCATCGACTATGCGAGGTTCAACTGCGTTATTTTGAGCATATCCAAAGCAAATTTTTATAGGCCTTGTGACAAAGAATTGGAGTGAGTAATTTAATTAAGGAACCTCACCACATGTTTCTCCGTAGCCACTTTATTAAAAATTCTTTTTGAAATGTTATGCCATAAAATACTAATATATTTTGAAGATAAAGCTTTCACATTTTCGAAATATTTTACTGTTTCGCTATCAGGATGGCCATACATTACGAGAAATTAGGATTTATGGTACTCGATAGCATGCACTTAATACAAATACGGTTTTAAGATAACGTTTGATCCTATCGACAGGGAATGGATTTGTTTTTTTCATTTTTTGCTTTTTGTTTGGAGAAGATATAAGTATTCCAACAGTAGTTCGAACACTTATTTACGCGCAGACGTTTTTGGCCATTTTACATTTTCAAGTATCGATTAATGGAAGGTTTTTTCTTAAGTATGTGCTAGAAGAGCGACTAAATTGCACTTTTTATTTCCAATTTCTAGCCCGAGCACGTTGTTTCACTGCAATTTAGAAGTTCTTTATGCAAATCGTTATTTACGACATGGCAATAGTAATTCTTGCTTATCAACGTAACGCGATCGATCGTATCTTCGGTATAAACATATTTACCAGCATTGTGTGTCATTTTTATTTCATTTTATTGAATGCTTACATAAAGATAAGACAGTTTAGCTCAGCAATGCCTACCTTGTCTCTTTGGAGACGCTTACGCAATTAGCTGCTATTCCCCACCTCCTATTTTACTCGCAGGGTGAATCAGCTTAGTGTCTGTGGCGTGTAGACTCACAGCCAATCAGTCGGTATCCAGTGATGGACACAAACAGGCGATTCCATGGCAGTTTCTAAGTCATAGTTTGAATTTTGTCGGAATTTTCTCAGAAGATCTCTTCATTCTGGATGACTTTTGCATAAATGATGAAAAAATTTTGAGCGACGCCATACGGAAGGGCGTGGTATGAGCATGCAGTTGTTTTATGTGCAAAGTGTAACAATCTATAGTATAACAATCCAATAACAATACATTTTACTTTGTAAGTCCAACAAAGCGTACGGTAGCCCAGAAAATAACTCTTCAGGGAACAAATTTAACAAGTATTTCATTGTAACATAAATTAAATATTACTTCAAGGAACAAACTTTAGTAGTACTTTATTCTAACACAGTTCTCTCTTCTTTCCTAGAAGTATTAATTTCCTTAGAAGACGAGACGTGGTCATTAAAACGTGTACTGTGGTACTGCAGTGTCTACTGGTTACTGGTTCGGTCTCCACCTCACTCATTCTCATTCCATTATAGAGATAATTATTTATTTTTTGTTTCTTCACCGCTCGATCATCTATCAGGATGCCAACAACATATTTGCAAGATGTATTTCCATATATGTCGGCAGTTTCATTTACGACAACTCATATTTTGCAATGTTGACAATAAATCTTGCCCATACTTGCAGTTCTTCATTGCTGACGTGACGCCATTCCTCATCCTGTTAGTTTGCTGAGGAAAGGTTAATTTATTAATTTCTTTAGCAAAGTACATATTTCTATAGATTACTGAGAGAATACCGTTGGGACTAGAATATTAAGCACTAACTCCTGGAATGAAGGAAAAAAAAAAAAAAAACATTTTAATATGCTTTACTTGGACGCCTAACTCTAGAAAATAATTAAACGTCTATCTAAGCGCCTTTCTCTGATAAATATTCAGAAGTCTGTATCTTCATTCTCCAGTTTGGTGATAATGTGGGCATTTAGGAGACATTCTGGTAATGGAATGATGGAATTTGGTATTTTTGTTCGTTATTTCAACGCAGACATAAGTAGAATTTTTGACACAATTTGGCATATATTTTTACCTATACTTATTTTTTTTTCTTCGTGGTTGCTACATTTTAATAAAATCCATCATTCTTCATGGTATCACCCATTACAAGCGCTTTCAGAGACGAAACCTCACCATCATCAGATCCAATGGAACTACTGCCTTGAAGAGATCACAACGTTTAGCAAAATGCAGCTGAATTAATTTATGTACATGAATGTTAGATGTTTCATTAAGATAAGCTTGTCAGCTTTCCCAATCTTATTTAATAATTACACTGACGCAGCTGTTTTTGAATGGTAAAAACCGCTGAGGAAGAATTTTACATTAGGGCATAATTTTATTTGTGGATGGCCACGTCGCCATTGCTAGAAAGATCAATTACAGCATACTTTATACCAGTGATTTTAATTGGAAAATATCAACAAATAAAAGGGATGGACTTTGAAGCAAATGTCTGTGATTTAATGGGCAACATTGCTAGAAAGATCAATTACAGCATGCTTTATACCAGTAATTTTAATTGGAAAATATCAACAAACAAAAGTGATGGACTTTGAAGCAAATGTCTGTGATTTAATGAGCAACAATTAATTTAAATAATAGTGATAAAGAACAGGATGTATATCAAATTCAATGTTTTTGACTACCAGAGTGGTATTGGGAAAGGTGCGCTCAAGGTGAGCGTTGATATAAAGAATCTGATGTGTTGTACTCACATGACTTTCTCTACTCTTGTACGGACCATTCTTACAAACTCTTATTCCTATATCTTCTTCGTGTTAGTTAAGATAAACATTTGTACAAATTATATTGTTGCTTTTTTCCTTGTAGGTGCAAGGGGAATATTAGAATACAGTAGGCTTTGTGCGATAGTCAAATCTTTTAAAGCTTTGAGATTCTGTTCTCTTTGCACACTTAATATATAAAAAAAAAAATGAACAAGGATGTTCCATTTCACGAAAGTCTTAAGTTTTCCAAAACTCACACACATAACAAGGACTATCTCCGAAATGGTTCACCCTACAAGAAAATTTATTCAGACATAAATTGTGTATTTTAGAAAGATCTACATTTTTTGTATAGTATGATTTGATCTGTCTCTAACGGTTTACCAGTTATGCAAAAGTCGTCCAGAGTGAATACGACTACAGGGGCTATCGCCAAAAAATTCAAGATATACGTTTCATTTGTCATAAAAATATCTCAAACATATCACATTTTAATCAAAATCGTTAGAGCTATTTTCAAGAAAATCAAAACTTTCGAAAAATTTTCCATGTAAAGGATAGTTTAGGATGAGGCTATTTTCTTCAAAAATCTTCGTGTCGCATCCTTGAAAGACATAAAACTTAAATATTAACTTTAGTTTTTAACCTACGTTTCGTTTTTGAGTTATGCTGACAGAGACACACATACACACGGACCTTTTTCTAAAAATGTGTTTGGATTTATTGGGTCTCAAAGCAAATATTTCCGGTGAAATCTCGACATCGAATTTGTAGTGCCAGTCTTGTTGTCACGTGTCTGTGGTTCCTGCATTCTTTGGTCCAGTTGTTGTCCAGTATTGCTGATGAAGTGTAGAATGCGATTCTATTTCCTTCTTCTTCTGGTCTCTGATGTGAATAAGTTGCTGGTATAGTTCCGTCGAAGGTAGCCAGTGCTGTAGTCTTATGTGTTTTATGAAATATGTGTCAAGAGTTTATACACCAATCTAGTTTTTCCTCGGGATTGTGCTTGAAGTAACTCAGCAACGTCCATCTCGGGTATCATAATCGTTTAACGAGCTTCCCCTTCTTTGCCTCTCTTTTCCCCTCCCCAATGACTGAGCGGTATTCATGCTATTGATTGGACATAGTTACAACCAATGATACGTCGGCATAAAAGGGAAGTATTGTTTACTTCTAATGGCTCACTAAATCGTTACTCATAAGCTACAACTGTTTCTTGTTTCACACCAGAAGCTAAACGTGGCCAGATTATTGGTGGCAAGCTACAAATTTCAGAAACTATGCAAATTCACAGAAAGGTAATAAAGTTTTAATGCCACCCAAGTAAGGCGGTTTATTGCATAGCTAATAGAAGGAAACCTTTCATTCGAATGCAGGAACTGTATTATAATAACGTAGTAGACAAACATGTTTAGAGCTATTTCGATAGAATTTGAATCCCAGTATGAAAATGGGGAGAATTCGTAGAAGGATTAAACCTTTTAATATTGCTTAATATAATATTGCATTGTTTACTGTAAAGCTTTACACGTGTTTGTGATTCTAAGAACAAAGTTGAAAGTCGTTTTTTATTACAGAATCGTTTAACTGAATAAATGTTGTTTATTCCAAGCAACATTTGTAATAATAATAAGCATTAAGAATTTGGGAATGTGGCTTTCCTATGAGGTCAAGTGTATCTATCCTCCCCCGTTCCTTATAATCACGCCTCTAGCCCCGTATTGCAACTGTCGGCAGCAGTTCATTGGTCAGTAGTTATACATCAGTCCTTGCGATACCTCGCAAGAGGTTAAGAAACTTAGAGATGCTCCCAAACAGTGCATTTTACTAGATTCGTTTTCGGCACTAACAAGCAAATATAGCAAATTATTGAATCTCCGAGCCGACTCTCATAAAATCTGTGTGGTTTTATTGCTATTCCTTTCCTATGGAACAGATATGAGAACTTATTATTCTGCTCTATTCGTGACATCGTAAAAGACTGGAAATAATAATGACTCCTTTTCATTCTATCCAGAATTGTTCAATAATCGTTCTATAAATTTTATAGGCAATTCACGCAATGCATATTGAACTGCAGCATTATATCAGAGAAAATGTCCCACATAAAACGGCAAACGATGCATTAGAGATAATGAAACTGAAAATGACTCGGGAGGAGCAACTGGCAAATTCTTCAAAGCGCCGTAGTATAATCTTGTTTAGTATAGTAAGTAACGTATACGTTGGGCAAAAGGAATATTTTGACTTTCTTCAGTGTCGCAGTATTCTTCAAGGCCAAAACCATGCTAGCCGACTTAATAAAAGTTCATGTTTGATGCAAAGTGCATCTAGAGTGGAGGAAAAAGAAACACATTATAAATTCTTTCACATAAAAATATGTTTATGGCACAAAGTAACCCATTAAGGATCATTTTACGTCGATAGCCATAAAGTTTATATCTCATATTTAATTCACGAAGAACACTGCAAAAAGTTATATGCTATAGCAGGCATGAGAGGGCCACTCCTCTGAAACGCGATCTTCCCTCACTCCACCGGCCATCCCTCCCTTTCGCTGTTACCTTTGCTTCATTCAGTGGCGAGTATAGCTTCGTCCTAAAGTGTATTTCATGAACAGTGGTGAAGAGACATTTTGATAAGTTACAAACACAGAAAACTTTGCTGTTTAATATGCGCATTTCAGTTTTCAAATATAAAGCGTTAGAATATCAATCGCCACATTGATCAGAAGTATAAATCAAATTTTGGTGATCACACAGGTATTTGTTTACAATTTCAAAAGGTACTTTCTGAATACTCGTATTAAATTGTAAGCATATAAAAGTGAAGATATGATTCCACTTTTTAGGGGTTCGGTTTCTTATTAGTTTATTTAATATACGCTATTGTAATTCGTGTTTCAAAGTTTAAATACAATATTGAGTTAAAACCAAACAATTTAGTATGTTGATCAAATAGTTTTATAATACTTTAAGGCTAAATTGCAATAGAACTTAATTGCTTTATTTATTGTGAAAGAGAAACAATTTAGTATGCTAAACATAAGGTAGCGAACAATATTACGAATATTAAGATACAAGAAGGTCATAAACTTCAAGATTGCGTAACTTGCCTAACCACAGTAAACAGCTGTAATAATTATTGTATGCAAAATATATTTAACATAAACAAAATTGTTAATAACAGCGTAGAAATTATTGCTACCGCGCAGGTGGAATGAACGCTCGCTGTATCAAAACAACCTTCGTCACTCGGCAGACAACGTGGGGTGAGTAAGGCACTTCATTCGCTACCTCTCCTCTCGTGCCCATACGTATACTATAGGAATAAGAACTGCATAATGGATGGTTTATTCATTGGAATATTGGCAATAGGCTCTTTAAAATATCTGATGATACTTTCTCTTATTCTTCTGCAAACTATTCTTATAAATGTTTACTATTCTTACTAGTCCTTGTTAATCCAGATAAACGTTCAATTCACATTTATGCATTTAATTTCTACTGTATAGTAGTTAGATTTTTAAGAATGTGTTATATGATGGCTTTAATATTCCATGGTCTTAATATAACTACGAGAATAATATAGAAGCCTTATCGAAGAAAAAATGCTATTGCTATTCTGAGAAATATCCCATTTTTTCTGCTCTCAAATACAGATTTTATCGTTATTAACAGAAAGTAGGTGTAATACCATCATAAACTTTTTATTTCCTCTTCTATTTATTCATAGTAAGTAAAGAAAATATCGTATTGCACCAAAAATTCGATCCCAAGATTCTCTGGAAAATATAAGTTTTGATATTACATAAAAGAAATAGAAAAATGTCCCTGTGAGTGTGTATGTATGAACACGTAGTCAAAAACGAAGAGTCGATAAATACCAAAGTTAGTATTCAGATTCAGCATAATCTAAGGATGCAACACGAAAATGTTCAAGAAAATCCCTCTCTCCCAAACAACAGTTTATATGGAGAAATTTAAAAAACTTCAATTTAAAAAAAAAAAAAAAAAAAAAATGAACGATTTTGGTTAAAGGTGCTTTAAGTTTAACAAGTGACATGTGAAATATATACCTAGATTTTCTAATGACTTTTGCTATACTGGTAAACCGTAAGAGATAGACAAAATCTTAGCACACAAAACTGTAAATCTCGTTAAAACACACAATTTATATCGAATACATATTTTCTGTGCGGGTAAACACTTTCAGATATTCCTTGTTATTGATTTGTATCTTCAAATAAGTACTTCTACTTTTTTCAAATACGAAATTGTTATTCGTTTTTCATGTCCTGGCCATTCAAAGAGAATGGAACGTTAAAGTCATCACATAGTGACCGGCTCTTAAAAGATTTGACTATCGCTTAGGCGTGCTGTATTCTCCTATTGTAATTGTACCTACTAGAACATAGGTAATAAAATTATGTTGATAAATGTTCGTCGACTATCGTGAAGTAGATAGAGGCATAAGCGTTCTTAAAACAGTTTGTACAAAAGTGAATAGAGAAGGTCATATGAGTGCACACAATATTTGTTGTATATATGACACTATGACAACTTGCGGAGGGGGACTTAAAACATCGACCTCCCGAATAGGTAATAAATACGCGGCATAAGCTCCGTGCGTGCCAAAGCCTACCGCATGATCGCAGCATGTTTAGCCTCTGGCCACAGAGGATATCATTGCCTAGTGCAAGGAAAGCTGCTATTTATGTAGTCCTTAGTTTCTTTCTTTCTCGGGCAATCCGCTTTCAACCACGTGAGAAGAGAAGAAAACAATACAAATATCTGATATACCTATATATATATATATATATATATATATATATATATATATATATATATATATATATCGTTCCGCTGAGATTTGATGCCCAAGGAAACAATCTATCTTGAGTTATGTCCGGAACAAGTGAATTTCGGAAGTCAGAAGACTCCTTTCTCTGCAACCTTCGATCAATTAATTACATTCGCCGTTACAAAGGCGTTTAGTTGCAGGGCAAAAAGACCATGTTCCCTGTTGCTTACACATTCATTAGCAGGGCTACAGAGCAGAAGCACATCTACGGAGGGCTGTAACCTTTCATCTTCTACCATCAATAAATCGCAAAGCTTGTTTTTGGTATATGCTTCCAGGGAAGATGCAGCTTTAGTGTGCAAATTCTGATGTTCATTAACAAACGAGAGACGAACGTAAAAATGTTAATTCTGCACTCCTTTATTTATTAACTATAATGAATATGCTCTATGGAAAACAGCTCTGTCTTATGGACTTTACTTTCTATGTACTCATTTCCTAATCTTGAATGACCATGCCTAAAATTTCTTTAGATGTTATGCATGGGAATACACTGTTCTTGTAAAATGTATTGATAGCACGTATTAAAGAATTGTTTCGCGATGTTATTACTAGGTTTAGTAGGTGAGACACCAAAAGAATGAAGTTACGCACGCTTTGTCTGTAGAGACAGACGGGCAGAACCGGTTCCCCACACTGTGACGTCACATGCACTACGAACGCGGATAACTTGAATCCTCTTTAATGTAGCTGGACTGCTAAGCCTAATTATTACTTTTGGATATACTAATTATTAATGCAACTAGAGTATAATCTACTGACTGTAACACGAGTATATGTGCTCACGTGCTAATGTTTCCGAATATCACAATGAACAGATTATACACGTGTTGCACACAACGTTTCATGCAATTCTTCCATTAAAATACATACAAGTAACTAATAAATTTACGAAGTATGAAATTATAATGTATCAGATGTATGACGTAATATGGTTACCAAGCAGACGTTTCATTTGTTTCAACACTTCTAGAGGAACATGGAAGGTTATGATAAAGCTATTCAAAATATAGATCGTCGCTTGACATTTTGGACGAAGGCAAGAGAGCTGAGTTTATTAATTCCAGAAAAATCAAAAGATGTTTGGGAGAAAGAACATGAAAAGTTATGTGGATGGAGAAACCAAAAATGTGTAAGTTTGCAGGAGTGATGATTTCAGGTTTTCTTACAGGCACATTGGACAAAATTATGTTGTGGTGCTAGTGACGTCATTACTGTCTTGTTGCAATGTTAGCTACGTTTCTGGCATTGGTGCCAGAAAGAGGGTTATTTCACACAATTTATGTCGTCATAATAAGCCCTTTGAATGCTAGGATTGTATAAAAAGGGCATTTTCGATACAGAGGATCCATTGTAATGCCCATGGAACCAGACTTCCCTTGACACCTCTTTAACATATCTTAACAAATTAAAAAACTAAAATGTACCATTACAAGACGGGAAGCGCATAGGTTTACAAAATATTCTATCATGCAAAATAGTCAAAACTGCACATTTTCGATATTTTTAAATGATAGGAAAAAACAGGTGAAAACATGTTAGTCACAAGCCCTTCTCTACCTACCATTACTCATTTTTATTATTGCTCCAGACACCATTATTATGAAATTTTATTTTTCTACTTTAATTCATGTTAAAAAGTATTTGTCATAAATAGCTTTTTAATTAAATCTACATTTTTAATGTTATAAAATTTTGTCTGTTTCTTACGGTTTACTAACTATGCATAGATCCATCGAGAACGGAATGGGCACGAGAGGAGAGGTAGTCTTTGAACTTGCCTTACACTCTCCACATTCTCCTATCGAGTGACGAAGGTTGTTTTGATACAACGAATGCAGTGGTGGCTTCGTTCCACCTGCGCGTCAGTAATAATTTCTACGCTGCTATTAACTATTGTGTTTATGTTAAACATATTTTGCATACAATAGTTACTGTAGCCACCTACTGTGTTTAGGAAAGTTATGTAAGATCGAAGTTTATAACCTTCTCTTATCTTAATATTCGTAATATTCTTCGCTACCTTATTATTAGCATACAATTGTTTCTCTTTCAGAATAAATAAATAAATTAAGTTCCATTGCAATTTAGCCTTAAAATATTGTAGAACTATTTGATCAACATAACAAATTGTTTTGTTTTAACTCAATATTGTGTTTAAACTTTGAAACACGAACCGCAATAACTTATATCAAATAAACTACTAAGAAACTAAACCCCTAAAAACTGGAATCATATCGTCCCTTTTATGTTTACAAATACGAGTATTCAGGAAATGCATTTTGAAACTGTACATCAATATCTGGAAGGTCATCAACGTTAGCCTTATGCTTCTCATAGTGGCGTTTTATATTGTAAACCTTTACAAAACCTGTTTGTAAATTTAAATCCGCATATTAAACAGCAAACTTTCCTGTTTTTGTAAATTCTCTTTGTCACTCTTCATGAAACAAACGACCCGACGAAGCCACTGAATGAGGCAAAATAGTAGTGAAGGGGAGGGATGTCCGGTGGACTGAAGCAAGAATGTCTCTTAATGGAGTGGCCTTTTTGAGCCAATTTTGCCCATGCCTGTTCGAGTATGTAGAGGATTTTGGAGGCTAGTCCCAGAAAATTCAACAGCTACATTTCATGTGACATGATATCTTAAACATATAACATTTTAGTCAGTCGAACAACTACATATTTCTGATGGAATTCAAATTTTCGAAATATGTTCTATATAAAGTGTTTTGTTTTAGGGTGTTTTTTTTTAATATCTATGTGTCGCGCGTCTTTTGAAGATGCAGAACTTAAATATCTAGTTTGGTATTTAACCAACTTTTCGTATTTGAGATATGCTGTTCATGAACAAAGACTGACAAACCTTTTGTGACAATGCTTTTGTTTTTACTTAGGAATCTCAGAACATGTATTTTCGGCAAAATATCGGTATGGAATGTTTGAGTGGAGTTCAGTATTTCCTCTGCTAACTGTATCTAGTAGTGAAAGTAAAAAGTAAAGGCAACAAATCTTAAAACAGCAATAGCTTCACCATGAAATGTGGTCCATACGAATTTTCATGTGATACCGGATAAGTGTGCGTGTAAATTCTGTGAACTAAATGCGACAAATAGTGTGTTGTACTGTGCTAAACGCTCAATACAATGACAAAACTCAGTGCTGTGAGTGCGCATTTCTCTTTATTATTATGACTCCAATCATTAGGCTTAACAGATGCTGATTGTATACCATTTAGCTTGTACTAGTTGATTTGACGAGCTATAAATATGCGCCGTATTTACTAGTAAAGTGATCATCTTATCTCTGCCATCCAGTACAGGTAAGAAAACTATTTCTAGACGCTGAATGAAATGTAACGAACCTGGAACTCGTTAGCAGCAACTCGCAAGCATGGTTATTGTTCACACACTATATTTAAAGGCGATGCTTCTCTTGACCCTTTGTTCCCCATTGTATGTGCTTTCTTATTGGGATCTATGAACCACAGTTGAATAAACCTGTCGTGGGCAAACCTTATATAACTATTTATAGGCTCGCAAGGAACCTGTTATTACTATCGTCTCTGGTCCTATGTCTTCCTGAATCACTTGATTTAATGTGTGGTCTTTACGACGGGGAACAAATTACAGGAAACACTTCCGCGTTTCTCGACCAAGCACCACCCATGCAGTTCAGCCAAGTCTTTGCTGTTCTACATTCTGTGATCGGTTTATCTCGACAATAATAGACCGACACAGCTGGTTAAAGGAATGAGCAATTTAATTTGAACATATAAATGTCATTAAAACACTGACTAATAAACATTAATAACCAATTAAGAAAAGTTTTTCTGAATCAAATTATCAAGTGGACTGCTGTAACTAAAGTTGAAGAATGAACTAAAGCAAAAATAGAAGTGGGAGTGGCTCTAGCGGATTGTTTATTGAAAATTGCAAAATAATTGACTGTTATAGGACAATAACGTAACACCAAAATTAGCCACAGCTACCTTCTAAAAGAGGATCAACCGCCAATCTGCCAACTGTATGAAGTACAACTATACCCTGTGCGGTTTATCTTGAAGAGATAAGAGATGTTGAAAACAGAAGTAAGGACTCGCCCCTCTGGTGTTGGTGTTATGGGGTATCTTGGAGAGGCTCGATCCCCTCCATCCAATCAGTGGTGGATTGTGAAAAGTAGTAATAGCTCCATCATCTGCGCTCACACTGTAGTAGTCCGACACTGAACACAACACAAGACAGACTGAGAGGCGGACTTCCGGCGTTTGTGACCGCAAAATATGTTCTCTACCCGCACCCTTAACTTGCTACTGGAAGCGACTTGACACTTTATGATCTTCGAGCCAAGTTAGGCCGCAGAAGCGTGCATATCATCAGCGCGTGTCAGCTCTTCAACCATTGGCGACAGCACTACAAAATATCCAGAGAACAGATAGTGATTTATTCTGATTAAAGAGACATCCCCAACCCCAGGTGGAAATCGAATCCGGGACCTCTGGGTTCAGAAGCCAGAACGTTGACCACTCGACCGCAGAAGTAGTCCTGTGTAAACTTGTTTGCTGTTTAACAGTGAAATTTGACTATGCAGCACTTTTCCCAACACTCGACCACTTCACGGTAGAATACACGTCTGCAGTTACGTTCGAAATTCCGATCACCCGCATAGAAAGCATTGTGCTTGTTTGCGGCTCGTAACCACATGATGTGAATGAACAGCAGTTTTACTGAAGCCTTTCTCTTGCTTGTTTTGTTTTGCTTATAAATTTACGAGTTTTAAACAGTGCTAATCAGAATCCAGTTTGTTTCGTTCCTATACATTTATGACATTTAAGTGGTAATGAAGAGATTATGTTGATTGTGCAGTTTCCCATAATGCCTCGAAACGATTACACATTACCATAAAATATGTTTATCTACGATACACATGTAATTCACTTTTATAGGGAAGTTAGAAGACGATTTCGAAAACAATTTCTGAGTTTACGTACCCCAAAAAGAGATATCGTGCAAAGACTTGTGAACAAATGCAGGGAAATAGGGTCCTTCTGGATAGAAGGCAAAGAATATAAAAACCACTTCTTACTGAGGAGAAACTGGATGGTTTTTTGTCTATGGGGGAATTTAAAAATAAGGTACACAGCAAATCTCCATACATTGGAAGAACTAAGCGAAAGCATCGGGCGAGAAATTCACTCAATTTCGGATTTCGAACTCTCAACTGTGAATGCAAATTTCCTGAGAACGCGCCCGAAATGTAGAATAGAACAGGATAACATGTCCAGTATATCCTGTAATAAGGTCTTCTCATTATCATTGTAATTATAACTATAATTATGAGAATGGGAAGCAATTGCGGGAGTATTATACCTCTTACGGCGGTAGATTGCTGAGGTGACCGGCATGCAAGCTGCCAAGCGGTGGCCGAAGTGTGAGGGAAAAGCACTGTGTAAATCGACTCCATTGTGCAGATACCTTCGGAATTCTAACCAACAATGAAGTATAAATTACTGTTGCGCCGGCCGTAAGCCCGGACGCGGCTGGTAAGAAATACCAGTTGGAGTCTGATCTCCATCCGGCAGCAGGAACGGGCCGGAGGCGCTTACCTGCCCTAAAGGCCCGTCCGCCGACCGCACAGTAGAGCGTACGGGGACAATAGCCATTGTGTGGTGGTCCGGTGTCAGGATTGTTCTCCCACAGTCACTCTCGACCATTCTACTTCCCCACTTTTCCATTGTCTAAAGGCGCCATATAAGGGACCTGCTCGTGCCAGTAAGGAAGTTGTCCAATCGTTCTTGTAGTGAAGTGTTGGAGTGAGTTTAAACGATTTATTGGTCAGCGCCTGTGAATCGTGTCAAGTAACAGTTCAGTGCGAGTTGTGATCTGACAGTTCTTTATTGTGATTCGATTCGACAGTCGCTCTGAGTTTGTACAAAAGTGATCTAAGTGTAACGTTAGCACTATGCTGACAAGAAGGCAATAAAGTGTGATTGGCAGCAACTGGTGTTTTCTCATTTGTTACATTAATATATGTTCATTAACATTTAGCAATAAACTGCTTCACCCGTTTGTGCCAAACGTCACATCCTTGCGATTCTTCCTCCTCCTTAAAACTGTACGCAGGACAACTGGCATTTACCACCTTCGTGCGTTACAGTTACCTATGAGTATTATCCTGTAAGCGACTTGATTATAACGCGGCACATGAAGACCGCATATACTGGCCGGGAGGGCTCGGGGCGCTGACCACGTCCCGCTCTCTACCATTGGACCCAGCTCATGACGCCTGTAGTGGGCAGAGGTGGGGAATCCAGCGGTCGGGCGGTAGGTCAAGGCTGCACTCAAGGGACCGTAGTACCACAGGACAGGATAGTATTGGAATAAATAAATCTCTAAAATTTCTAAATTTTCCAGGGAAAACCTTTTGGAAAAATGTCTCACTTAAATAATGAAACACAGAGAATAAGTAGTGGCAAATTACATTAACTTGAGGCTGGCATCCATCAACTAATCCAAAATAAGCTTCCAGAAGTCGTTTAAAATTCTGTTCGTACATTTTCTGCGGCTTTTCCCCTCCCTTGTGCATTTATGCTGAAGGAATATTTTATCACGCATCCGAAGAGTATTACCAGGGTGCCTAACTGTTCGACTTTTCGACGTCTCTAACAGGCTGGCTTCGTGAGGTGAAAACTTCATCGTGAGGAAAATTGAGATAGACGTCTTTTCTTCTGGTGGACTCCAGAACCATCACGTTATGAGTTATATACAAGTATTATCTAGGCTGAATGGGTTTTGATACTTCAATATTTGAACAAGCTATTCCAGAAGCTCCACGTATTGAGGTTACTCGCAACCTGGAGAATGAATTGGTGCACATGGCCATTATACGCATTCATATTTACTGACTCATACAACCCATTGAAGGAGTTATTAATGACACCAGTTTGACTACTCCAGCGTTAATGATATGATAATAGCTGTTATTAAGAACGACAAACTTTCCTACCGCCATTAACATGCTATAGTATATATTATAAAATAAGTTTACTCCCATGTTATTATATTATTTATTATGTGTCCATCTAAATTTATAACGTTTTGTCATTAAATTATATTTACTTAAAACTTGAAGGCACATTTTGGAGATAAAAACAAACTTCAAAACAAAAATGTGCTGGTTACTGTATGTTGTTACTCTTGACAGTCGTTTACGTTTGAGGCTTAAGAGTATTTAAGGGAAAAACCAACTACAGCTAATTGCTTGCTCTTTTAACAGTGATGTGGAGAGACTAACAAATCCACGTGTGTGTATATTGAACATGGTCACACAAAGTCAGGGATATGACACAAACGCAATTTGGTAAAACAATGGCAGCACCAATATTGATTAAGGGAAGTGGGAACAGAACGAGGCTCACATTTGCGAGGTCTCAGGTTCGATTCTCGTTAACCGCCCACTCTGATACATTTCTGCAGAAACTACCAACTTTGGAATTTAGTACAGAGATTATCTGAAATATGTTCTTTAATGTGAATTAGGACGAAAGAATATACTAATTACGGCTTTCATAAAAATTATAATTATGTAATGAAAAAATAAGTTTGAAGAAAAACGCATATTTGTTTTGTTTTTATTCATTAATGTCCATATTCAAAATGTTGTTGTTGTTGTTGTTAGCTAATGCTGGATTTCTGACGATGAAGTCATTAATCCTCTTGCTCTTCAATATTTTTCACTGATGGATGGGGCATTAGAAGTGGCCGGGCATATTTGAAGGTGGTCTCGATCCATTTCCTCTTGCAGATCACATAGAGGACAGAGTGATGAAGAATATATCCCAATTCTGTTTAAATGTTTTGCCAGACAATCATGTCCTGTAATCAACCTGAAGGTTGCAACTGCTGTTTTTCGAGGATACTCAGGAATTACTGTATGAATGTCTGGTAGTTCCATCTTTTATATTTTGATTTTTCATAGTAATATTTTTCAATATTTTTTTTGAATTCAGAGTTGACTAATCTTTTAGCTGCATAAAATGGTAGATTAACTATTGATTTCTGCACATTGCCGGTACCCTTTTTTTGCAAGAAAATCAGCTTTCTCAATACCACTCAGTCCACAGTGAGCTGGTATCCATTGGAAGACTAGGTGTTTTTGAAGTGCTGTTAGATGGGTAAAGATTTTCCAGCATTCTATAATTGTTTGGTTTTTTGGTGACAACTTGGAAGTAATTGCTATAATTACTGCCCTGGAATCTGAGAGAATAACTGCTTGCTGAAAATGTGAAATTCTGTACAAAAGATTTTGTAGGGCCATTCGAATTGCTTCAATTTCTTTATTACCTAAAGATTTGTAATAGGAAAAGAGGTGATACGTGACTCCAGCACCTGCTTCATCTTGGTTTGATATCAATGATCCATCAGTATAAATATGTAGCCATTCGTGTTCTGGAAATCTAGTATGGATTGTCTCTAATGCCAATAATTTTAGAACACTAGTTGGAGTATCACTTTTCTTAACTTCTTCTGTCAGGCCATATTCAAAATACACATATGCATGTGGATAAAAATAAGCAAGCAACTTAAAGTAATACGTTCCTGCAAAGTTTCACTACGATTTTTCAGTACTTTCATTAAAAAGGTACTAAGGCAAAACAGCAAAGAATATGCACTTTTGAGAAAAACACAGTTCATAAGTGTGCTGACTGAACTTTAAAATAAATTATTTTGTTGTTTAACGACGCTGTCAATTCCTAGGGTCACATCAGCGTCACCGGTGTGCCGGAATTTTGTCCCGCAGGAGTTTTCTTACATGCCAGTAAATCTACTGACATGGAGCTGTCGTTTTTAAACACTCTTAAAAGCCATCGGTCTCGGCCGGATTTGAACCCGCGACCTTAGGACCAGCATCTGACCGACTGAGCCACCTAGACCGACACTGAATTGACTGAACCCCTAAACGACTGGACTGATTGTTATGAAATATGTGTGTCATTAAGTTATTCGAGAATGGTTTAGATTCGAAATTTGATTCGATAGAACGTCATTTTTAATTTGTGTTGTTGATCTTTGGATGGTTCAGGACTTTAGGTTCACAATTGGATACGGTAGTTGGTGCTACGATCGGATTCTAGGAAATTTTTGTCACGTTATTATATTAAAATTGCACTCTTATTGAAAATATTATATTATTTATTGAAGTAACGTTTCATAGTGTAATTAAAAATATACGTTGTGTAAATTTGTAAGGTGCAATATTGAACTGAGTATTACATGATTTTTCATTAATTTTAATGATCTATACACGTGCATTCAATAACAATCACTTTAACCTACAAATCTTTGTCTGTCTGTCTGTCTGTCTGTCTGTCTGTCTGTCTGTCTATCTGTCCGTCTATCTGTCCGTCTATCCAAAGTCAATTGCCCTGCGTTACTGTCGCAAAAATGGCTCGACAGATTTCAGTAATTTCTTCTTTGTTTTGTTCTCCTCAATACTGGGATGAGGAGAAAGTTTAGAAAAAAATATTAGGAAACTCCAAAGGAAGAGCCCAAAATTCGGGAAAATTTAAATTGGTAATTTTGTGTCGGAATTGCCACTTCGGATTATTTCAATATATGACGTTTGTGATGGAACCATCGTTTGACACCTATTACATATAAAACCATTTTTAGTAAAAGAAAAGTAGTGAATTATGAGAATAGATTTGCGTAAATCAAATTAAATTTTGCGAAAATTAATTTTGAACAGCCATTCTACTAAGGTAAATTGACCTTGCGGGCTTAGAAATAAACAAAAAATCCGTTTAACTTTGTTTTAGCGAGACTCGAGGAATTAGAGTAGGCTTAGATACAGTCACAAAATGTGTTTTAGCGAAACTCCAGGAATTTGTTTGAGGATTTCAATATGCTAAACTCAAATTTCAGTAAATGTGAAAACAAATCCATGTCGTTTTAGTGTTCATTACAATGTCAAGGTGTAAAAATGGAGTTTGCTTATATTTGCAATTGCTAATCTCGAAAACCACTTGAAATCCAACGTTATCCATTTTGCTATACTATATATTACATTCACATGGTTTTCACTACTTGCTTTTCTTTTGAGTCGTCTTTCAACATACATTTACACAATTTTCTATGTTTGGAATAGAAATGCAACATGTTACATTCGCAGGATCTCCTCAACTCACATTTCTTGTATGTAACACATTCACATGTTCATCTCTACTCACTCTTCAACATACAATTCATATAATCTATATACCTATATCAGGTGAGCCTGCCGCGCCTTATTTTTTGGAAGGTAGGCCACCCATCTAACGGCATGTGCGCCTTAGTCCAATTTTGCGCTTACTAAAATGTATTGCTTGACGTTCTTAAAGAGAGGAATGCGCAAAATTGAGAGCAACAGTGCTTTAAGGGACAGAGCGTACTCCTCGCTAAAGTACACCTCAAAAACATACGACTCGTTCACTGAGAGCGAATTCCGGTTTCCAGCCGATTTTACAAACTTTTTATTAGAGTATACATAGCAACGTAATTCAGTAAACCGCTCGGAAAAAATGGACCTATCATATGAGTACACTAACAACGTCAGCTAAAAAGAAAATGGTGGATTCTTGTACTTAGAGCAGGGATTGGCTGCCAAAAATTAGGAAACATTTAGACACGCCTCATCCATCATGGACCCGTACAGTCAAAACGGACATAATATTAAACAACAGTTTATTTGCATTTTTGCGTGAACTACGCCTCGTGCATCTCAATTAATATGCATAACAGCTTTTGGCACTTAAATAATAATATTAAAACGCCAGTAAGTGATTAAATCTGTCTTAAAAGGCTAAATCAAGCACGAATACTTGCGAGGTGGCAATGGCATAGCGCCAGGCATACAAGTCATACTGTTGCACGCGGTGCGAGATTCCAGTCAAGTCTCGAAATAGGTGAATAGGATTGTGACGGGTTCTCAGCGCTTAACCCCCAATGACACAGGTTCAAGTCTCAGCGTTGTAGATATTTTTTTTATGTTCATCAAAACTTGGAAACCGAATTCACAATAATCTAATTATGAAGTCTCTGAGGGTTTAGGACATTATAATTTAAATCGTTTTTGGTTGTCTGCATTTTCAATAGCACAATAATTCATTGTGTGCAAAAATTGAGTTTAACTTCCATGTTAAACTCTGACAATGTAATTTCCTTGCTTTCTGTGTTCAAATGTATATGAATGGTCCTTATTTCAATTGCACCTACCTATAAGTGTGTTTAAACAACTACATAATTGTAGTTCACCAATAAAGAAACATCAAACAATGTCATAAAACTTAAATAAAACAATAAAAGTGAATATAATAAAAGTTTTCAGAATAATAGTTTGTAAATTGTGAGGATTGCACGGTAAAAAAGAAAAATTAGCACATGCAGGTGATTCGAACCACCTTCACAGCAGACAGATTACTTCGGAGTCTTACGCTCGTTCCAGCTGAGCTACCTAGTAACGTGTGAGCTAAACATTCCGTTTAAGATATAATATTCGCTGGTTCCACTGAACATTTGCAGAAGTGCAAACGTCAGCTGTCTAATTACGAATATATTAAAAAGCGTTGTGATAACATCTGTATTAGTACTAATTTCATCGTGTGTTTAACATGCATGTTAAATACGCGGGTAGAACCTGGTAATGGGGTCGATGTTTTCATGTTGGACTATAAAATGCGGATTGCATAAAACTCGAGAATAAGGGGCAGCTGACTCACCTGGTATAAAAATGCATGTGGGCATCTATGAAGTTGATAATCTCCAACATCGGTTGACCAATCACTATGAACATTGTCACATCTAAGTGTTTTTTCATTGGATGTTTTCATGCTATCCATTTTACTGTGCAACATTCACATTCACATGTTCCTCGTGTGTGTTTAGTAAACTTTTGACTGTAGAACCAGAAGAGACAAAAAGCTTCGTTTTCACCCTGTAAACCTATTTGCTTTTCGTTATACGCTGTGTGTTATACCTATACAATGTAAAACAATGATTTGCGTACAGACAATGCCACACAAAATACGCGCTGCAATTCCCTCATTGTACAGCAGAGCAAATTACTTTTAGCGGACACAAACATCAATTATGTAAATGACAACATTGCTTTCAACGCACATGGTCATACAATAGCATGAAATTCATTGGCCCTGTGCACTCAGGTGTTCATATCATATAGGGGAGTGGGGTAGTCAGTCCTTTTAGCTAATCGTTACTCTCCGCAAAACGATAAGAACTGCCAGAAACTAGTTCTTTACATGACTTCTCTTAAGAGACGAAAATTGCGAGATATTCAATAAATAATTAACTCCTGTGTATGGATCAAACATACAAAGTTGCTATTGAAGTCTTAAAACATACCTTTTTTAGACAGTTGATAGTAAAAGTCGAACTTTAAACAGTTCACGACTGTGAAAAGTATAAAATTCTACTACTCTGTCTCAAAAGCTTTTAACACTCCGATAATGCCTCTTCGTTTTCTTGTGGAATATGACCATCGCCTCATTCCAGTAGGCCGTGAATCTGAGTTACACAACGTGATTAAAATGGCGGGTTTATTAATTAATTTATTTATTATTAAACTAGATCATTGCCGAAATAGCTTCCAACAGTACTTTAGATAGAAATGCGACTATAAGAATTTGTGTGGCTTTCTCAATTACATTTTTAAGAGACTTTGAGAAATTGTTCAATCATTATTTAAGTAATTTATTTTTATTTCTATTTGCTGATGGGGTAAGTGGAGAGGGAAATACTCGATTGCATTCTTGTCACCCCTCTTTCCCATGCCTGCGCTAGGCGTTAGGTTCTATCTACTGCGCATTTGACTTCTTACAAGATGATTCAGTGTCCAGTTTACTTTATATATAAACTTAATGCATTTGTTACTATGCGGAGTTTATTCCTATGCTACAATTTTCGCTATATTACGTTTTATAGGCATTTTGTGAATGTGATACCTTACTATTATTTTTTACATCTGCAATAAATTAATTACGGAACTATTGCAGCAATTGTTTGACTAAATAGGAATGGAGCATTTTCATTATTTAGAACTTAGAATTAGAATTAATAAAGAAGATAAACTGAAGAGTGACATAAACAACACAATTAACAAAGGTAGAACAACATTTTAAGCTGCATAGAAATATAACCGACAACATTAAATGGCAGATATTCAATAAGTGTAAAAGGCTTGAAATTTGAAAACTTGATGAAGATTTAATATTGAAGGTCAGCAAGGTATTCAAACATAGAAAATGTTAGGAATAACGTTATTTAGAAAGCAAAGAAAGTTAAGAGTTCTGTGTAGATTATGTAAGCTGTTTTACCAAACTGGCATGCATACATCAGGCGAATGTAAAATGAGAAAATATGCAAAAAGTTGGGTAATGGTGGTGTCCACCTGAGAGAACAGGAAGGCAGGAGAGTGCGGTTATTGCGATGCATCGAATGGAAATGTTTGTTGCATAAAACGGCTCGTTCCATAATTAGTGGTGCAACACAGCATACCATTAAAGATGCAGCTATGAGTAGTACCCATTAAGTTCGCGATAATTTTAGTATCGGGATTAATTTTCTATGTTTATTTAACTAAAATCTTACTACAACAAAAGTGCGACTGCAGGGAATAAAACCATGCCTATCATAACAGCCTGTTGACTCATTATTTACTCAACTGTTTCTTGGAGCATTCCTCTTTGTATTTTTTATCTGCTACCTGAGCTCATCAGGTTCCTTCTACTCTATAGCTGGAAGCTATTTTTCCCCTATTATTTCTGTGTTTGTCTTGCGCTTATGTGTTTATCCATGTTTTATTTATTCTGCTTTTTTCCCCTTCAGGTTTTTCTTTTGTTTTATCTGTATTCAGAAAAACCTTATATTCTTTCATATAAATGCTAAAGTTTTTACTATGTAACTTTCCGGGATTCTTGTGTCTTGTACGTCTTGTATGGACTCCGGAGCTGTATTCATGACTTGGAATTCTCTGAAAATGTCGGGCGCCGTTTTTGCCGAAAGCTTGGAAAACGTATATAATGGAGTTCTGCTTTTCTTTGAGAGAACAAAAAACTAAATGCACAACATTTTTAGAAATTGAAAAGGGACACTAGCACTATGTCTATCAACGATGAAACATAATCAGTAATTTAAAATAATGCAATTAAATATTTTTATGTACTTCGTGTAAAAGTACTTTGATCTGACATTGCGGATTATACTGTGTCATGGTGTCGAACAGTTAACAATTCGTTTATTAGGTGTACTTGACAGAAACTGAAATGGCTTTGACTCTAAGCGGATATTTAGAGTTGACAGTGTTAAAGTTCTGAGCAGCCTGCGTTATGCCTGGCGCATGGAGGAACCGAAGAAGGAGAGAAGCTGACAACGTTAGAGCTCAAAATGTCCTACATTTCAATGTGCAATAAGTAATTAAATTTCTGAGAAGCAAACCAGCTGTATCAGCTAGCCATGAAACACGAAAAAAATCTCTTTCGCAAGAATGGAGTGCTCCTTGGCGGTTCGCATGATAGCAGTAGGAATGGAAAGAAGTGCGGTTATGTAGATCAAAAGAAGCTACCTAATTTCCGCGCTAGGGTTATTATTGCCTTCTGTACTACGTATAGTAAAGTAGAGGAAGTATTGTTTTCCAACCAAAAATTCGATGTCGAGATTTCATCGTAAATATATGTTTTAAAGTCCCCTTAATCCAAAAAATGCATTTTTATAAAAAGGTTCGTGTGTGTGCCTGTAGACAGCATAAGTCAAAAACGAAAAGTTGGTTAAAAACCAAATTGGTATTTAATTTTAATGTCTTTCAAGGATGCCCCACGCTAAACTACCCTTTACATGGAAAATGTTTCGAAAATTTTGATTTTCTTGAAAATGGCTCTAACAATTTTGATTAAACTGTCACATATTTTAGATATTTGTATGACAAATAAAATACATATTTTGAATTTTCTGGCTACAGCCGATGTAGTTCGGTTTACTCTGGATGACTTTTGAATAACTCGTAAACCGTAAGTGATAGACTATATCTTACTATACAAAAAATATAGGTCTCGCTGAAACACATAATTTATGTCTGAATAAATTTTTTGTAGAGTGAACCATTTCGGAGATATTCCATGTTAATTGTGTCAGCTTCGGAAAACAAAACTTTCGTGAAATGGAACATCGTTGCTCATTTCTTATGTGTTAAGCGTCCAAAGAGAACGGTATTCTAATACTCCTCTTACACCTACAAGGAAATACGCAAGAAGCTAATTTGTACAAAATTATCTCCACTAACACGAAGAAGATATAGGAATAAGAGTTTGTAAGAATGGTTAGTACAAGAGTAGAGAAAGTCATGTGAGATATTTTAAACGTGTGATTCTTATAGCCAAAACCTGCTAGTTTTGCTCGAGAAAGCTCTGCATCTCAATGCAACAGCAAGCGTGTGAACGTCACTTCTCCAAGAGTGGCTCTTTGGCAGCCGTTAATAACATTAAAAGCTATTATCTATACCAGCGATGTCCAACCTTTGCGAAAGAAGGGATGGTGGTTTTACCCCTTTCCACTATACGCGGACCATGTCCCTCTGTAACCCGCAGTCGGTTGCAGTGGCGGCTTGGTTACATGTGCGTACGCTTGATTTACGAAATACTTTCAAATCGTGTGCGATAAATGTATGTTCATTAGTGACTTACGTTTAAGAAGTCTATCAATATTCGGTAACAGTCGAAGTGCATAGCATTAGAAGATACACCAAGCACACTTGCAAATATCTTCTACTGCATTTTAATCGACATAAGCATTTTCAGAAATTGTCTTATTGCTAATATGAATATTGGAATAATATGGGAATGCAGTAGGCTTTAAGCAATAGTGAAATGTTTTAAGAGCTGGTTGCTATGCAGTGCCTTTGAAATTCTGTTCTCTTTGTAGCCCAAGGGATGAAAAATGAATGGAATAACATTCCTATTGAAAAAAATATAAGTATTGGTAAATTCAAACAAATAAGAAAGGATATCTCGGAAATGGTTCACTCCAAAGAAAAACGAGCTATTTGACTTAAATTGTGTCTTTTAACGAGATCCACATTGTTTATTTAGTAAGGTTTACCACATAACTGGTATTGTTTATCCTTTCGCGCACATGCACACCTTGAGGGGGAAAAATAAATAAAAGAATCTTGTAGTTGACCACTAGAGCAGCTGTCAGTAGATTTATCAAAGATTGAGAGAGAGATGGTATTAAAAGTGGAGTTGGCACTAGAACTCACGCTTCTAGTTGCCTCGTATCAGATACAAACGCGATTAGGCCATTAAATTAATCTACAGAATTCCTTGCGTATAATGTCACCTTCGTGACAGTACTTTGTGGGCATCTACCAAAATGGTTCATCTTCTAACTGCATTAGAAAATATAAGAAGTCACAAAAAGGTCGACTGTACGACTGAGGTTATCTATCATCAGTTACTCGAGTGCACTGTGTAAGAATGCATCTGAAGATTGATGACCATGCATACAAAAAGCTGCCACGCTTATTATATTTTAATTTTGCGGATAAAACAGTATTAAATAGGTTGGTTCCTAGTTCACTCTGTAGAGCATCTGCATGCTGTGCTAGGGGTCCTGGGTTCATTTATTCCCTATCCTCCCTGTGTACTCCTATGTGTGGCAGAGTGAATGTGTCTTTAATACGTAAATCCAAAGTAATAGGAACACAAAAGTTCAAAACCACCGTTAAGCGAGTGAACACCATTGCTATTAAGTAATTGTTCCTAGAGTTTAAAAGCCGCCGATATGGCCTTCACTATTAATAAATATATAAATGAAACAATAAAGAAAAAATTTCACTTTTAAAGAAGTTTGGTATTCACTTTAATTATACCTTTATCCTTTTTTAATACTCATTTATTTAGTTGGTGTTTCTGTCTTTGCATATTCTATTTTCCAGTTTATCTTCATGGTCTGTACACTTTCTGCTGTTCTATTCACTGTTTTTATATTTATTTTTCCTTTCTTTGACTTTGTATTTTCATCCCATGCTTTTGTTTTGCATTTAGTGGTAAATTTAGAGCTTAGACCACCCCTTGAAAACATAAATTGCTGGTCAACTGATGTATCTTTTTATACTTGAAAGCTTTTATTTTGTATGAGCGCGTTTAATTTTTAAGAGGAAGGCATTAAAACTTCAGCAGCAACAACTCCCATAAATTGACCGTGTATACTCCTTCCAAGGTTTTAACTTTGTTTTGCTCTCGAGCTCAGTCTATTAATGTATGCTTTTGCAGGAGCGTCATTATCTTGGTCTTGCAGAGTATGGACGCATACTCTACAAGTCACTTTCTAAACAAAACACACGATTACCAACATGCATGCCAATTTTACTGCATTATGAATAAAATAGCTACCTTCTTGCCAGTTGTCTACCAGTTATATTCTCTAATCACTATAATGTATTACTTTACAACAATACCTCTGTGTCGGATTTCACTTCAATAGGTCCCTAATTGGCAGAAAAGAAACTTAAGTTGTAACGGCTGATTTAGGTCTGTCTTCTGCTCAACGATCAGCTGCCTGGAACGAGATAAACTAAACATACAACCAAGATTGCATGTAGCGAAGAAAAAATCGGCCGTGTTTAGTTTCATTTTTTTCCTCAGTCGCGAGTGCCTCCAAGAAAGAAAGAAAACTGAAGAGATAAAAATCGTACATTTTTGTAATTTCTCGCGTTTAATACTTTTTAAACAACAATATATGCAGGTATGGTCAAGAAATTAGATGTTATCAGTGAATCATTCTAAGTTGTAAATACATTTTTATTGTAAAACGCGTCGAGTTTACTTAGAAAGAAAAACAAAAACTTTATCTGTATCATTATTGTGACAATGGCCACAAAGTCTTATTCTTTTTCTTCTTCTTTATCTTTATCTTCTTTATCTTTTCTTTATCTTTATCTTCTTTATTCTTCTTTATCTTTACTAAGCTTCTCTTGTTAAGCTTGGTTACAAATTTTCAATAGAACTATTTTACGTGATAAAAGTTTTAAAGCTGCGCATATTTTAAGCATGTAAAATAAAAACATAATTGAATTCCCTCCACTCAAAAAAAAGGGGGGGGGGAACCTCTTTTTCTCTCTTCATTCCCTGAAGCACTGTAATGATTTGATCAATATATCAGTTATATCAGTATTTAAAATTGGCTTGACATATTTGAAGTTTCGGTAAATATTTACAAAGTCACTTCATTCTCGTTTTTGTATATCACTAGATATTTGTAAAATGTGGAGGTGAGGCATGAATTATATATACATGTTTTTACTGTTCAACATTTCCGAAACATTTCTTGTCCGCATACGTTTTCTCAGGTTGAAGTTTACTTTGTTGCGCCATCGTTTAAGATGGTTAAAGAATGCCATTTTTTATTTTCACATTAATAATAAGTGAGTATCCAAATGTTACATTAACAAAGTTAGTAGAGCGTTAATTTGAAATAATTTTTGGCAAATAGTTTATATTAACTAAAGCAAAGCAGATAGAATCAACGTAGTGGAATGCATTTAGGATAGGCATTATTATTTATGAATGGAAAAATCACGTCATTGTTAAGGAGCTGATACGTTTTTTGCATTGTTTGGCATTCTGTTCATTAGCTATCTAGATATGAAAATTAAAAAAACTTTATGCGATCAATCCAAAGTGTTGATATGGAGATGTTGTCGGGTCTGTGGGTCTATTCTGAAGTTAAAAAGTGGAGGTAAAGTACTTTCAGGAAAAGCTTACCTACATGTTTTCCCAGAAATTACGTAAACGCAGCCTGGTTTAGTGAGCATTCTCATTGACTACTTGGACTTAAAAGGTGCACTTTTTGCGTTGCAAAAAGCGTAATTTCAAACTCTTCATTAAATATAATCTTTGTAAGGTAATATTACAGACTTTCTTGTGAAGTTCCATTATCCTAAAAAGCATTAAATGGCGTACAAAGACTTGCTGTAACAAAAAGTAGATTTAAAAAAAAAAAGTGTAAGCAAAATCAAATAACATTATTGGTTTTTAAGCAATTATTATTGTGCATAAATAGAAATTAAGGTACTTTTAGGCGAAATATCTTGATGTTTTTGCAGTGTTATTGTTATGTTGTGAAAAGAATAATTTAAGTTTAGACACTATTATTTTTATCATAAAATTCTATACTTTAACATAAATTTTAATTACTACAATTCTGAACAATTCCAAGAATTGGGGTAACGGTTGATGCTACTCCAGGACGATTAAATCAAGCAACTTTCTGGTTTGAGCTATGGTTATGGTCTTGAAACTTAAACACCTACTCAGGAATGTTTTCGCACATACAATATTTGTGATGTAATAAAATAATCAAGTGGTTTTATAGCCCGAATGCTCATTTGACTTTTAGATTTAATAATTTACACACCATACTAATATTGTAAGAAAGCATGACTATAATACAAGGACCGTTGTTCTGTCTAAAAACGGAGGAAGGTAAGAAATTACCGTTAAATACTTCTACTGATCACCTGATCTGATATTCTACTAGAGAATAGTCTTGGCGACATGTACATGTGATTGGAATCCAATGCGGAATGTGTCACTAGTATGTGAACATGGTTTTTCTCTATTGGAAACGCCGCCATAGCTGTTTGACAACTGACATCCAGTTCTCTCAACAAAAGAACGCCTATTTTCTGCTTCTAACAAATGCAGTTCAACGGATGGTAGAACTTTAATATCGATAGCTGTTTTTTCGGTACGTCGATTAACGAAATAACCAAGAAAATATCGTTTATGGCACCGGCTCAAGAAACTGTGATAGGTATTAAACACGTTAAGTCCTAAAGCAGCCAATTGAAGGCACATGTCGACCTAATGGTATTTTACAAATAGCTTGTAATAAGTCATTCTTGAGACAAAACCAAATCGACTAAACGCGCTGCTACGGTAACTTCATTATCCGCCGCGCTCGTTAGGTTCACATGTTCTATTTCCAAGACCGGTTGATCATATCAGCGTCGCCGGTGTGCTGTAATTTCGTCCCGCAGGATTTTCTACACGCCGGTTAATCTACTAACATGGAGCTGTCGTATTTAAGCACACTTAAAAAGCATCGCTCTGGGCTGGATTTGAACCCGCGACTTTGGGATCAGTAGGCCAACGTCTAACCAACTGAGCGACCCAGGCCGACGCTTCACGCAGAGAAAGAAAGTTGCACCTATAAGAAAACTCCTTTTCGCTGCTTCTATCGCATTTTCCTAATTTATTTTCCTCCTTATCCATACCTTGGAGTTATATAGAAACATCCATCTGCATTATTTATATTTTTCATTCTATATTTCATTTTCATCTCATCAGAATGTTTGATTCAATCACTTTTTGAGGACAATTGAAGTGTTGAAGTTGAGATTTGGAGTCCGCTTTTTGAAGTACATTCAGCATAGCTGTAATTTATTGTGATTAATTTAAATTTGATATAGAAACATTTAGCTCTGTGTATGAATAGTCTGTAGGATTTCTAGATATTTTAACGTCAGGTTTCAGCTACCATCTGATTTTTAGTTACCGTTACTTCATAGATTTCGCTGTAAATAAGATGTTTGAGGTCTCCTGTATCTAAAAATCTTTGTGCGATAGTCAAATCTCTTAAAGCTTTGAGATCCCGTTCTCTTTTCACACTTAACATAAAAAATGAACGATTTTCCATTCTACCAAAGTTTCAAGTTTTCTGAATCTGACACAAATAACAAGGAATATCTCCAAAGTGGTTCACTCTACAAAAAATGTATTCAGACATAAATTGTGTGTTTTAGTGAGATCTACACATTTTGTGTATTAAGAATTTGTCTATCTCTTACGTTTTACGAGTTATTCCAAAGTCATCCAAAGTAAACAGGACTACAGCCAGAAAATTCAGAATATGCATTTCATTTGTCATAAAATATCTCCAACATGACATGACATCGTTAGAGCCATTTTCAAGAAAGTCAAAATTTTCGAAAAATGTTCCATGTAAAGGGTAGTTTAGGGTGGGGCTATTTTCTTCAAAATCTTCATGTCGCATCCTTGAAAGACATTAAACTTAAATATCAACTTTGGTTTCTAACCGAATTTTCGCTTTTGAGTTATGCTGTCCACAGAGTAACACCTTTTTCTAAAAATGCTTTTTTTTTTTTTTTAAATTCAGGGGTCTCAGAACATATATTTCCGGTGAAATCTCGACATCGAATTTTTGGGTGGAATACAATACTTCCTTCTATTCACCAGTAGAGAAAGTAAAAATAGGTTTTTACCTAAAATCCGAGGTTTAGTTATAGCTATTTCCAGCCATTAGCATGAATAGTAATGTTATTGGAGGGGGGTAAAGAGAGGGGGAAGGAGGCGAAGCTACGAAGGTCTCATTAAATAATTACGATACCCTTGTATTTTACTAAATTACTTTGTGTACAAGGGATATTTTATGTGTATGGCCTCCTTTATGTTCTATGTTCATATTGGAGGCTTTGGCTTGGGAAACAGTTGACTCGAATTGTAGGTTATCTTAGTCTTCTTTTCCTCCACAATTCTTTGCTAACATATGGACTCCAACAATCTCATGAGAATTATTCTGGTTAAAGAAAACTTCCCCACAAATGGAGGGAACCGACTCCAGAACCTGTGGATTAAGAAGCCACAACGCTGGCAGACTCTGTGCTTTGTCCTGTTTATGCCAGGATTAATGTGTTGTGGAGCCTGTGCGTGTAGTTTGCATAAGAAACGAGGTTGGATGCTTTCGTCCGAAAAGAAGTCGTGTTGCACGTTGTCAGGAATGTTGTTGAACATGAACATTCTATGTGTGGCTAGAACATGCACACATTTAATCGGATCAGCTACAAGGATAGCGTCCCTGATGTGTTCTGGAACCATAGTTGGACAAAGCTTGTAGCCTACTTTCTATCTGCTAAATCACGTTGTCAAGGCAGCGCAAATGCAATAAATCTTACACTTCCCTTCGCCGTTACTAATACAAAGATATCACTTACATACGTATCATAGTAGAGCCTGTAGTCTTGAGGATCGAGAAAAAGTGGACTGCCGTGCGGTATGTATATAGCTTCATTGAGCTACATACACACACTTTCCTTCTTTGATCTCGAAGATTACAAACCTAATCGTTATATTTACATAACAGCCTATTATTTTCTGCTATCTCGATAGGCCCATCTTGATAAATGTTCACTTAGGAATGATTTAAATGGAGTAATAGGCTTGCTTACGAATAGATGGGGAAATATCATTCAGTTGTTTATACCACAATTATTACTGACCACATGGAGAAAAAGTAGAGTGGAAAATTTCCTAGCCCATTTCAAGACACTGCAGTAAGTGCTCTTTAACTAAAAAATCTGATGTGCTGCAATCACATGACTTTCTCTACTCTTGTACTAACCATTCTTACAAACTCTTATTCCTATATCTTCTTCGTGTTAATTGAGATAAACATTTGTACAAATTATCTTATTGCTTATTTCCTTGTAGGTACAAGGGGAATATTAGAATGCAGTAGGCTTTGTGCGATAGTCAAATCTTTTAAAGCTTTGAGATTCCGTTCTCTTTGCACACTAAACATATAAAAAATGAACAACGATGTTCCATTTCACGAAAGTTTTAAGTTTTCCGAAACTCACACACATAACAAGGAATATATTCAAAATGGTTCACCCTACAAGAAAATTTATTTGGATATAAATTGTGTATTTTAGCAAGATCTACATTTTTTTGTATAGTATGATTTGGTCTATCTCTAACAGTTTACCAGTTATGCAAAAGTAATCCAGAGTAA
Organism: Tenodera sinensis; assembly: GCA_030765045.1. Lineage (NCBI taxonomy): Eukaryota > Metazoa > Arthropoda > Insecta > Mantodea > Mantidae > Tenodera > Tenodera sinensis. The sequence continues at coordinate 98,490,134 of CM060971.1, forward strand.
ATATGACTACAGGGCTATAGCCAAAAAATTAAATATGTACATTTCATTTGTCATAAAAATATCTGAAACATATGACATTTTAATCAAAATCGTAGGAGCCATTTTCAAGAAAATCAAAATTTTCGAAAAATATTCCATGTGAAGGGTAGTTTAGGGTGGGGCTATTTTCTCCAAAACCTTTGTTTCGCATCCTTGAAAGACATTAAACTTAAATACCAACTTTAGCTTTTAACCGTCTTTTCGTTTTTGAGTTAATACTGTCCACAGACACACAGACAGACATATACGTGCGCGCGGACCTTTTTCTAAAAATGCTTTTTTTTGGATTCAAGGGGTCTCAGAACATATATTTCCGGTGAAATCTCGACATGGAATTTTTGGGTGGAATACAATACTTCCCCTACTTACCAGTAGAGAAAGTAAAAAGTCTACGTTTATTCATTGTTTTGGTTCCACTAAGATGTTTCAATACAAAACCGTGAACAGATTTTGAGAAAATCAAAAAAAAAAAAAAAAAAAAAAAAAAAGGGGGGGGGGCAACGATAATATAAAACAAAGGCTCCTAAGCTGTGGGATGAATTTCCTGAAATAAGTTCTTGTGATCTTTGATATATTTAGGTCAGTTAGACCGAGCGGGATGGCTCAGGCGGTAACATCTGTGGCCCACATTCGGGAGGTTGCGAGTTCGATCCCCATGACGCGCACTGATATGGGTTTTCCTAGGTTTTCCCATATCACTTAGGCGAATACTGGGGTGCATTATTTCATACCACGGTTTCCTTTCCATCATTTCCCTTCATTTCCTTTCCTTATCATCTTTCAGGCGTGTAGTGTTGGCAGCGCCGGACAGATGGTGCGGATGATTACACATGGTAACTGCTGTTCTTAACGCTAGGTGGCGTTTTGCTGGCCTTGTCCTCCGTCGGGGAGGGCGCTCAGTGTGACACAGGAACCGCGGTGTGATGACTGCTTGGCGTGGCCTAGCGCCGGTATGAAGAGATCTCAGCACTTGTTAGGGACTTCCGCGCGTCTCTGGGCCTGTCTAGCTGCGACCCTGTGTGGTACCTTCGGTTCCCTCATTTCATCCCTGCCTCCTGGGGGGTCGTAGCCACGATAGATCTCTGTAGTCGAAGTGAATGAGGTGTCCCCTCTGTATCTGTATCCTTTACCTTTTTTTTGTTAGGTCAGAATATTTCGCATTGATCCAAATTTGTGTTTAGAAAGGCCGTCAACATACAGGAGTGTTAGGAATTTCAAAAGATGTATATACAGACAATTCATTTCTGGTTCAGGTAGGTACTTAGAGACAAACGAAGTAAAAATAAACACAAACAATTCTACAACATTACAAATTTCAAAATTTTCAAATCAAACAAACAGTGTATAGAAATCAAGGGCAATATCACGTTTCTTTTCTGTATTTGAGGGAAATAATTAGCTATTATACGAGTTGATTTATGGTGCAGTGACTGTGTTAGGATAATGAACTAGTTCTCATTCCCTTTTGTTTTCAGCAACATTGCTGTAAACAATGTATATTCCGGGAGCTATCCTGGCACCTACTGACAGGAAATTAATGTGAGAATTACATTTGCTGTGTGTACATAAGGTCTGAAGGACGAACGCCTTGGTGTTAGAGTTGAAAATCAATGCCTTTAGCACACGCCGACTTCGGTTGGCTGCCCTGTTTCTATGCGCTCCGGTGCATTCACTCTTTTACCGCCTCTTCTAGTTACCCATGGCAAATAGAATAGCAACTACATTCCACCCAAAAGTTAAACCCAAATTTCACTAAAAATACACAAATACTTACTTTAGAATAATGATGTCCAACCTTGTATCTTTGGAGACGCTTACATAATTAGCTGCTATTCTCCACCTCCTCTCTCAATCTAGGGTGTCTCATGCCTGTGGCGTTTAGACACACAAGTGGTCAGTATCCAGCGACGGACACAAACAGACAATTCCATGGCAGTTTGTAAGTTATTCCTTGAATGTTCTGGAATTGTTCTCAGAAGACCTTCATTCTGTATGATTTTTACATAAATGGTAAACAGGATGAAAATCTGGAAAAGTACAAAAATTTAATTTTTTGCTTTTTGCTGTATTTATATTCTATACTTTTGTGTAGCGCCTTTAATTTACTAATATAAACAAATTTATCACTCTGTGTGGTCTTTGAAGCATTTCCGAAGACATATTCTTATTTTTAAATGACTTTTTTCAGAACTTTTTGTCTATTTTTCATTACTTAAAAAACCTCGTCTGTTAAAATCTGTCACCCATTAACTTCTAATAGTCAGCGAAACTTTTTGAATAATTACTTAAAACTAGCCTAGCTATTTTTAAAATTGCAATTATCGTTCTCTCTTTTTATTTTCTCTACTGGTAAGTAGGGGAAGTGTTGTATTCCACCCAAAAATTCGATGTCGAGATTTCACCAGAAATATATGTTTTGAGAGCCCATGATTGAATTAAAAAAAAGCATTTTTAGAAAAATGTTCGTGTGTCTGTGTGTCAGTCTGTGGACAGCATAACTCAAACATGAAAATTTGGTTAGAAACCAAAGTTGGTATTTAAGTTTAATGTCTTTCAATGATGCGACACGAAGATTTTGAAGAAAATAGCCCCACCCTAAACAACGCTTTAAGAAGATTTAGGAATAAGAGTTTGTAAGAATGGTTAGTACAAGAGTAGAGAAAGTCATGTGAGTGCAATATTGCAAAATGCAAAAATGCAAAGGACTTGTCTGTTTTCAAGCATAGCCTCATTTCAATTTTAATAACAAATCTGATGTGTTGCATTCACATGACTTTCTCTACTCTTGCACAAACTATTATTACAAACACTTATTACTCTACTTCATGTTAGTTGAGATAACAATTTGCAGAAATCAAGACTTTAAGCGATAGTCAAATATTTTAAAGTTGTTCGCTATGTCATAGGTTTGAAATTTCGTTCTCTTTGCGTGAACAAGACATAAAAAAGGAATAACGATTTCCCATTTGAGGAAAGTAAAGGTTATTGAACAAATCAGACAAAGAATATATCTGAAATGTTTCACTCCACGAAAAAGAATGTGTGCTTGATATAAACTGTGCTTTAAGGACATATACATTTTCTGTTTCTTAAGGTAAAAACCGTCGAAATGACTCGAGATGTTAAAGGCAGAAAATAGATTTTGGGGTGAGGGGGCATTAGAGTTTAAAGAATTTCCTCCGGTGCCTTTTGTGTTGTATTAAGTAACGCGTCAAGCCTCCATGTGGAAGCGAAGATCACCATGTCCTTCAAGCGGTAGACAGAGGAGATAATATACGTTGGATAATGCTGTTGTGTGTTGTAGCGAGCAGTTGCAAGTGTAGAAGGCATTTTATCGTCTGTAAAGAGCAGGTGTTACCTTACGACCTGGCCTGAATTGCATAATAATGTTACTACAACGCCCAGTTGGGAAACAAGTGAGCTCGTCTTCCTTTTGTTGTGGTAAGGGAGTACTTAAACAACGTTAGTTCCACTGACATTGTTATCCGAGAAGGGACAAGACAATGAAAACTAAATAAGGTAAAAGTATGGACGTACAATTGCAGTTGGAGGAAGAAGACAAGTTCAGAAACCTGTTTTGTGGAAATTGTAACAGTGTATTGCTCACATTCTTCATTCAAATAAATATATTTATACACAGACCTAAAGTGACTTTCAGAAATCCATTATGTCTATCCCTCAGGAGGAAGGGATGACTAGAGGCTAGAGACCACATAAAGGTAGGCCTCAGGGACGCACTTAAGCCCCTAAAATTTCCAGGCTCGAAGACCCTTCCCACTGCTGGAGCTGTCTAGAGAGGGCGATGAACGACCCGTCGAACAAGCAGCCCTCTAGAATCAACGGGGAGTACTCTTTCCTTTGAGCAAGTATCGGAGCCATCTCCCCAGCACCACCATACGCCACAAAACCTAGAAACTTACCTGAAAGATGAGAAAGAAGCGGGACGAAAGAAAAATGGACAGAAAATCGTGATGAGAAATTGCTCCAGCATTCGCCTACCGACCCGTAGAAGGTTTGATAAACCCATAGTCAGAGTTGGCAGTCACCGGGAATCGAATCGAGACCTCCCGAAGGAGAGGCTTACACATTACTACGGAGCCATTCTTAACCGGTGTTTCCAAATACTGTAATGTGGTTATTAAAATTGCTTCTTCCAAATATTGAGAAATATTTACTATAATCAGATCTTAATAAGAACCTTTACAATTGATTATAATTGATTGTAGTCATGATTTTTATTCTTGCAACGTTCGGTGGTTTTTATTTAACTTTTCTATATTGATTTTTGTTATCCTTGTGTGTAGGTGAGGGGGTGGGGGGACGCAGGAGTAACACATTGACCCACCACGACTCCGACATGGATCTTCTGCGGGCTACCATCCTCCCAGAGAAGGGATGAGGCTAAGTGAAACCGTAAGCTGGTCAGACAACGGAGCCAGATGTCTCTAACAGTTGCCGATAGTGACACCTGGCGCACAACCGGAGTGTTTCCTCTAACCAGAGAGAGGGCGACTGGGCGACCCTAGGCGGCTTCTTCTTCGAGGGGCAGGGAAGGCTTTCCAGAGCGCAAGCATCTGTGCCATCTATCCGCATCCACCGGAACGTGCCGCGCTACCCACCAAACCTGGAATATGACAAGGGAGTGAAATGAGAATATATATATATATATTCGTGGAGAAGAGAATCCACCCCAGCATTCGCCTAGTGACAAGGGGAAACAACGGAACAGCCCAAGTTAGAGTGGTCGGTCGACGATGATCGAACCCGGGACCTGCCGAATGCGAGTCGCACACGTTGCCGTGCCTCTATTTTGCTCGGTTTGTGCCTCCTTAGGAGTGACTTCATTGTTTATATACATACATTTTGAAAATGACCAGAGTTAAAGTTTTCTATTCTTTACCGAAGAAAATAAATTTCGTCACATTTTAATTAACCAGCAAATATTATATTGAAAGTTTTGCAACATGCAACTCACTATGCGTATAAGGAAAGTCAACTTAAATTGCATATATCTGCTTGCATAAATAAAAAATCTGATGTGTTGCACTCACGTGACTTTCTCTACTCTTGTACTAATCATTCTTACAAACTTTTATTCTTATATCTTCTTCATGTTAGTGGAGATAAACATTTGCAGGAATTATCTTATTGTTTATCTTCTTGTTGGTACAAGGGGAATATAAGAATATAGTAGGCTTTGAAGCATAGTCAAATCTTTTAAAACTTTGAGATTCCATTCTCGTTGTGTGGTTAACATATAAAAAATGAACAACGATGTTGCTTTTCACGAAAGTTTAAGCTTTCCGAAGTTGACAAAAATAACAAGGAATAACGAGAAAAAAAGAAAAAAAAGGACATAGATTTTTTGTATAGTAAGGTTTTGTCTATCTCTTACAGTTTACGAGTTATTCAAAAGCCATCCAGAGTAAACAGGATCACATAAGCTATAGCCAGAAAAATCAAAATATTCATTTCATTTGTCACAAAAATATCTTAAGCATATGTCATTTTAATCAAAATCGTTAGCCATTTTCAAGAAAAGTAAAATTTTCGAAAAATGTTCCATGTAAAGGGTAGTTAGAATGGAGCAACTTTTTTTAAAATCTTCGTGTCGCATCCTTAATTACGAACTTTGATTTTTAACAAACTTTTCGTTTTTGGGTTATGCTGCCCACAGATTGACATACACACACATGGAGCATTTTTCTAAAAATGCTTTCTTTTTGGATTCAAAGGGGCCTCAAAACGTATTTCCAGGGAAATCTTGAGGTAGAGAAAGTGCTCGCTGTAAGATTAGTGCAACAACTGCAATGTAAAACAATTTTGGTATTAGTTTATGAATGTATTGACATGAAAAAACAGTGAAATACAGAATACAGTAAATGCAAATTGAATAATGAAATATCTGACCTTTAACTCTCGTGAAATTTTTGACTTTTAATTCTGCAACGTTTCGTTTTTGCACACATACACTGAATAAAAGGCCCAACAAGGAAGTTAAAGGGAGCAAAGCAAAGAATAAGGCAAGAACAAAAGCACGAGAAAAAACTAAGCTTCCAAAGAAAGAGATTTAAGAATCTCGCTAAGTCAATAGAGTGCCAGCACGATAAGTTATATTCCTCGTGACGGGAGCAGCGCATTATAACGTTTTATGTGCTCTTGTGTATTTATCGCCTGAGATATCTGAAGACCAGCCCACAGATTTATACGTGTAATAAAACGCAGCCGTTTAAAGTCTGCTTTAAATTTAGTGGCCTCTGTCTTTGGAGAAAGTGAATGAAACGCTAGTATGCAAATGTCTGTTTACCCTCGGATATCACACAGGCCCAGTCTCAGTATAATGCTACCTCCATTTAGTCTCATAATTAATGCTTTCGCAGGTGTGACGTCATACAAGAGGCTTTCCAGCTGCGCATGAGAAATTGCCGAATCCTTAATACCCTTCGCCTCCACTCAGGTGCAGTGCTAAATGTGTTCTCTTACATCTGTTGTGGTAGGAAATGCTATGATTCATTTGTGACCTCGGTGCAAAACAAAATAAAACGAAAGTAAAAACAAAATGGATATAAAGTTTCATTTTAGGAATATCGGCTGTCATGTTTAATTTTTCATGCAACAAAGTAGTATCTGCAGTGACTCCAGAACAAATAGTCTTCACTTCGAAACATTTTAGCAAATTAAAGGAGAAAAATTCTTGTTGCTCGCCTCTGTAGTGTGCGGGAAGCGTGTCTGTCTCACATTCAAGATGTCCCGAGTTCGATTCTCGGTTAGAGTGAGTTATCTGGATGAATTTTCTCCAGGATTTTCCCTTTATCCTTAAAAGACAAACGTTACGTAAATTTAAGCTGTATAGAACCCAGGTTCATTTGAGTACCAGGTTAGAAGACGCTAGAACTTTTTTAAAAATCTGATTTTTAATATAGAAAGAAGAAACTGTATTTTGTTATGTGTTCTGTTGTTTTATAACTGTTGAATTTAATAAGTTTATAGAACGTTTTTTAAAACTACACAGAATTTTTTACTTTTTCCTTCTGTTATTGAAAATTGTTGAAATTCTGCACTCATATGACTTTCTCTACTCTTGTACGAACTATTCCTCTATCTTCTTCATGTTAGTTGAGATAAACATTTGCAGAAATTACCTTATTGCTAATTTTCTTGTACATGCAAGGGGAATATGGAATACAGTAGGCTTTGAGCGATAGTCAAATCTTTTAAAGCTTTGAAATTCTTTTCTCTTTGCATGGCTAAGATATAAAAAATGAATAACGATCTTCCATTTCTGGAAAGTATATGTACTACAAAGCTCAACAAGGAATATCTCCGAAATGGTTCACTCCACAAAAATTCATTCGGACATAAGTTGTATATTTTAACGAGATCTACATTTTTTGTATATTTTGTCTATCTCTTACGGTTTACTATTTATGCAAAACTCATCCTGGTGACAAATTTATTTCCGGCCATATTGTGACTGTGGTTCGAATAAGATGCTGATACCCATAAACAGATGTCGAAAACAAAAAATAATTGTTTTAAGTTTCAAATGGACAAGGCGTCATGCTTTATATCTCCTACGACAACTAGTACATGTGTTATGATGTAAATATTATATGTTTTCTAATCTAATGTTTTAAGTTGACACTTGTGATTTATTTAGCCTCATTAATTATTTATCAACTTCTTCGTCCCACTTGTCAGTAATTGGCTGCTGACATGTACTCAGCCTAGCAGGTTTGTAATGCCGACCAACGAAATTAAATGAAGTGTTGTTGAAGGGATCCACATAGGGCTCTGTTGACGGAGCACTTTGTGCTTCTCCCGGAAGCGCTTAATAATGGCGCCGGCTCACATCCGGTAGCGAGTTTGAAACCAAGTCTGCCATATAGGGGTAACTAATATGAGGCTTATTGGTACAGCACAGAAGCACTCCGCAGGCAACGCAACCAATATTGGCTGCCTGGCTATTGGTTTCCCATCATGCCACTCTCCAAAGGCTAGTAATATAGCAGAAGGATGTCTTATCCTCTGAGGGCCTAATTTCTCACTTCTTCCCCACCGTTAACATTTTTAGTTCTTAAGACATTTCCACCCTCATATCATTTATTTTCATAATTATTCAACTAAGTATTCATTCAATTTCATTCTTAGTCATTTAATATAACAGCAAGTACAGAAGCTATTCTACAATAATTTTTAGAAAAAGACGCCTGAGCATGAGAGTCGTTAGACTTTTTTCCATGGGGGGGGGGGGCCACATGTTGGAAATTTGCAATCATATAATATTAAATCATCATTTTATTGTCAAAATTTATAATATTTGCTGCAGATAACCGTATTAATTTGTGCTAAATAAAAACTTCTTTACATCAAAATTAAAATAATAGTTTAATAGTCAGTAACTGACTGCACATTAAGTTCACCAATTTCCAAGGGGGGGCCACGGCCCCCCCCTTGCCCCCGTTTCGCGACGCCCATGCGCCTGAGAGAGAGAGAGAGAGAGAGAGAGAGAGAGAGAGAGAGAGAGAGAGAGAGTGTGTGTGTGTAATACCAAAGGTAGTATTTAAATTCTCCATCTTTCAAGGTTCCAAAACGAACTTTAAAAAATAAATTCTCCACCCAAAAGCAACCTTCACATGGAAACAGTTTTGAAATGTTTGATTTTATCAAAAATGGCTCTAATGGTTTTGATTAAATACTGCATGGTTGGTTGAATTTTCTTGGACAATGAAAATTGAGTTTTCAGTTTTCTGGGAATAACCTTTGAAGTCCTCTTCATTCTTAATAACTTTCGTATAACCGGTACTTTGTAATACATACACATAATCTTCATCTGATCACCCTTCCCGTATGGAGGACTTGCACCCCTAGCACTATGCCTAGGCTCAGATGCCCATCGGAGAGCAGACGAACCTTTGGACGGTAAGATTTGAGGTATGAATAATTTATTTATTTTGCATCACATTGGTATGGCCTTTGAAGCAGAATTAGCCAATCGTAGATGCCACGGTTTTGATGCCCAATTACATAATATTTTATCGGTCACACGTTGATAATTCTGTTGGAAGTAACAATACTTCTCGCCGCCTTATAATGCCTCAAAGTCTCTTTGATTCAGTCCTTTTCCGCCGATAAAGCTATGAGATTCCTCTCCCTGGGTATGCGTGGGTTATACTATGAAAGGATGACACTAACTCTGATGACAACGTCTTTTATTAAAAGTTTCAATCCTTTCACTATTTCCACTGAGACGTTGCCAATCAATGTACGTCTATTATAAAATAATTCAGCAATTGTCCACCTAGAATATACTACACTGTGATAACTTTGTGTGTTCGTGGTTTTCACGAACTTGGACCCTCCAGAAAAATTAGATCCGTTTACTTCGACAGACAAGCGAAGACTGACCGCTTGCTCTAACTAAAGTGACGCAACAAAAAACCGCTGAAACTATTCAGCTTTTTAAATTCGCAAGACTAACCCCCTTTTGCGTTCGTTCCCTCTATTTATTTTTATTGAAAATTATTGTTCTAATTATGATTCTTTTTAAATTCTTTTATAAACGATTAATTTGATATGTCTATAATTTCAGTATGAAAGTGAGGAATAGGATGATCTGAAATGCAGGCAAAATAGATGAATAGAAAGGTGATGATGGAGCAGTTGATGGAATGAGAACCCGAAGAAAAGTCGCCCAGACACCACTTCGTCCACCACATGGGGTTCTCAGATATTTAATTCGGGCCGTCTTGGTGATAGGCGAACGTCTAACCGCTCGGCCACGGTACCGCCATAGACAAAATCTTACCACACAAAAAATATAGATCTCGTTAAAAACCTATATGTGAAATTCAATATTTGTGTAGTTCACCATTTCCGAGATATTCTTTGTAATTGGTTGGAATTTTCCAAAACTTTTACTCATTCTCAAATGGGAAGGATATTCGTTACTTTTCTTTCCTAATCATGCAAAGAAAACGGAATTCCAAGCATCATATAGCGACCATTTATATAAATGTTTAACTCGATTAACATAAAGTAGATAGAACAATTAACTAAGAATAGGGTTTAATGATTGTTTATCCCTCGTTTACAAACGTACCGAAGGGAAAATGTGCCTGTCCCTAGTGTAAATACTGTGCTTTCCACGATCACTATCGATCGTTGACTGATGCGAAGGAAATGTCATAATAACATTGTTTTGTTTATATTAATTGCATTGCTGAGCTTAATTGAAAATGAATGTATTTGAGAGACCAATGGATGCTCCTGTTGTAGCAATTACGAAATTGTTATTGAAAAATTCAATAACGTGATAGCAATTTGTGACCGACGGCGTCATTCTCCTTTGTGTACAAGCGTGTGTTGCGAGTAGTCGGACTTGACGGCGGCTCAGTGTTGAGAGAATAGAAGTTCCTAGGACGGTAGGCAAAGCGAAGAACAAACCAGCGGCATGAGTTGGCTCTCGTGTCCCCTCCGTTAGCACCATTGCTTTAAAGAACGATTGCAATAGTGTACAAATATGTATACTCAGGCAACGCCTTGCTGATTTCAAGCAGAGTTGCATTGATGTATTACACGATATGGACACAATATTCCATATTAAAATATTGTTAATTATTATTAATAATAATATCAGCAAATATCAAAGACATTACATTCTTTAAGGTAATGCATCTTTGAAGTTTGACCAAAATTTGTGGAAAAAAAATCATAGTAATCATATTTTCCACATTTAAATCACTAATTAACTGAAGCTCTAAATAAACAGGCACTTCTTCATATTCAATTTGCTTCAGCCTCTTCATATTAAAAGCGCTCCAGATGATGCAACTTTTAATACTTTGTTTCAAAATATTGTACTGTCTCTCAAAAGCAAAATATTTAAACAATGCCTCAGTTTTGAGAAATCAATTATACATTTTTCAAAAATCAAGAATTTTGAAGGCTAGAAAAAGTAGCCAACACTTTTTTCTGTAATAATTAGGGATTAATATAAACATTTTCATATACATATCATTTATTGAACGATCTGAATTGTTATGTGAATATTTTTAAAATGGGCAATATTGACCATTTTTATTAGAATAATGATTTTACACAATCAAAAATTGTTTAAGTATGCAAGGTGGCAACAAAAATACATTGCTATTTTCATGTGTAATAATTTACAAAAACTTCAAGGTATCTCACATACTATGGATTATTCAACTTTCACGAATGCATTATTTTGCATTGTTTTTATTGTTAAGATAGACTGTTTTATATGAAATATGGAAAATATATGGAAATTAATTAAAATATGTACTAAATTGTAAAATATGGAGAAATATAGAAAATAAAAATAGCATTTTTCAACTCCACACATTGTGAAACATAATGGCAGTGTAAAATATAAATGATATTAGCTTTATAAGTAAATGTGTATTTACATATAAATCCTTTCCCTGGTAATAATGTTCAACACAGTGTATTCTGGTACACTCGAGTAACGTTGATGTTTCGAGCACTTACAAGACTAAAGGAGGAGTATTTGAATGTCTTACTCAAACGAAATATATTACAGACACCGGTGTAGCACCAATGGTTGACTGCGCTGCGCTAGAATCCACCCAAACATAGTTTGAGCCAATTGTTAATTCAATCTGGATAGCAACAGAATGCGAAATGAATAATTATGCTTTATTTTAATGTGTAACTACGGCTAAAGTATTTCTTTGTGATAATTGTACTATAGAGAGTGTTCAAGAGGAAATTTCTGATAAAGATTAATTCTAAAAGAAAACAATGCGTTATTATTGTGGAGCTACGTAGAAAAACAAAAGATTTGAGGAAGACTCAAGGTTTTCGCTGAATGCATGGTGTGCTTCATGAGATTTCTTGTAGAGTTTCGTTTGGTATTTCAATATGTAATGCACGTCAAAATATCGCAGTAGGTTTAACCATTCCCATATGAAGTGGTGGTTATGAGAGAAGTTTTCCGGATGGATAGATCATAAGGTTTCTGAGAAATAAACTAGGTCATGATCGCCATTGCAATCTTGTTATTGTAGTGGAGAGGTCAGCAGCTAAAATAGTGGATGTTGAGGCGAGCAGAGATCAACTCTTCTTACAGTAATCTGCGGATTACTTTTTAGCAATTGAGCTAGCGTTTTTATTGACAGTTGAATTACCACTGTAATATTTTATACTTATTAGTATATACCAAATATCACAAGACATTAGCTACCATTTTAGTATTCTTCTTAATACTAAGTTCCTAAACTCTAGGCTGTGATGTACTGAGGAACATATTAGTGCACTGACGTAACAAATTTGATGCATAGCTCGTGTTACAAAAACTTTAAATAATATACAGGGTGCTATAGGTGAATAGGTTCTATAGTATTGTACGATTGAACTTCTGTTGTTTTGTTCTGTCACCTTACAATCTTAGTCTTGCTGAAGTCCACTCGTATGCCAAATGTGGTAATCTTTCTTCACTTTCACCATATCTATACCGTGTTAATTGTCTTGTTGATGCATACAATGTTGTCATTACCTGTCTGAAAAAAGAGTAGTTTTCATGCCAGGGTGCTTCTGTGCGCTGGCCAGGTAAACATGGGACCTGTCTATGCTACACAACGGGAATGGTGACGTAATACGGCTTACCTGTTATTTTTCTGCACAAGTTTCCCTCCGCCTGCCATGCATTCATTCATCAGACAGGTATAGGGAACATAGCTTATCGGCAGTTCCCAAGAGTTCAACATGGCCGACATTACACTAAACAGCAGAACGAAAGTATCCCAAAAAAGCAGTATTGCCAACGTACATCATAAAGGCATTTCTAACCTCAAATATCACAGGGTTAAAGTAACATGATTTCAAACATTAATAATACTTGAACATCATTACCACAGAACACATGATGAACCTACTCACCTTCGGCAAGTTTTGTTCTGCAACAACACCTTTTGGACAAAACCACTTCCGAGCGTTTAATATCGTAATATATATTTAATGCACTACTGTGTTGTAAACACAAAAATTACAACAGTAACTATAACTGCGTATACTTTTTTAAAAGAAATCAAGGCGAAATCACGCAAACACGAGCAGTACGTCCACAGATTAATTAACACTGCGTCCAATCTTGTTTTAAAATCTATCGGTTAGCTTCTCTGCAACGCGTTCATAAAGAAAAGCTTCTGTGGCAACATAACCGATGCAATAACACCAGCTATGGCCGTAGCTTTACCATGATTACATGTTAACAACAGTTGGTGGCACTAATACAACCTAACGGATCAAATATCACTAAAGTTAACCAGACTGCATCATAATAGGGGAAAATGTCAAGGTTGTTTTTTGCGCTATCTCAATAAGTTTTGTCTAGTATAGTACTTTCGTCTTATTTTTTAGTTTCTTACTCTTTCTCTTGTTTAAAGCCTTTCTGTCCAGCTCCATTTCCATTGTGAAACCTTTATTTTTAAAACTATTTTTCATTTACAGCGTTTCTGATCTTAATAAAGTTGTGCCTACATTGACTTAAAACTGTCTTATACCGGGTTCCTTTTACAAGTTTTAAAAACTAACTATATAATTATTTTGAAGGTATTATACCTGTGTAAAAATTACAGATATAATTCTCTCTCCTAAATTTATATTACCTAGCCTGTTTCAGCTGTGCACTACGGCAGCTACCCCTTGTCGATGACAGTATTAGCGTCGTTTTCATATCGATTGCAAATTAGTGGTTGCATATGTACTCGTAAAGCTAACAGTCGTTTGCCATAACTTGAAATTACTCTGGACCACGGTGTGCTGTTGTATGCAAGTTAGTATGATCGATCTGCGATCCCAGTTTGCCTGAGGCTACACAGGAAGCATTTTCTCCCATACACATTCTCTCCCCTGCATGTTCATAACGAGGTGAGATCCACGCTGTGTGAACATCACTTCATCCTCAGCATGCTCTCCAAAACTTAACCTGACATTCTGAGGGAGACTGTGCAATAGTAAGTAATGTTTGAGGTTTCCTTACACTTCATTGCTCCTTTCGTGTTGGCATACGTGTTTAATTTGTGTAGTAATTTCTTAATGTCAACTGTACCTGTAATGAAATTCTGAAAAGAAACAAAACAACTTAAATGAAAAAGTTCTACTCTACTCTTTCCTTTTGGTAGATACTGGAATGCAATCTTAGGCAGTTTTGTTTCGGGCATCTTTGTGTATTATGTTGCATCCATTCCTTTTGATTTTTTTTTTAATTTTGCTGTTTATTGAATCTATATTGCATTCTTTTCTTATGTCTTCATTTTTTATTTTATGTAACCTAGTGCATCACTTAAAAAGTTCAACTCTGCACTTTGTATTTTGCTTTTCATTTTCTTTGTGAAAAGAAAACACTTGGAATGTTGCAGGCTTTTTGCTCATATATCTTTCAGTTCTCATCATATAATTAGATTATAACCTAAATAGTTGAACTCTCTAACGTCTCGTTTTAATTATTTATTCTCTAAAATTATTTTTGACCTTGTATGCTGTTTTCCTTAAAAGGCCCATTGTCTTAGATTTTTTGGGATATTTTAAAATCATATTGTTGAAATATCTGGTCCAAGCGGTGTAATTCAAATTGTAGTTTGTCCTCCATTTCTTGTATTAAAACCACGTCGTCTGCATATAATAAAATATTTAACATTTTATTGCGATGTATGTGTATTCGTGATTTATATATATATAAAATGCTCAAGCACTTAGCAGTAAGACTATTCTGTTCTTCAGGTTCAAATACAATGATCCAGGTGTTAAATATTTCAGTCTAAGATCGCTTAGAACACTACACTGCAAGACATGATTCCAATCCATAAGGGAGTTGCCTGCTGCACAAAACACATTTAGGTGAATCCAGAATTGATATTTTGTGGAAATGGGCTGCCAGGCAGTCATGAGCGGTAGCAATTATAAATGCTGCAGCTGTTTCTTGTCTGGGATGGTCTGAGAGTATAAATTGGTTCCATAGCTTTGAATTACTCACAGATGCAGATGATTTTGTTATTCTCCTCTAAGTTCCTATTTAGGCGTAATGTGGTCGAATGGAAGGATAGCTTTGGTGTAGGTAAATGTCTGCAGAGAGTATGCACCCTTTCGACAAGCATATCAGCCATATGGTTGCCAAATAGTCCACAGTAGGAAGGGATCCATTGAACTTTGATTTCATTGCTTGAGATATGTACTGCTTTTATGGAACTTCGGATATCAATTACGGTATTTTTAAGTGTGTGCTCAAAAATTGGGAAGGAAGAGACTCGGGCGCAACTGATGAGTAGCCAGAACGAACCACCGGTCGCAAATGATGTGTTGAAATCAGGTATCAAATTTCCTTGGGCGCAACTGATGGAACCTCGACTGAAGGAGTACAACAAACCTTTTTACACGACATTAACTTTGAAAGACACACCCCTTTTCCATTAGATGATCTTAAGGGCAAGTTGTTCAAATTGCTTGGGTTTGCAAATGTTCTATTGGTTTCAAAGAAAACACAAGCAGTTAATCCACCTATTTAATACTTCAGATTTATCATCTAGGCTCATATTCGTAGATATTAGCGAATTTCATAAACGTTAATGAATTAGTTTTCCAATTTATAAAATTGTTAAGCTGTATGTATCCTATTAAGTCATTGAAGGTTATATAGTTAACTGAGTCATCTTATTTAAATTTGAAATAGATATGTTTGTTGTTTTATAGATCAGTTCTAAAGTTATTTTCACGTCCTCAGAATTACGCCCTAACGAAGGTACAGTAGAGCCGCGGTTGTCCGGGCCCCGGCTACCATGTTCCGGTTTAATCGAGGTCCTGTTTTACTAAGTGTGCCACGCTAACTAATTAAACGTTATGGAAAATGAAGAAATTGTGGCCATAGAGCATGACCTCAGCCTTTACAGTTAGCTCAAAGATTGGCAGATGAAAGAATCACTGAAAACGATGTAGCCCAATCAATGAACGCAGATGTGCCTGAAGAAATGATAGTAGAGGCTGAAGAAAGTGAAAGTAAAAGTGACAATGGAGACGCTGAAATAGGGAATGAGAGAATCAGCCGCAGTGAAGGATTGCAAGGTGATAGAAAAGACCATCTAATATCTAGATCAACAGTCAGAGCTAACTTCAACAGACTTCTACTGCTACGACGATTGCGTTAAACGGTGGCAAAGAAGCGATCGAGTTCCGTTAAACAGAAAACACCTATTGACTTCTTGAAGAAATATATTTTTTAAACTGGAACAGGAGTATGGGGGGGGGGGGGGGGAGGCGTGTGGGCGCGAACAGGAAGAAACAAAACGCTGATTAAGGGACACTGAGAGTGAAATTTGAAAGTTCCACACTTCTTGATAGATTTTTTGAAATTTTTACTGCGTTTGCATGTATATGAGAATAGGACGTACACCAAATTTCACTACAATTGGAAAATTCGTTTATGATATTTAAATTATTTTATGAATTTAACAGGCACTTTTCAAAATGTGACACGTGTCTACTAACTTTTCAAAATTGGTTTATTATTGGCAGAATTGTTACTCTAAAACATGGGTAACAGTTGTATGAAAATATATTTCAAATACGTTTGCTGATTATGCAGTACATATTTTTTTAGTAACAAAGAAAATTTAATCCTAAAAATGTTTTTGGTATTCATGTTAATGTTAACATAAAAATTGAATCATAGAATTGTTTAGATGTTATTTATGAATACTTTTAGAAATTTTCATTGAATTTGAAGCAAAACTCAGGCACGACCTTCTTTTGGAATATGCAGAAATGTAGTTTTAAGAAAAACAGGCTTTTATATAGGAACGTGCTGTGTACGATAAGGGAAGAGCACTACTTGAAAGGGCTGTAATGACCACATGGAGTAGGGGATATGAAAAATGTTAGCTGATCCAGATGCACAGGACTTCCAGGGACATTTTTATCTTAAAAAAAAAAAAGCAGAAATGCAGTAGGCTTTGAGCGATAGTCAAATCTTTTAAAGTTTTAAAATTACGTTCTCTTTACACGGTTAACATATAAAATGTGAATAACGATGTTCCATCTGACAGAAGTATAAGCTGTCCAAAACTCACGCAAATAACAAGCAATATCTCCGAAATGGTTCACTACACGAAAACAACTATCCCGATATAAATTGATCTACATTTCTGTATAGTAAGATTTGTTCTATCTCTTACGGTTTACCGGTTATGCAAGTCATCCAGAGTAAATAGGACTTCATGGGCTATAGCTAGAAAATTCAAGATATACATTTCATTTGTCATAAAAATATCTCAAACATATCGTTAGCCGTGTGAGGTTTAAAAATATTGAGCTTTCGGCCATTCTGACGAAGGCCATGGAGTTTAGAATGGCCGAAAGCTCAATATTTTTAAACCTCACACGGCTGATCGCCCGTGAAACTGTAATAAATAACGTGCGCCGTGAAAGCTTTAAATATTATATCGTTAGCCATTTTCAAGAAATCAAAGTTTTTGGAAAATTTTCCATGAAAAGGGTGGTTTAGGATGAAGCAATTTTATTCAAAATCTTCGTGTCGTATCCTTGAAAGACATTAAACTTAAGTACCAACTTTGGTTTTTAACCGACTTTTCGTTTTTGAGTTATGCCGTCCACAGACTGAATGACACACACACACACACACACACACACACACACACACACACACACACACACACACACACACACACACACACACACACACACACACACACACACACACACACACACACACACGGACCTTTTTCTAAAATGACTTTTTTGGACTCAGGGGGTCTCAAAACATAAATTTCAGGTGAAATCACATCATCGAATTTTTGGGTGAAATACAATACCTACTTCTACTTACCAGTAGGGAAAGTAAAAAGTGTTTTAGGAATAGTTTGCACAAGAGTGAACTGAGAAAGCCATGTGAGTACACATCGGATTCTGAAAATCTGAAATAGACGTTTTGTTGTTTTATAGATCAGCTCTAAGTTTATGTTCATGTCCCCTGAACTACAATCTGATGAAAGTACATTTTTCCCTTAGTATGTGTGCTAAATAGACAGCCTTCGTTGCTGCCGTCAGAGCGAAGATCCTGTTGTAGCTTGTGGGTCACGCAATAGACGTAGAGGCAATAAAATATTTTATATTCCCAGTGGGAGGTAAACATTTTCTGAATCTGTTTGCGGGACGCTAAGAGATTACTGAAGCCGTGCCCAGCAGCGCTACCTGCTTGCGATCTTTCAACCAACCTTTGATTTTATTTTATATGGGATGGCTTTTACCTTTTTGCGCCGCAAAGCCAATCCATATTTCTGAAAGCTAATTCAAAATCCATTAGATCTAATGCTACTCACAAAAGAAACGGCATAACCCTGGGGACCTGCATGTTGAAAACTGAAAGTAAGCAATGTACACAAGTTTATAAATTTTCTGAACAGTCTTTTCACTTTCTCTACCACGTATACATCTGTAAACAGCATAACTGAAAAACAAAAAGTCGTTTAAAAACCAAACTTGGGATTTAAGTTTAGTTATCTGTTAAGGAAGTGGCTTTGAAGAAAATTCCACTCCTTAAACTAGCCTTTACATGGAAAACTTTTCGAAAATGTTCACTACCCTAAAAATGACTAACGATTTTAATTAAAATGTTGTATGCTTTAGACATTTTATGGAAAATGTAGTGCATTTTTTCAATGGTCTGGCTATAACCTATGCAGTCCTGTTTACTCTTGATGACTTTTGAGTGAGATATAGACCAAATCTTGCTACACACAAAGTGTAGATCTCGCTGAAATACACAAGTTATGTCCAAATTAATTTTTTTGTGAAGAGCACCATTTCGAAGATATTCCTTGTTATTTGGAGGGTCGTTATTTGCTTTTTTAACACTTGGAAGTATAAAGAAAACTGAATTTCAAAGCTTTCGCATAGCGACCAGCTGTAAAAGATTCGACTATCGCTCAAAGTCTACTGTATTCCCTTTTCCCCTTGCATCTATAAGAAAATGAGCCGTAAGATAATTTCTGCAAATGTTTGCCTCAACTAACATGATGAAGATTGAGGAAAAGGAGTCTGTAAGAGTAGCTGGTACAAGAGTAGAGAAAGGCATGTGAGTGCAACATATCAATTTTTATATATCGGAAACAACTGCCTTCTGAATATTTTTAAACGACACCAAGGGAGACAACTCCTGGACGAGGTCTGAGTTTCCCGTCCGGAAAGATCCGAGTTCGATTTCCGTTGGAGAGTCACTTTAACCTTGGGGGTGTTTCACGGATTTCCCAGGTCCGTAGGTAAATGTTGTAAAGCCGCCAAATTTCCTGTTCCCTTTCCTGTATTTCATTCCCTTGTCGTGTTTCACTGTCGGAAATTCAGGCGAATGAACGAAATGGTGGGGCATATTGTGACGGAATTTGTTTTGAATAACCGTCTGCCTGAAATCCGGTGTAACGAAATCCCAGCGAGACCATTCCTTGGGAGGGAGGCTTGTATGAATGACCCCACCACCATTAGAATCTTACATCTGGAGAGGTCAGGAATGCCGTCTGTGTTCAAGTGTGTGCCATCGATCTAAGTATTCTCTGTGTCTTCTTCCTCCCTGTGGTTCAATAGATACAAACAATGCCAAAGATAATCTTTGGAGGATTTTGTATAGTTTCCTGGGGTCTTTTGAGGCGTGTTCTTCACCTTACAAATCACACAGCGTGCTACCTTGATGACACAGCAATAAGGGGAAAAAGATCGAGCGGGATGGCTCAGGCGGTAACGTCTGTAGCCCGCATGTTACCTACATGCTGGGGTGCTTTCATCTCTTCTCCGAGGCCTCCTTTCCCTTCCTTTTTCATTTCCTTTCATTATCATTTTTCAGGTTCTGTTGGTAGTGCGGTTGGGTAGGGCAGATGCCATAGTTATTTGTTCAATGAAAACTCTCTCCCTGGTCCTTCTCAGGAGTCGCTGCCCGGGCCACTAGGGTCGCCTCGTTGCCCTCTCCCTGAGTGGATGATATGCCTTGAGTGTACGCCGGGTGTTGGTTTCGCTGGCTCCGCTCTCCGACGTGCCTTCCGGTCTCACTTCGCTTCATCCCTTCCCCTTGGAGAGGTGGGGGGGGGGGGTAGTCCGCAATAGACACGCATCGCGTCGCAGTGGGCGAGGAGTTCCCCCTCCGGGGCACACAGGGGAAAAAGAAGGGAGGTTGATGCCATTGTTTTTTCTGAAAAGATCCTGTAATACATACCTCTATCCCTCATTCACACGCACATACACACACATATATATTGAAACCAAGTGGAAATGGCAATAGTGGGTAACACTAGAGGAACATAATACATTATATATGTTTGTATATAGTGATTTGTAACTATGATACATTTGTGAGAATAAAAATATCTGTGCTCTTTTGCTATAATTACTAATCATGTTAAGAAACATGTATTTAGGTAATTAGTTTATGCGAATGAATAGTATGTATTATGGCAATAAAGTTGTCATATTTTTGTTTATATTCCTCTTGTATTTCTATGATCAGCAATAGGTTAGTATAGGTAAATTAACCAACTATAGTTTGAGTTAGAGAGAAAACACGTTGCTTTGTTTGTTTACTTATTTGTTATTCTATTTGCTTATTTATTTACGTATTTTTATTATTTATTTTTTCTTCTATGCAGTATAAAACATTGATATTACTGTGAAAATACTGTTCTTTTTACTTTTTTTCTTATAAAGTTTTGTCTTGCCGTGTATTTAATTAATACCATTCAAGGTTTAATTTACATTCCCTGAAAATCTCCTTACAGATACACATATTTCACTAACATGGGCACTTATCAAATTTTCCCCTTAGATTTAGTCCCTTCGAGTCGATAAAGTATGTCTGCCAATCATGATAAGAGTTGTGTATGACAAACTGAATGTACTCACTCTCTTTCTCTTTTAGCCAGCACGCTCGAAAGCGTAAATATGTTTGAGAGTAGAATTGGAACTGAAAAATTCAATGCTACAGTGTGGATCACATATTTAGATTTGCATGTATACAAATGCAAGTGATGACTCAAGACACAGGCTATTTGTGTGTCCGAGAGATAAGATATAGAACAGACACTATCAATAAACTCGGCTACATGTTGGAAATATCGAATCGTGTAAAACGCGCTGCAACACGACGTGGAACTTATAAATATTATGCTCTCCTATGGCGCTCATCATTTTTTTTTTCTTGGCTGTACAAATACACAGAAAGGAAGCTTTTCCGAAACATATATATATTTTTTTTTTTTTTCAGGGGGACATCAAAACATGTCTTTTCGGTGAAATCTTGATGTCAGAATTTTGAAAGGAATGCAATATTTTCTCTACTCAACTGCAAGAAAGCAGTAAATTACATACTTTAAATCACTTGGAACACAAGATTGACCAGCCTGTTTGACGCACGACAACACAATGCATGCTATACCAGTGTGATTGTGTTGTTTTCCCATAGTTCCAAAATGCACCGCTGTAGGAAAATAGTGTATTATAAACGAATCAAATAGTATTTGCTGGAGTTAGGAGGAAACATTGAATTGATTTGCACAGATGTCATTAGAATCTATCCAGTATCATATCCAACGGTTGTCAATACAATAAAATAGTATATGCCAGGCCATTTTGATTGCTAGTAAATAGCATTTGGAAATGGATGCCTGTTTTCTAGCTGCGGTTATGTGTTTGTTACGAAAAGTTACATTGCCTCCGTTCATATTGCCGTCAGAATACCGAGGCAAATAAACGAAAATGGCTCATTAAATTGGTAAATTATGCCTCTGGGAAACATCGATACGTACTACGAGAGAAAACCTGTGTATATGGAAGCGTGTACAGGTTTCCCCTCTTTTTGCATTTAAAATTAATGTGTATCCATTCGCCATATTTCACTTTATTTTTAACACATAACAGTAAAATTACATTGCACTAGTTTTTAATCAGTTCTTTTTTCCAATAATACTTGCTGTGTGCAGATTCTACGTATATCTTTTTTCATGGAGTAAGTTTTTGCGCTATCCATTTAATTGCGCATTACATTCACATGGTTTACTCTGTTCGCATTCACATGTCCTTCTCTACTTACCCTCCAACATGCATGTTCAGTTTTCTGTGATTGAAACAACGTATTGCATTCACATGGTTTTCTCTTCTCACTTTTATTTTAAGTGACACATTCACATCTCTTTCTCTGTTCACTCTTCTACAAACAATTCATACAATTTTCTATATGACTGAAATAGAAATGCAACGTAGTACATCCACATAGTTTTCTCTACTCGCTGTTCTTCCTATGGTGTTTGTGGTTATTCAAGTGTTTTTTTCATAATTTCGTGCTGGCGTTTCTATTTATTTATTTTGTTAATTTTTTTATCTTATTAGAACATGTATGATAGTGATGATATGAAATGCAGGCGAAATCGATGAATAGAAGGGTGATGATGGAGCAATTGGTGGAATGAATGGCGGGGGAAGCCGGAGAACCCTGACGCCACTTCGTCCACCACGAATACCGCATGCGGGTCCCTGGAATCAAAGTCGTGCGACCTAGATGGTAGGCAAACGGTCTAACCACTCGGCCACGGCGTCGCTATAGTCAAATCTTTTCAAAGTCAGCTGCTATGTGATGGCTTTGAAATCCCCTTCTTTTTGCAAAATAGAAACGAATAGCGAATTGCAGTTGAACAAAGTATAGCCTTTTCGAAATAATAAGAAATAATATCTCTGAAATACTTAATGCCACAAACAACAAACTGTGTGCCTTAAAGAGATGATCATTTCTATCTCTTACGGTTCACCAATTACACAAAAGCCTTCAAATGAGGACTTCAGTTATTTGTAGAAAATTCAAGAGGTACATTTCGTTTATCATGAAAATATTTTGAAAATGTAGTATTCAGCCAAAATCGTCAGCCATTTTTGAGAAAATCAACATTTTCGCACATTCATTACATTTAAAGGACTATTCTATTCATGCTAGATTATCACCTCTTGGAAATAGGTGGTGAACACCAGTTCCTCTAGCTCCTGAAGAACACTACATATTTGTCATAGTGGCACCGTTTGTTATTAGTTTAGGGTGAAAGACTTTACTTCAAAATCTTCGTGTCGCATCTTTGAAAGATATTAAAGTTCAATACCAACTTTGGTTTTCAACTGACTTTTCGTTTTTGAGTTATGCTGTTAACAGGTAGACATACACGGTTCTTTTTCTAAAAAAGCTCCTTTTTTTGGATTTAGGGGACCTCAAAGCATGTATGTCCAGTGAAATCTCGACATAGAAATTATGGGTTTTTAAAATAGAAAATATCTCTGCCGATTCCACTCGGCAATCGGAATAATCAAGTTCGTTTAGCCACACTTCTTTAGAAAACGAAAAATAGAAATTCATACTAGTGTTCTTTTCACCAAAAAGACTCACGTTTGTGCATAAGCCCTATGTTAGCTAGAAACACTGTGGAACAAGCGCCACTCTCTGAATAGCGGGTTTTCCTTTCAACGCCGGATATCTTTAGGATCTTGGTGTTCACGTGTCCAGTTGGCACATTACAACATTCGTGCTAGGAATGTACACACCAGCGTACGTGCATTGTAGCACGTAAAGTTCATTGTTGACGTGCGCAGAGCCAGAAGTAAGCGATAAATCAACAATTCCCGGCACTTCTTAAATACAACACTTTATCTCCAGTTGACTGTCCGGCGCCGGCCAAGTGCTTTCTTTGACCTTGTCTTCATCACAAAGAATCTCTCAGGTGGGCCCAAAGACTGGTATTACCACTGTGGAGGAGTCTAAGAGGGAATTCAGTTATTGTAGACGTATGCAGACTGTTATACGTATTGTAGACTTGTTTGACACAATTGTAAGAAAATGCAATACTTTGAAATGCTATTAGTCTCTGATTTAGAACAATGTATTGCATTCACATGACCTCCTCTAATCACTCTTTCACCAACTATTGTTACAAAACTTGATTCTCCTATCTCGTTGTTAATAGAGATATACCTTCATTGCACGTTTACACATTTACAATTTTCTTATGGTGCAAGAGGAATATGGGAATGTAGTAGGCCTTCAGCGATAGTCATATATTTTAAAGCTTCTTCTCTTTGCACTGCCAGGAGATAAAAAAGCGAATAACGACCTTCCATTTGGGAAAAGTATAAGTATTGCAAAACAAATAACAAAATATCTCCAAAATGGTTCACTCTAAAAAAAAAATGCTTTTAGACATAACTTACATTTTAACGAGATCCACATTTTTGGTATAGCAAGACTTGTCTATCTCTTGCGGTTTACCAGTTATACAAAAGTCATCAAGAGTAAACAGGATTGCATAGGCTATAACCAGAAAATCCAAAATATACATTTCATTTGCCATAAAAATATCTTAAACATATGACTTTTTAATAAAAAACGTTAGAGCCATTTTGGAAATATTTTTCATGTAAGGGATAATTTTGTGTGGAGAATTTTATTAAAAATCTTCATCTTGCATCCTTGAGATACCAACTTTGGTTTTTAACCGATTTATCGTTTTTGAAATATGCTGTTCACACACGCACACAGGACCTTTTTCTAAAAATGCTTTTCTTGGATTCAGGGGGTCCCAAAACATGTATTTCCAGTGAAATCTCGACATCAACATTCTGGGTCGAATACAGTGCTTCCCCTACTTTTTATAAATAGTAGAGAAAGTAAAAAGGTATTTGAAAATTTAAACCAATAATAAATAAGACATTAATAACGAAAAGTCTTTATTTCACATAAGTTGCGCCCTTTAACGTGATGTACATTTTGGATTTGGTTTCTCTTACAATTTACCAGTTATGTATGCATTTCAATCAATATATTTTGATCAAATAAAGGAATACGAAAAATGTTCCAAGTTAAGGATTATTTTTGGGATGGATTTATTAGCAAATTTTGAATCTTTGGAAGGCACAAAACTTTAGCACCAAATTAGATAGCTATCAAGTATACACAGTATCAAATGATCTTAAATAATTTATTTTTGTTGAAAGCTTGATAACTATTTTTTGTTGGGTGGAACCCAACACTCCTCTACATACTAGGTACATGGTAGAGAAAGAAAGACATGAAAAGAAAGAAACAAATGAGCAACAGCCAGAAAGTGAACAAAGGTATGCAATAAACAGGATAATCTACATCAGTTTGGTTATACTCGTATGTTCTGATGACTCATACGCCTGTCTCTGGTAATTAGAATTATTTAGGCTTATAATATTTTTAAGTAAATGTAATGCTAAAGTAATTAATCGTTAGTATGAATTTTAATTGCTATATCTGAATTCTAAACACAATTGTTTGACACAAACCTACAATAATCATTATTTTCGTATGACATAGTCAATTTATATGTTTTTATTTGATTTTTATTGAAGTACATGTGCTAATTTTTATTATATGTTTTAGAAAAAGAAATTTCAATGTGTGTGCATAAATTACTTAGATGAAATATGACCATCGCAATTGGAAATCATATCCTGTGAATAATAAACATTGCATTTGCATGGAGTAACAAAGATAATTTGTGAATGAGATTTGAGCTTCAATATCCACACTAGTACATATTTGCTTATAACTACTCAGCTGAAGATCACAGATTACACGATAATTCACTCGTGACAGAATGCAGCTAAAGATTCACGCAGATGTCAGTGTGAACTGGCAGAGGAGCCGAACGGAGCCAACGAGAAACTAACCTCTCCAGAGTCTGTCTCTGTTTCTCTATCTCTTTCCCTCTTTATGCGCTCATCTGTACTGATAGAAAATGCTTAGATTATCTTCGACAGTTCCCATCGATTTCTCTTGGGCCATACTTTATTATGCAGTTTGAAATTGAAATGAGTGAGTTTTGTTATTTGTAAAATAAAGGGAAACGTGTCATCTGTTTCAGATGACACCATTTTGCTTCACAATAAGCATCCAGAACAGAAATAAACGCAATTAGTTCGCGATTTTAAAGGAAGCCTTTCTCTGTAAGGATAATTATCTAGCTTTGAATATGATTGACCAAAATAATTAACTCCAAAATTCAAATTAGCGTTTAATATCTCAAAGATCTCTGGATTCAACCTTCTGCTGCTGTCGGCACTGAGCTGCTAATTTTGGAAATAAATGGTGAGAGCACGTACGACTAAAAAAAGAAATATATATAGTGACTTCGGTCCAGTTTTTCAGACTCTCACTTCACTCAGTTTTCATTCAATCTAACGATCTAGTTCAACTTTCGCCAAGTGTTTGCTGAGCTTTGAAAGGATACTCAGTCCATTTGGTCTATTCTTTAACAATCATGTCTATTCCTTTAAGGTGTCTATGACAGGGATACCTATCCAGTTCAGGAATTAGAAGAACAGTGGCATATGTACCAAAATAATTCATCCAGTAGAGGGTTAAGTAGAAAATATTAAATTACCTAATGCAGTACCGTAATTCTGCACACAGATAAGTTGCAGAAAATGCACCTATTGTCCTCTGAAATGCTTTCAATAATGAAATTACTCTTTGTACGTGTGAAAGTGTATGATATTAGAGTTAATGAAGTTGAAGCGTATATTATTTCTACGGTTTCGTAAATATATGAAGTTTTAATGGAAATAACAATGGAATTTTTGAAGACACTTCGATATTAGGTTTATAAATTAATCAGTTGAGGTATATAGGTATCTCTCCTCTAAGCTGTTTGCAGAATTTAATTCTCCAGAAATTCCCCCGTCGTTATAGATTACATCTTTATTTCTTATTGGTACGAGTAGGAGTGCCTCCTCGCTACAGCCGGATATAGTAGCAATAATTCAACGAATACCTACAAAGCAGAAGAATAACTTACTAAACATTCTAATACTATGTGGAAAAACAAGAAGACTGTATCATATTGCGGTATCAGCATACTGGTACAACTTTCAGCATTTATGCAGCATGTTGCAGTTTTCTGGAACTTGCAATATATCTACCCGTTGCAGCTCCTTTTCAGCAGTTTACAGAAAAAAGTTTCAGGTTAAAGAACCATGCACTTAGATAGCTACTTAGATACCTACATACATATATTGGCTGATACATTTAGTAGAGGCTAATGATCTATTTGAAGCGACTTGTGGACTATTTGAGTACGTAGAGATTCTGTTTCTGAATCTGAGCACTAGAAATTGTAAAGTATCACACTTTACGGTTTGCAAACAACTTCCCGTAATAACAATGGGAAGTGTAACTTGTAGTCGTTGAAATGCTAATCAAAGAATCCTCTGGCGGCGACCACTAAATATGTAGATATAACTCCGCACTTTTGGACTGCAACAATCGATTGCCATACGCAGCTCTTTATAAGAAAGCAAAGAAGGAAAAAAATCACTCGGTGTCTCGCTAAATTCAAAGAATCCTATTCCCTTTTTAATTTTCAGAACTTTGTATATGTGTGTATGTATTTGCAACCTCCTGGCTCTGATCACCAAGACCTTGATCTAATGGATAATTTAATCTTAGCTACACTAACTTATATTAATTACCTTTTCCTCAACTCTTAAATTCCATCGCTGATGAACTCCTCTTAATACATATTGTAACTCATCCTTTCGCTATACATTGAGTTTAGGAATGGGACTTACGTATTGCAATTAGTTATCTATCTCCGACATTTCTTTACCAAATTATGAATCCGAACCGTCAATAATTCTCGTATCAGATAATGAAAATTTCCTGGTAGGTAGGGTCATTTTGGTGTTTGTCAGCTTTTACGTTACTTGGTTCCACGGGTGATGACTCTGGTAATATGATATTAAATGATAATTAGGAAGGGTAACGTTTCAGACATGAATTTATGAAGACAAAGTATGTGTTGGGAAAATCTCAGTCAGGGAGTACAGCCCTGCCGGGGCTTGAATCGCAGATCTTCCGATCACGAGTCCACGCCTTAACGACCTCGGCTCTGATACTAGTATGGGTGGTCTAGCCTTTACTATGAGTTACAGGGATGGTTATACTCCGACTACTTTTCTTCCTTGGAACAACTTCTTTAGTTCCCATGGCTTATAAGTGCTTGCTTAAATCATGTATCACATCAGGTCTTTTAAAAGTAAACTGAGTGTAAAAATACTTCCTGCAGTTGATCGACCAAGGCACTTTACCTGGTGCAGACAAGCACGAAATTTCCTCAGAGCAAGCAAAGAGCTGGTTCTAGTCACGCAGGCATGTAACAGGGCCCTGGTTTACACACGAAGGAACGCATGCTGCAAAAATGATGTTTAGACCATGAAGTTTGGGTTCGACATTGGTTTAACTCGTAAATTGCTGTATTATATCGACTCATAGACGTAGAAACAAAAGAATTTTCAAACACGAATCTGGGGAAGCTTTAGACATTAACTTGAACGGTAAAATAAAGAGAGTTATAGGCAAACATCTGGTAAAATAATGCTAACCTAAGGATATATCCAGGTTATCCTCAAAAGCTGACCTCGAAGTGGATATTTTTACATTGGAGAAAACGCCAAAGCAGAATATACTGGGTAAGTAAAACGTATGGAACAATGCCTGTTGCAACTCTATGAAGTAATATTTTTTTAGAAAAGCTGTAAGATATCAACATGCCCTCATTTCTTTTTTCTGCATTCCTCCAGATCTCAAGTCTCAGAACGTACCCTTTCAGACTGCAATTTAAATTTATTAGGACCTTACTGCATGTGTACTGAGCAAAGCAAAACGCATCATTACTTCAAATTGAGTAGGTTTTGAATTAAACAACACAGTGGGCTACTTCAATATGTGGCTTTGGATTGAACAAATACAGACAAAAGCTAAGCTAATAAGGACAACAATGTTTACGTCATTGCAAAATTGCAAAAGACAGTATACAAACTTATGTCAAGGTTATAAGCTGAATGAGGAAGTATTTTCAAATTGCAATTGGTGAAAAATGGGATATCTAACTTTCCATTACCAAAGAAATCTCTGTTAGGACCCACAGTTTTTTGCAACAAAAATTCAACAATATAAGTAGTGTCTCAGTTATAGTTTAAACGATTTAACCTGGTGCTTTTAAGTTTACTAGATAGTAATATTGAGGGATTGAAAGCAATCTGCAGTACGTTTCTTTTAATTTTATATTCCAACCGTAGTCGTTGCAGGTACTGAAATATTTCAGCCTGAAAAGGTTACTTTAATTTAAAATTTATGAAAAAGTTGCTTCTCCTGAAGCTAAGAAACAGGATACAGTTTGTCGGTGCAGTACTAAAATTTGCTGGAAATTGCCTTGTCTTCTAGAATTTATTTTTAGTGCTGATTGGCTTGTGGCAGTATAAACTCCGAAGTAAAAGTTAGCGCATTTCCTCTTTTAGAGTCTAGTATAGTTAAGTCTTTCAGTTTCATAACTTAAGCAGTCATTTTTAGATTAAAAGAGGGTCAGTAAGAACTTTTATTCTAATGCTACTCATGTTAACCAAATAAAATATTGGTTCCTTACTTTCAAGTGCTCATCTTTATTTGTATACCTTGATAATTTTTCTAAAGGTAAACCTTTCAAATGCTACTTCGTTTCATTATTTAAGCAGAGTAACTGGTATTTCTACATGTAGATTATTCGTCACTTATCAACAGGCGTAGGATTTCTTAAGCAGCTGACTTCTATCTACACTCAAACTATAGTGTCACTATAAAGAACGTAAACATAGGAGCCATGTATCGCTGACAGTCAGGTAAACACGGTCTAATGTGTGCTGTCTGCAAATAGCAACTATACGAGGGATGAGGTGGTTGGTAACCGGTGACGTCACTATATCTAGTCCAGTAACACACCCACTTTCCCTTCGTCCTGGGTTTAATGCTTAGAAATTCCTATGCCTATTTATCAGCTGTGCATTTTTTGTAAGCTTCCCATGTAGACTCATTAGTAGATTGCTAACCTTGAGGGGAGGAAATAATGTGTAATGACATATTATGTACAACAATTGATGGTTATAAACTGATAATCAACTTGAGAATGGTGAACTTCAAATGAATAGAGCTAATGTTATTTTAAGAATTCGTTTTTGAACTGCTGGTTCACATCAATGGCTGATGACTTTACATTTCATACGAGTGAAGCGTTTATTTTGAAAAAATCCACCCGTACTATCCATCATTAGTTCCTTATTTCGAGACTGTAAGTAGACAACCAAATTAAAACATTTTCTATCGCTTGCAAATGTTTTGCTGTAATGACAGCAAAACAAATGATGGAACGTAGGGATAATTCAATAGTTTTACTTGGAATGTTGCATTACCTTTGTGCGCAAGTGTATGTTGGCTTGTTACTGTCGTGTACAAGGAGAGAGACGTGGACACACGTATGGTGTTACAGGGGTCAGAAGCTGTCTTGGAATGTGGGTACAGTCGGTAATCTCTGCCCACATATTGTTATATGGACCACCCAGAGTTACCATCCTTCATGCATATTCAGACGTCGCTCATTCTTGTACCATGTTTTGCCTTGGCATATAGTTACATCATGAAGACCGTAGGTCCTTCCTCCTGAAGCACACGGACATTTACTTGTGGCAAAATTACTGGCAAATTACGTCAAGCATTATAACAATTATATCCTTTCTGCTTCTAAAAGAATCCAATTTTGAGTTTGTCCTTCATTAAGCTCAGCAACATAGGCATATCTCATAAAAATCTATCAAGTGAGTCAGTTTTCCCTTATTTTCAAGCTTTATGCAATCCGCATTTTGTGCTCTAACATGAAATCGCCAGCCCCTATGCTAGGTTCTTTCCAGGTATTTAACATATACATGCTAAACGGAATTTTGTTTCTGAATTTACAAGGTAGATCAGTTGGAACGAGCGCACGATTTGTAAGTAATACGTCTGTTTGAATACCTTCAGATAATAATTTGTTTGTCCTATAAGATTCACAATTAACATTGCTTGAACAATTATTGTATTTAAAGCGTTATTATTTTAATTTGTAGTTGTTTTATTTACATTTTATGGTATTGCTGTCTACTAGGATATCTTTCCTGGTATAGAGCTTAACTGATTGTGCATTGGCTCTTGCTTCTCCGTAGATCAAAAGCATATCAACGTACTGGTCGTGAAGGAATGACACAAAATATCGTGCGACAGCACACGCATGGAGAATGAAGAGAGTCGGCATTCATAATAAATAACACACTGCATCATGCCAGTCCAATGGAGCAGAAGTCTTATACCTATTCTGCATATTATCAAAATTTAATTTAGCTACCTTTAGTTCCTGAGAAAATGGGCCGTTTATACCAGAAAATATGTAGAAAAGCGTACAGAGAAATGCTTAAGAAAACATTTTCATATATTGTCAAAGCAAATATCTCATTGCTTGGACAATGTTTAGAAGTGGTACCAATTTGCAGTGCAAAGCTTCAAAAACATGACCCAAAAATACTTACATAGCTCAAGTAGTGTAAGTTATTTTATTTTCTGTGAAGTGGTCCAAAATGACAAATTCCATACCACCTTTAAGAGCACATTTAAAATATAAGTAAATTAAGTAAAATATAAGTAAATATCTATGTGATAACAATACATATCAAACCAAGTAAGGGATATCACTTTATAAGTAAAATATTATTTTCGGTTACTTTTCAATTTAGCCTTCCCTTAGTTGTATCACTTAACTTACCGAACATTGACTTGAACAGTTATAATGCAGTTTTCTGGGCGCCATTGCTGGTTTTTGCGAGAAAGTTTGTTGCCATGATGTGGGACAGGTTTGCGACGACCTCGCCAGCCGCACCTAATAGGGACCGGCTTATAATGGAGCTATAATACAACGGTTAGCAATTAGTGGAATAAATTTGTAAACATCAAATTATCAAATTCTCGACAGAGTCGAATTCATTAGCGGCGCTCGGCAGCAGAGTCATTGATTGGAAGAGAAAGTGATCACAGGTAACGATCACGTGCCAAGAGGCAGTTATTATCCTGGAAAGATCTGGTGATGCATTGTGTTTGCATGCCAATGTTGTAACTGCAGGGATGTAGGGCCCTCAAATACAGCAGGAGATTTTGCTAGAGTTTTCAGCGGTCTGAGTGATATTTTGTCCCAAAACTGGAGCGCCTGTGCTCACTGAAGCGTATGAGGGAGATACCAAGAGGGAAGACGTCTTTATCTTCCTAATTTAACTATCGACTTTTCAACGGTTGCTTCTAATTCCTGTCCGTCATAATAGCCTATTGTTCTACTGTCTGTCCTTTATACTAAATTTACAGCTTGTCTAAAACGTCCTGACATTCCCCCACTCTCGAAGCAAAGGTGCGTATTAGCACTGAGCAGTCCACTTACCTAAAAGAAGAGTGGGGGTCAGTCTTCCAGCTGCGTTGAGAGTGACAAATAAAAGATGTAGAATAATTTTCCATGTAAAGGGTAATTTAAGGTGGAGCAATTTTCTTCAAAACGTGCGTATATCATCATTGAAATACATTAAACTTAAATACCAACTTTGGTTTCTAATCCACTTTTCGTTTTTGAGTTATGCTGTCCACAGACTGATGGATATGCAGACACGCACACACGGACCTTTTTCTAAAAATGCTTTATTTTTTATTCTGGGGGCCTCAGAATATATATAATTTGAATTAACACTTCTCAACAAGCCAACACTTTTGATATGCAGAAGCACCTTATTATTATACGAAATATGGTGACGTATGGTTATTTTATGTTTCAGTTTACGTTCGTATTACAGCCATATATTCCATAGTAATTGTTCACGTTCAGTAAATCTATTGCTCTGTGAATTGAAAGTAATACTCTATTACTCATTCATTTTTACATTCCCAAGTATTAATATTACGGAGTACAAAAATAACAGTTTCTAATAAATGTAGCAAGACATGTGAATTGCAGAGGTTACAAAGCAGGCGCCAATGAGAAACTAGTTTTAGAAACACTGGATTAATGTTGTCTTGTTTTTGTTTCAGATTGCTGAGGATCTATGTAACTATATGGAGTAAGTATATTTATTTCTTTACTTTAGCCTAGCGCATCTCATAGTTATAAGCAGAGTCCCATAGTTATAAGCCAAAACATGACTTTATTATTATTCTAACCATTCTTATAAACTCTTATTCCTATATCTTCTTCGTGTTAGTTGAGATAAACATTTGTACAAATTATCTTCTTGCGTATTTCCTTGTAGGTGCAAGAGCAATATTAGAATACAGTAGGCTTTGAGTGATATATATTTTAAAGATTTCAGATCCCGCTCTCTTTGGACGCTTAACATTAAAAACAATAAACAACGATGTTCCATTTCACGAAAGTTTTAAGTTTTTCTAAACTAACATAAATAACAAGGAATATCTCCGAAATGGTTCACTTTACAAAAAATTTATTCACACATAAATTGTGTGTTTTAGCAATCTACATTTTTGTACAGTAAGAATTTGTCTATCTCTTACGGTATACGAATTATTCAAAAGTCATCCAGAATAAACAAGAATATATAGGCGATAGCCAGAAAATTCAAAATATACGTTTCGTTTATCATAAAAATATCTTAAACATGTGGTACTTTAATCAAAATCGTTAGTCATTTTCAAGAAAATCAAAATTTTCAAAAAAAATTCCATGTAAATGGTAGTTTAGAGTAGGGTTATTGTCTTCAAAATCTTCGTGTCGCATTCTTGAAAGACATTGATCTTAAATACCAACTTTAGTTTCTAACTGACTTTTCGTTTTTGAGTTATGCTGTCCACAGACAGACACACACACGGACCTTTTTCTAAAAATTCTTTTTTTTAGAATCAGGGGGTCTCAAAACATATATTTCTGGTGAAATCTCGACATCGAATTTTTGGGTGGAATACAATATTTCATCTACTTGCCAGTAGAGAAAGTAGTATGCATGCAAATATGCACTACAACTCGTAAAATATGCATAAACGATATGCAAAATAAAAATGGTATACTTGATAACTATTCTCATAAGTTTACCATTAGATTATTGTTTAAAGTGATAATTAATTGTTAAGTAATGATTTAATTGCTTAAGTTATTAATTATTAATTAATAAGTTATGATATTTTATTATTATTTGCATTGCGTTGTTTAAATCTTAAGAAATAATGAAAGAGTATGTTATATCAGCGACCCACTCTATTGTCCAATACCGCCGTTGCAATAGACGAGAAATATCCTGACATTGTGAGGAAAGGGGTTAGAAATTCCAGCATACGAGTGAAATAAGCAGTTAGCCTCATTTACTCTAAGCCTATTCCTGCTATGGCGCAGTGGGCTAGTGCTTGATAGCTCTGGTTTCCGGCCGAAATTTATCGATTCCGCCCATCGATGGACCTTTTAAGTCCGGGAATTGCTCTAGTGTTAATTTCACTGGACTCCTAGGAGATAGCGGTAGCACAAAATGTCTTTAGGTCAAGGTGCAAGCATACCCACATATACCACCGCCACCGCCACTGCCACCGCCGCCGCCGCCGACGCCGCCGCCGCCGATGATAATCTGGAGTACCTAAGTTAGCAATTATAATTAATGCTGAACGATAGACCTGACCTTGTGTGTGATAGGTATTTCAGAAAAGTAGCTGAGTTAGAAACACCGATTCCCATCACAGTTTCCCGGTCTTTGGACTGGTATGGGTTATTTAAAACCAGCTTAATAAGCTCTGTCATTAGGAATTGTGTTCAAGAATTCTCTAGTCCAACTCTCCTCTTTGCGTGAAAATTGCGCTTTTCACCTCTAGGTAGATTTCGTTGGATGCTCCACACAATGCTTCAAAATGTCATTCCTCAGGGTAACAAAGTTCTTACAGAGTGGAGTAGGGGTGTGATTATTGTGTTTCTTTGTCTGCATCCACAGCTTCGCGAAGGGGAGCGCCCCTTCTCCCTTGGAAGCATACACTGTGCAATCAATTACTGACTATTAGACTATTATTTTAATTTTGATGTAAAGAACAATTCTTATTTAGCACAAATTAATACGGTTATCCACACTTAGGACAACAAAATAATAAATTAATATTGTTTGATTGCAAAATTCTAACAGGTGACCCCCTCCCCCCTGGAAAAGAGTCTGCCGAAGCCCATGTCTGTATCTCTCGTCCAGACATCGCACTAACATGGACCTGGATGCAGAAATAACTGCCTTAATCGAGCGAGAAATGGGTGTTGCAAGACCTGGACGTGTATGGTATACATCGAAGAACGTGAGATGAATGTCAAGTAAAGGCCAGAGAATGATATTGCTACATACTTACTAAACATACAACACACTTGCTACAGGAGTACAGCAAAAAATCTGTGTTGCAGTCATATGACTGCATGGGCTATAGCGACAAATTCGAAATGCACAATTAATTTTTCATAAAAATATCTAAAAATATAGCGTTTAATACAAAATCATTAGTCATTTCTGAGAAAATAAAAATGTCTGAGAACTTTTCTATGTAAAGGGTAGTATAGGGTGGAATAGTCTTCGTCAAAATCTTCGCGGTACGTTCTTGAAAGATATTAAATTTCGTACCAACTTAGGTTTTTAACCGAATTTTCGGTTTTGAATTATGCTGTTCTCAGACAAGCCTCTGTTATTCTGCCTCTCCGAGGAGCAATTTGAAAATTTTCGATATGTGTGGTCAGAATGATTATTGTGTACGAATTCAACAATTCTATCAGTATATTTCATCCTCAAAGAGGTAATACAAATGTTCTCAAATGTTAGAATTGCGCACTTTTCAGTGTATCGCCGAGGTTCCACAACTCCCCTAGACTGTCCCTTGATACCAGCCCCAACAAGATACAGATACGCGACTATGATGAAGTTGTGAAACCACGTATAATGCATCGTATCGGGGCCTCTTTGGACGGTGGAGTCACATTTCCCTTACGTGTTGTAGAAAATGTCACCTCGTCTCAGAATATCATGTTATTCCAGTTGCGACTGACATTTTGCTCTTCAACGCGAGACGAAAGAGTCTTCGATCGATCCTCTTTTAGATGTTGCTTTTTAGCTGCTGTTCCTACAAGAAGTCCTGCGTTGTTAATATGTCACAGACCTGTTCGACTTGATCAAGAGAACTGCGAATGTGCCTTCATTTTAGGAGCGGTTTGGAATGGGTTACCCTCTGCTAATGCAATTATGAAAGCTGCATCCATTTAATTACTTTTAGCTGGGTATGCGACTTCTTCCTGAACAGGGTGGCGGAGCTCAGGACAATCTTACATACCTCTATGATGTAGAGATGCAGCTTCTTGAGCAAATAAGTCCCCTACATACGAGTAGACTAGCGCAAAAAGTGTACTATGTGCCAATATCTTTGTGTGCAGGTTCTGGAATTATCAAACCTGATGCGGCGCACTGAAGGAGAATTTGTTCGGGCCTGATAAGATACATTTGTGCAACGAGTGAATCTTGGTCTTAATTACAGAACTAACATACACTTTATTGCCCATGGTGTAAACAAGGCTTACGCAAATTTGGCGTTCAAGACATGACTCATTTTTTGACCATGGCTGTACATTGGTGAAACAATGAAGAACTCTACAGAGAGATTTTGGAAGTGATTATTCGATAACGCTGATGTTCAGCAGTAGCTAATAGCATCCTTGATTTACTAATTTAAAGATGGCAGATGTCGTTAGTTTCAGCTCTTGGTATTTTATCTTGAAACAACACTAGGTTTCAAATAATCATTCCAAAATAAGTTGAGTGATTCCACGATTATTTATTATTCACGCATGATCGTAACAGGCAAGATACTCTTGCCCAATTGCTGCACAAGTGACCTCGGGTTATTTTGCATCTAGTCGTGATTCGGCCTCAGTTTTGAATATTGGCAAACGGTAAGTCGATGTTCCCACATTCCTTTCTCCTTTTCATGTACAGAAGCACATTCAGACATGCATGCGCCATGTCGCAATGCACTATTAACAATGGATAATGCCGCGTTGTATCCAGATGTGCGATGGATAATGGATAATGCAGCGTTGTTTCCAGATGTGCGATGGATAATGGATAATGCAGCGTTGTATCCAGATGTGCGAGGGATAATGGATAATGCCGCGTTGTACTGAGTCATACTGGTCATTTACCTCCGTCCATCATCGCGTCCATCATCATACATCGAGAAGTTAACTTTTGCGGAGGACCCGGAATGTATGGGAAGAATTACAATTAGAACAAATAATTTATCACTACAACATTATCAGAACAAATGAATAAATCATTTTCATCTTATGCGTACACATAGAATCCCGAAAGTCACTATCTTTACTGTCCAATTGGCAAGAGATGTTTAGGTTGTCCAAGATTACTCAACTGTGATGTCATAACAGCCATAGGGTCTAACAGTTGAAAGGAAAAGGAAGAAGAATAAAACAGGCCTGAATTGTGATGCCTCATCCTCCCCTCAGGGTTGTTTAAATCGTCACGTAAATTCATTTTCACTCCAACATAAAAAATAATCGAAACGCAGTGGTTTCTAGAGAACTTGAGTTGAGTAATAATAAGTTAAAGGGTCTAAATGGTAATATTTGCCCATTTTTGCCCAGTTCTCATCCATCGCTCCCCTTAAAGTTATTCCATCTGCTCGAAGACTCGTTGAAACATGTTTTATCGAATCGGCCTATTGGTACGCTTGTTTTCGTAATTAGGGTGCCGCTTGGCGGGCTTTCTCGCAATCACATCGCCAGACGTTCTCCTGTTTCCTTAATTAGATGAATTGATTACCATTTAAAATTAGGAATTGTGAAAGAATTCGGCTTTCCTTTGGCTCGCGCCAGAATCAGGTTTACTGCTGCCAGTGATAAAGTGGTCCTATATAGCCTGGACAACCAGATTGGACACAGGATGGCAGCTTGTCATGTTTTATGCACCATATGCTAATACAGAATATTGGCGTCATTGGCATATTTGGTGCAGTTGTAGCTATTTCCTTTTTGAACTGCAGCATCAGGTTCAGTGAAACCCCAAACTGGTAAATGAAGAGTCCTGTATTTATGCTTATTACTTACTGGTTTCGTTATCATTTCTAAAATCTGCTTTAAAAAGTCAAGCACTGTTTATGAAAATATCAAATGAAACCATAGTTCCAAACATCACTTGCATCTATTGTATTTTTATTTTCCAAAATCACTTTAGTGGTTTTTATTAAAATATAAATATTTAAATATTTCCTTGACGAATAAAATGTAGGCATATCGTGAATTTTCTAAAAATAGCCTGAAAGGTGTTTTTTACTCTTATTGAATATTATGACATAACTTATTTATAAGGGATAGAAAAATATGCTAAAAAAGATCTTAAGACCAAAGGAAGTAAATTTCTAGGAGATGCATGTTGCTGGTCTCTTATCCCTCAAATTTACAATAGCAATAACTGGTAAAAGTTTCATGCTCCTATCTTTGTTAGTTTCTGAGAAAAGGTACATTTAATTAGGAAAATAAAAGTTACGGAAAACTTAGTGGAAAGAAAATATTACCTTTTTAGTGCATTGCTGGTCCATATGATGGATTATTTGCATCCTCCTGCATCTCATCATACAGTTTTCTCTTCACACTCTTCCTCTTTCGTCTTGCAACCTTCTCCAGGTCTTCCACAGTCCTTTCAGTGACATGAAGTCTCTCCTTATCAATACGCTACATAGAATCTCAAACTAGGTGGATATCTATGAGGGGGGGGGGGGTCTGCGTTCAGCTGACGGCTGAAATGATGTTTATGAAATGCTTATATGTGTCTGTACCTCTTGTATCGCGAAAATGATTGTTAACAATTGCGACAAAATTTTTTATTTAGTTAACGTTTTGCTTCTCCCAAAAAAATAAGATTTCACAAAAACAAAGGGTGGGGAGAAAACGCCAAACGAAGTCCTGGTACTAATACTGAAGGGAATAGATTTTGGTTGTTGGAGGACTAGATATATTTTTAAAAATAAGCAATAATTGGTAAGAAAATCATGTGTAATTTTCAACTTGTGTAATGTGAGTCACAATTATGTAGCTCCTTAAACTATAAATAACAATAGAAAAAACAGATATCTTACAGGAATACACTGAAAATAACGAATATATAACATTTTTAGCTTCCTTTAATAGCGTAATTCATAAATTCTGGTCTATGCCACAAGCATTTTATTAGAGTATGATATTTGAGGTAATATGCAATAATCATCTCCCCTTTATGAACAAAGTTAGTTACATTTTAAATTGCAAACATATTTAATAAAGCTTGATCTGAATTTGAAAGAAAAGGAAACGTACAGACATTTTGTGCGTGAAGAATTGTGAAATGTAATGTAATACGGTTGTGATGCTACTGTTCCCACTTTAATAAGCTATTAATTATTCCAGATGATGAACATTTGTTTGCGTTTAGTGCTTCCTGCTAATGGATATAAGCTGTTAAGTGAACGCTAATAATTTTGTGATGGATATTAGCGTTATATATTGAAACGTTCACTCGTATTACTGGCAGAAATGCCCATAATCATCAGACTATAATTACTTTGGGGTCTATTTCGTGTATGCTACTAGCACATTATTGATTTTTGCTTTAGTTAATTTAATAGCAATTAGATTATTAACCTCCATTTAACATTATTTGCAATAATTAGTACGGCAATATTTGCACTTATGGCTGAGTAATTATCAAAGTAGAAATTTGGCTTACTAACCTAAGCTTTTACATGCTACATTCATTTGTCACACTGCGAGTTGCCAAGCCATATAATACTTTTATTCTTAAAATGTACAAAGAAGTTGCATTGAGTTGAAGTAAATACACTAAATAGGGGAAGAATTGTATTCCACCAAAAGTTTGATGCTGAGATTTAATCGAAAATACATGTCTTAATATTTTCTAAAATAAAGAAAAGCAGTTTTTGAAAAAGGTCTATGTATGTGCGCGCGCATATCTGCCTGTAAACAGCATAAATATAAAAATGTCGGTTAAACATCAAACTGGTACGGGACAAGATTTTCAAAAAATCCCCTACGAAATAAACTTTTGCATAGAAAAAGCTTTGAAAATGCTGATATTCTTAAAAATGGCTCTAACAATTTGATTAAAGTAGCATGCGCTTAAGACATATTCATAGCAAATGAAATGGATATCTAGAATCTTCTGTGAATTGTCTCTGAAGTTCTCTTAATTCTGTGTTTTGCATTGCTAGTAAAACGTAAATTGGTTTGCATTTTAATATACGTTTCTTGATTCGGAAGTCGTTATTCTTTTTTTATATCTCTTGACGATGCAAAGATACCGGAATTTAAAAACCTTCACATACCGCTCAGCTCTTAAAGTATTTGACCATCGCTTAAATCTTGCTGTTTCTTCTTATTTCTCCTACAAGAAAGCATGCAATAAGGCTATGTCTGCGTATATTTATCTCAACTATTCCACTCATGACGGATTATTATTTATTGGTCATGGTATTATCGCTTTGGTTATATCACCTCTTCCTTGCGGTTCCGCCAGTTCACTTACGTTTCTGAACATCTGAGGTATCCATGCGCAGTTAAATCATTAACAAGCTATTTCAAAATGCCAGAAAAATGATTTGACGAGTATGAGGTTATTGATATTTTAATTGAAGAGGGAGGTCAAAAAGTACGGAGAAGAGAAAGCCATGTGTCTTGAATCAGTTGCAGATGTTTTGCAACAACAGGACTTACGAACTTAATGGAAACATCTAATGGAGATTGCTAATATCATGAGCGTTTGGTCTGTAAACGTGAAGAGATCAAATGCCAAAATTATTGTTGTTCCCACAACCTATTGAAGTTGTTTACCTTTAATAAATAGTATTAACTGAATAATTTATCGTCATATAAGATTAACAGCGCATGACGGAAGTAAATTTAACTTTTAATATTTATAGAGAGGTGCCTTTGAATGTGGATATTTAAGAGTCAATATTAGACATTAATTTCTGGAAGAATACGCTTATTCCCTATTTTATCTACAGCAATTGTTATAAATATCTTCTAAAGTTTTCAGTTCTAAAATTTCAATCGTATTGAAGAAATATGATAATATTGTATAACAGTATATTTGTTACAGATTATATATTAATGTTCCCGTTAAAACATAATGGAAAGAAGCGAAAAAGGATGCATTTTATGGAATTCGATCTATGTTCAGGGTATAACTCAAGTTCAGAGGTATCATGCTTTGACGCGTTCAGTACTACTGAGGACTGAACTGGCATCGTTGGTCCACTATTTAATTCAATAACATATTTTCTGCACTATTTGTCCCTTGATTTAGAATGATTGTTGAAATATTGTTTTTCAAAACTGCGAGGTGAGTCAATGGCTCCTCTGAAGAGCAAGGGAAACGTATATGACAAATTTCATTCTCATAACATCTATGTAGGTTTAGGTGATCTTTTACGCAGGTCTTACTGGAGTTGGGTATTTACTTTTGGGAAAGATTGTGCTCATTCTGGAACTAACTTATTAATTTCTTAGCCAGCTTTGTTTCTGAAGGAATTTATATTGAGTTCTTTAATAACCGTTATTCTTTTGGTATATATCTGTATGTTATGGAATTCCAGACATTAATTGTGAATTTAAAATACCCAGTTTCCTTATTTCATTAAGTTTTGAACACCGAAACAATTCTCAGAGAAGCGCCCCAGAAAGAAATACAGAACGAAAGAGATAGCAAACAAATTACAGAAGTTTATAAATGTATAAGTTGCTTTTCTTGTTACTAAGGGATATAGAAGTTTGGTGGAAAGTTAAATTCATTAAGATGTTTGTTCATAGAAGAACTGTAAAGAAAAGGAAGGACAGGAGGAAGAGAGAGAGAGACAGAGAGAGAGAGAGTACAAATACTCTGGCAGAAGAAACGGAAATGTAAATATTACTTAAAACTACACGGCTTTCATAGAGTAAATGTATACATAAAAGATTCAGGCGTCGAGGTGTAGGCTCGTAAAATTAAACAAAATGAGACGGTAAATAAAGTTCTAAAATAGGTAAGGAACTCGCCTCAGTGCAAATGATGATTTAACATAACTGGGAAAATATTACAATTGGAGAAAACCGTGTCACTAGCTTCACTCATGGCAAGTGCACTTATGTGCATGGTCCATTGAATACTGAATCTTTCATTATCAAAACAAGCTTTAACGCAGGAACTTTATCAGTGTAACTCAGAAATTAGTGTTACTTGAAGGAATGGACCAGTGTCAGTAAACTGGACTACATATGACTCGTAAGATCTGTGTGACTTACGAGGACAGCATAGTCTGAGTATCAGTTTTATATCAATTGATATTTACATTACAAAAAATACTATACAATGGAAATAATTAAACTTTTTACTGCGTAATAGGAATAAGATCCTATTTTCTGTATTCAGAAAAACCTTTTTTATTTATTAATATGATTATTAACTCCTTTTTAAAACGAATCACTACTGGAAGTTAAATGAACGGAATATACATAATTTTCTTTAAAGAAACAAACGGGATTACAAACTTTTTATGAATGCCTCACTTCAGCAAAAAGCAGTTTATCTGGAGATGCCTTTTCTAAAGCATGTTTTACCCGCTTTAATTGAGAGAAGCGCTGTGCACGTTTGAAGATATTAGATCCTCCTCCATCGTTATCTGGAAAGGGCTGGGAACGAAAACAACAATATTCTCTGAGAGGAAAGCGTAATCACGAGAGATTACCAAACTGTTTGATCCTCTCCGGAGTTATAGGTTTAATGAAAAAGATAACTAGCTTTAATATTGCTTCAAGTCCTGAGCATATAAATTTAATTTTAACTGAAATAGACCTGGTTATTATTCGTACCTCTTATGTTACAGCAAACACGAACTGGTAATCTTCACTATTTTTGTATTGGTTGTTCAAAATATCAGTGATTATTATTACGTTCTAAATTTAATTCTCATACCAGATGAATAAACGTCAGTTTTTATTTCAGAGAACTCGTACAATAATCTAGTAAGAGAATGAGCTGTAAAAGCATTTAAATTCAACAAAATCTGTCCCAGTTATCCTTTTAATACAGAATGTTATGGAATTCAATAGACAAATCAGATTAAGGCAAATAATATGTTGAATTTATCTAAACTCCGCCTTACGGCGTCGTCCTCAACTATTACTTAAAGTGTAAACTGAGAGGCCCTGGCTTAAAGCCTACTGTGTACCAATTTCACCTACAAGAAAACTTTCAAAAAAATACTTTCCACTGTTTATGTCCATTAACATAAAGTGGATAAAGGAATAAGTATTCGTACAAAAGAAAGTTACTTAATGCAACATACCAGCTTTTTAAGAAATTTTTGCCATTAGGGGCACGGATTTGATATTTCCTCAGGATATTCCACTTATGGTTTCGCTGTTTATAAGGTCAGTGCTTACGAATGCCATAAAACTCACATATATCGATGAATGAAACAATCTGATGTGTTGCACTCACGTGACCTCTTGTACTAACCATTCTTACAAACTCTGATTCTTCTATCTTCTTCGGGCCCTTAAACCCTACTCACTCACTCACTCACTCAACCTTCTTCGTGTTAGTCGAGGTAAATATTTGCAGAAATTACCTTATTGCTCATTTTCTTGCGCATGCAACGAAAATACTAGAATACAGTAGGCTTTGAGCGATAGTCAAATCTTTTAGAGCTTTGAGATCTCGTTTTCTCAGCACGGTTAACATGTAAGCAAATGAATAGCGATGTTCCATTTGACAGAAGTATAAGTTCTCCAAAACTTACATAAATAACGAGCAATATCAACGAAATGATTCACTCCACAAAAAATCTATTTGGACATAAATTGTGTGTTTTAGCAAGATCTAATTGTTATAGTAAGATTTGTTCTATCTCTTACGGTTTACCAGTTATGTAAGTCACCCAGAGTAAACAGGACTTCATGGGCTATAGCCAGAAAATTCAAGATATACATTTCATTTGTCAT
Source organism: Tenodera sinensis (assembly GCA_030765045.1). Classification (NCBI taxonomy): domain Eukaryota; kingdom Metazoa; phylum Arthropoda; class Insecta; order Mantodea; family Mantidae; genus Tenodera; species Tenodera sinensis. The sequence goes on from CM060971.1 coordinate 98,534,137, forward strand.
AAAAATATCTCAAACATAAAAATCGTTTGAGCTATTTTCAAGAAAATCAAATTTTTCGAAAATTTTTCCATGTAAAGGGTAGTTTTGGGTGGAGCAATTTTTTCCAAAATCTTTGTGTCGCATCCTTGAAACTTTGGTTCTTAACCGACTTTTCGTTTTTCAGTTATGCTGTCCACAGACTGACAGACTGAATTCAGGAGGCCTCAAAACATATATTTCCGGTGAAATCTCCACATCGAATTTTTGGGTGGAATACAATACTTCTACTAAACGGAGTAGAGAAAGTAAAAAACAGTGCAAATGTTTGCTAAGGAATTTTCTTCCATCTTAGTGTTTAACAACGTGTTTGCTGAAGCTGAAAGAAATTACTCCGAGGTCAACAGGTCCATGCCCCTATTTCTGAACCCAATTACCAGCTGACACGATCAGAGCTCGCTCGTGTTGTGTAGAGGGCGCCTCATTCTACTCGACAGTGCGTGAAGACCATCGTTCTAGCGGTCCTTGTTTTGAAGAACCCTTCCGCAAAACGTTGGGATCCTCTTGCGTCAGACAGCGGTAATTAGCCAGCACAAGGGAAAAAGAACAGAAAGGTAATCTCTCTTCATCTCGCAGTCTTGTTTAGCAGAGACTTGTCTGAGAGGGTGGGGACTAACTTAGCTTCGCGAAGGAACTGCAAAATTGTGTTTCACGCGCGCGGATTTGATTTATAGCCGGAGTTGGTAAGTCAATTTACTGGTAACGCATTTTATGTAAATCAGGCGTAAATTGTTTGTAGTTTACACGAGATAGATATCAGCATAACATTGGTTTTCGCTCATCTCTAAAACAATATTATTATGATGTAAACAACTTGATACTTGAGAGCAGAATCCCATGAAATTGCATAACAAACATTTTTTGCGGCTATAAACTGATTTTCTTACTACGTAAGGCAAATGTTGACGCTTCGAGCTGCTCCCCAAGCAGATTCAATGTATACTGCGTACCCCAGTTCGAACGAAAATGCAGTTTACACACTAATGAAATGAATATGTTGAACATTTTGCTTACGTCAAACTTAAGACAAGATAGAGCAGGCGCAACTAATATTTTCCAATCTGCAGGATACGGAGAAGACTATTTTGTAAACGTACCGTACCGTACCGTTACGCCTTTTGCAGCGCGACAGTATTCCGTCTACAGGCTACAGTATCTAACAACGTCTCGAGGAGTGCGTAGCACAGTGAAGGAATGGACAGAGTAGACCGGCAAGTACAATGCAGGGAGTGGAAATGCCATGTGTCCTTCAATCGAGTGAGATAACTCGACTTTCTCTGAGTAGTACCGAAGTTGGCAAGCTTTCGTTGCGTCAGATCTAGTACAGCAGCTATCTAGTCAACCATACAGCAAATGTTTTCATGTAGTGAGTGTGAAAGTTAAACAATTAGAAAATTCTCTTACAGTATGCGCTTAGCCCGCTGCCTGATGTTCACACCTAGGCCCGGCTGACCATGTATTACCTTACAGTACCTAGCTTCGCTCGGCGGTTTCTTTTTCTTTTTGTGTCAGATCGTATTTTTCGGGGTAAATAGTTGTTTACATGAGCTTGAAAAGCAAAACATTAACTTACTTAGATCATCCCCTCCGGTATGCAGCATTAACACCCCCTGGAACTTAAACTGTTAACTAAATATAAATGTTGTCAGAACCATTTCCAAATACAACAGATATAGACATCAGGGGCGTCTATATCAACAAACTGAGAATGCAGAAATAAATAATGGGAGTGGTTTTTCGGTAATTTTAATATTTAGCAGTAGGTGAATTATAATGTTCTATAAAAATTACAAAAATTGTGAAAGATCTTTTTTCAAAGTTAATAACTTTTATTTAATAAACCAAGACCTTACAACATTTTGTTCCCAACATTGTTTTGAGAGTACTTAACTTTAACAGAATAATATTTAAAATTATCAAAATTTTGAAATCTCCATTGTGTGGAGCATTTCAGGTACGGTGCTGAAAATAGCTAAAAAATTAATAAATAAATGAAATAAATTTAAAAGGTTAAAGATATTGCAGTGAAAATCTCTATGTTCATTAATCCTTCCATGTATTACGTCTGATATGCATTTGAACAAACTACGGTAATAATTGTAAAATTCAGCAATTTCACGTATGCGTACCCTTAACACGAGTTCAAAGTGCATAACGAAGTCCACACACGACGCTATGCCACTTATAGAGATACATAAATATTTCAGCATTATTTCAGCCGTAAGACATTCACTGCTGAACATAGACGTCGACCTAGTCGGAGTTTTTCGTCGAGCATTTATTCCACAATGGAGTTCAGTTCCTTGGTGCTGCTGTCGGCCCTAAATTAAAGGGCGTTAACACGTTGGCCAAGGCCCTTCATCTTTCCACCAAGTTCTTACACGTCTTCCTTTACCCTAGCCAGTTGCTCGTTCACCTTCTCCGATGGCTGTCTTCATATCGGATATTGACGTTTTCATCTTCTCCATTCCGGAGTTTACATTTTTCAATTCTGCGTCCATCTTTATTTCAATCTGCCGCATTCCAGAATTCATTTCATTTCCCATTATGTTCTTCTTGGCTAAAATTTGTTTCATCAACTGCTCCATGTTGTTTTTTGTCGCGCTCCTGACACCGTTGTGACAATTTTATTCGTTTAACTATTTCTTAATGTTTTATAAAAAAAACCCGGAACGACGGTTAGTAAAAGCACTGTTGAACAATAACAAATACCACGGGAAGAAAAGCTAGAAGACAAAGCCTTGTGAACGTAACCTGCATTTCTATTTCAATCATAGAAATTATATGAATTGTTCGTTGAAGTTGGAGCAGGGAAAGAAATGTAATACGATGTGTTTAGTAACAGGAAACTGAGTAGAGAAAATCGTGAGAATGTAGTACGTTGCATTTATATTCCAAACATATTGCAATTTTATGAGCTGACGCAGGGTATGAATAGAAGAGTTAAATACTTCAGTTGTAACCCAAATAAGTTCTTCCCGACCGTTTTATCATCGCTCTGCTCCACTCTTATTTCGTTTTAAAATCTCACAAGAATGATTTCTCTGGTGATACCAAATATTGATTTTTCAGTACATTCTATTCTCGGGTTTATTTCTTTCCGAACATTTTGTTTTATGTTCCTTATTGTTGCATAAGCCTACTTTCCGTACTTCAAAAAAGCACATTCCTCTTTAATTTCCCTGGGGTACAGAATTACTCTTGAATGTCATTGTTTTCAATTATGGCAATATATGAATGGTTCTTTGTTCCGCACGGGTTCCTTTCATTCATCCGATTGCGACGAAATTTTGGTGAGTTGATTACATTCTCGTTTCTGAGCTGGTCAAACCATTTTACAATAAGCCGAAGACGAGTAGTTTCAACAAATTAGTGTATATATAGAACTGGATGTTCATATGTATGAAAATAAAACTCCAATACGATTGACCGTTCAGAGTAAAATTGGTACAAATGAGTATTTTTTCATGGAGAAGGTTTTTATGCTATCCACTTTACTGTGCAACTTATTAATTTCACACTGCTTTACTGACTTTCTTTTACGTAACACATTCACATGTCTTTCTCTACCCACTCTTCTACTAATAATTCATTCAAGTTCTATATGATTGAAATACACATAGAAATACAATCCTGAGGGTTTTAATTAATTCTTTAAGTGTGCTAAGTAATAATTTTATGTGTCTCCAAAGAAAACCGAAGCTACTGAGCAAGTGCAGTCTGAAAGTCACAGAAATAAATCATAAACGTCGAGTATATCAGTCCTATACAAACATATCTTAATTGTTTTTTATAATATTGCTTTTCATGAGGTAATCTATTTGTAGTTTTAATTGAAACTGTATGTAAACCAATACTGGAAGTATACAAACATTCTCTGGAATCAAATAAAATGTGGATAAGCTATTATTTTCTGAATATCTGTTAAATTTGCTTTGTGTGTATTTATCAGACTAAAAATCGTTAACATCTGCGTGGATCTGAGAGGTATATTAAACTGACAAAAACAGAAGAAGACCAAGCTGCTTCCTGTTTGAATTTGGAAGAGTGTAATATCTGAAAAAGCTCGAGAAACCATCAGCGTTGTGTTAGCTATTTAAGCAACAGGAGGGCCCCGTTTTTCATTTGTCCACTGTCAGCTTTAGTTATATCCTTGTAGAACAGGTTGGTTATTTCTGGTCTTTAATGTGCTGTTGCACAGCGCTGTAGTTTATAAGCCCATATTTCTAGCGTGAACTTATAAAGAAGACCACGAATAGGTTTCTAATAATCATACATGCAAAGGAATCCATGAATAATACTAATAAACCTTAATGTAATATCAATAAAGTGTATTTGAATTTAAAATAGAAATGTTTACGATATATACCTCATAAAAATATACGTGGTCGAATATTTGACCGTGTTTTAATATCTGTTTCTTTTAGAGTTGGAAGGTTTTGCCTCTACAGAGGAAACACAATTAAAATGATTATCTGTGACACGTTTTAAAAATGTGTGTACAATTATCAGTTTAATCCATAGCGTATTTACGAGTAGATTTAAAGAATATGTTTACGTAAATACATTTTTATTTTTGAAATTCTTTCTGAATACATTTTAGTAATTATATGTTGTGCATTCCTTAATATATTGATGAGAAATAACACTTCAAATCTGTTTCTCTGCGTCTAGTAAAAAATAACAAACCAGATTATGTACAGAGGGGGACAGGTAGACAGTGAGTGAGTCAGAGAGAGAGAGAGAGATAGGGGTGTTTAAAACGCGATTTTAACCCTCCAGTGGTCACTAAGGGCCTGGGAGACCCCTACGTTTATTTAAACGTTCTAGTTTTCGAACGAAGCAATCGCCTTGCTAGGACATCTAATATTAAACTTTACTCGACTGTTTGGTGAAGCGACAACCTTATCTGTTTATTTCTTTAGCGCCAATAATGACTAGTCGGCATTTAGGTGTCGCAGAGGTCAACCAAACTCTGCGCGCCTACTCTCATTACATATTGGCGACATTTGTGTTTTCTCGTTAGTTGTGCAATATTGCTTTGTCATTGCAAGTAGGTGTTACTACTTCTTACAAACAGTAGTTAAAGGTATGATATAGAAAACTTCAAGAATTTGGAAGAAGTACATCATCTACCTTGTGATAATGATGTTTATCCGTGTATGAAAATATTTGTGGGAATCAGATGATTCCAATTCTGAAGATAAACTGAGAATGAGATTTTTAGAATCATAAAGAACAGGATAAAAGCAGTCATAATAACATGTATTTTATAGAAAACATTATGTGCTTGGCAAAGATATTATTGTTATTATTGTTACTGTTACTGTTATTTTTATTTTTGTTAGTTATTACTATTGTTATTATTACTGTTATTACTATTATTATTGTTATTATTGTTATTTATATTATTCTTATTTTTATTATTGTTGTTATTATTGTTATTGTTATTATTGTTGTTGTTATTGTGATTATTATTATTATTATTATTATTATTATTAATTATTTATTTATTTATTATTTATTATTTATTATTTATTTATTATTTATTTATTATTGACAGTTGTACATTTCAATTACAAGTTGTATACGTGAATATGGCAATTTATTATCTTTTCATGTAGTGTAATACAAATTATAATGTGACATACAACGTATTATTTATCTTTGATGAATCTCGTTAGTTAATGCTAATAAAAGCCGTGTATATTTAAGATAAATAAAGCTGAATAGGTGCATTAAGGAAAAATACAATTAAAAAAATTAAATTAAATGCCAGCATATAAGCACAAAAGTATAGCATAAATTCATAGTAGCCTCGTAGTTCCTATCTGTGTTGAGGGCATGTGCTGCGTAACTTCCCTTACCTACTTATTGTGCTTGGAAACAGTTGAAGCTTTTAAGTTTAGATAATACAAAATACAAAGTAAGGAAAGTGACAAGAGCCTTGTGAAGGTCTTAGCGTCGCTGGGGTCATTGCTGACTGACTAACGTGGTAACACGTTTTCTGGAACCTTGAATACCGTGCCCCATTTCTGATCTGTGTGCAAGGTCGTCCTTCGGCAAGCATTGCGAACTTAACAGCATGATAAATAACTGATTAAAACAAATGAGGACCGGTCCTATCTTCTTTAAAGCTATACGTGGTAATCGGAGAATCCATTTTACCTCAGGTAAATCCATTGTGGCCATACTAAACGCTGACTCCATTGGAGCTGAAATTTATATTTTTGGCTATTTTCGATACTTCCTATCCCTGAAGATATGCTCCCTTATATATATTTTAAAATAAAATAAGAATTAATTCTATATATACCATATATATTTCTACAAGTAGCCTTAATTTAGATAGTTGCGTCAGATGTTTTACGTGAGATAAGATTTCGTTAAATTCAAATTTCAATTATAATAAAATCCTGAAAAGAATATCATTGTGCAATCTGTTAGATTTTTAATCGTCTGCAGAAAATATGACTGAATTAAGTTGTTAAAACGCTATGTAAACTAGCAACTAGGTTTCAGTTTCTCAATCACGTGCATAGAAGATAGAAAAGTCATTGCACTACAACAAAAAATTACCTGCAGAGATTTCACCGGAAATACGCGCTTTAAGATTCCCGGGAAACAAAAAAAAAAAAAAAAAAAAAAAAAAAAAAAAAAAAAAAAAAAAAAAACTTTTTAGGGAAGTACTGTGTGCGTATATATCTGTGTGCGCACGTGTGTGTAGGTGTATGTAAATCGAATAGTCGGTTAAAACCAAACTTGGTATCCAAGTTCAGCGTTTTCCACAATATTTTCGAGCTCCATTTACGTGGAAAAATTTCCCAAGATGTTGATTTTCCGAAAAATGACTCTACTGAGCTTGACTAACATACCATGATTTTAAAATACTTTCATGACAAATGAAATGCTCTCTTGAATTTTCTGGGAATAGTCTCTGTAGCCCTCTTCATTTTGAATAACTTTTGCTGAACTTGGTAAACAGTAATAGTACTAACCTTACTACAAAACGGTATATCTTATTATAGCATGCAATTTTTTATGTTCAATAACTTTTTATGGGCTTATCCATTCCTAGATGTTGCTCATTATTAGTTTCAGTTTCTTAGTAGTTAGACTTTTCTCAAATGGACAGCTTTGTTTTTCTTTCTTCTCCTAGTCGCGCAAAGAGAACGAAATTTCAAAGCCTTTACTTACTGACCGCTCTTAAAAGATTTGATTATGGTTCAAATATGCTGTATCTCCCTATTCCTGTTGTATTTGCAAGGAAATAGGTAATACTTTATTAGTACAACTATTTATCTCGATTAACTTGAAGTAGGTAGAAGAATAAGTTTTTGAAAAGAATAGCGTGTTGAGGAATGGATAGAGAAAGCCATGTGAATGTAACGTATTTTTTTTCTGGAAAATACTAATAATTTAAAAAGGGTGCATGTTGGTCTCTTAGAGGCCTGAGAGACCACTAGGTGTATTTAAACGTTTTAATCTGCAATAAACAGTGTACTGTAAGAGGCGTAATCACTTCCGTAGCCCATGTAACAGCAGGGGGGTGGCGCCTTTTTAGCAGTTTTGTTGGTTGATTCCTAACCTCATAAGTTAAAAATATAATATGACAAACAATCGGGTATTGGTAAGAAGTTAATAAAATGATGGAAAATACAAGATTTCACGTTTCCTCCCCTTATGTTACTGACAGAAGTGTGAGACCTAGGATCAATAAGGGTCCTTAAGTGTCCGCGAAGTATTTCAAGATTGGAGCCGGAACAAGAAAAGCATTCCCGCAATGTACTAAACCACATCGGCGAATTCCCAACATGCAGCGGAAGGCAATGAGTTAGGAAGGCGTTAAGGATTTGGGTCTTCCACGTGACATAGAAGTGCCACTTTCCATTAAAAAAGACGAGTACTTGCAGTAGCACTGTGTGTAATAAAATCAGCTCCATTTAGTCAGAGGCTTCACGAATGTCTTCTTACTTTTTATTTTTATGTTCTTTTTTGGAAAAAAGAGGAGTATTCGAACTGTATTACATGCTATTAATACAACTTCTAAAATAGTCATAAGCCATGTTCAGTCATATAGTTTATCAATTGTTTACGAATAACTCATTTCTCTCGCGTTGTAAACACAGCAAGTTTTCACTTTGTGAATGGCTGCAGTATTAATTACTCGCAGGTCCACTCGTGCAGATGAGAGGGTCGATTGATGTCAACCGCAAATTGGAAATTAGAGAGCAAACGAAGAGCTACAAAAACAATATAGAAGCGAAGCATATTGGTAGTTCTGACAGCTTCACATTCGTGCTTCTGATTTTAACCTTTTAAAATTAAAAAACTCGAATTTATATCCCCCATTCTTGTACATCTGTGCGTATGAGTCATTTAATGTGCAAGTGAACGTAAAGTCAATTACAATTACCATCATACTTCACTATATTTTCTTGCGAATTATTTGCTATTAAAGAAGCCCTTCTAAATGTATTGCAATCTAAGGAATGTACCTCACATTTAATCTTCACCGATTTGCTGAGTGCAGCTCAAGAAATACAGATACTATACTCAAAGGCAGTCCAACCAAAAATTGGAAATAATACTAGTTTGGATACCTTTACAAGTGAGGATGTCAGGAAATGATCAAGCTGACTCTGCAGCCAAACAAGCTTCTAGGTAACCCTTCAACGACTTCAGAATAACCATTCCTCATCAAGATACAAAATACATCAAACAGAAATTTAAAAATGTTTGCAAAATAACCCAAACACCAATTACATGACATTCGCCAGACATCAGAGAAAGCATATCCATAGGCAGATTTAAAACGCTGCCACCAAGCTGCCATTACGGGAATGAGAATTGGCCATAGCAATATCACCATTCCTTTCTACTGCCCAAGAAACCAGCTCCTGAATATAATACTTGTAATACTGCTCTTACCATCAAACATCCTCATTGAAGTCCCCAGCATGTAAACTGGAGGACAACATAAAAAATATAAACATAAATTTCAGAATTCCTTAATGATACAAGAAATGCCACAAATCTAATAAAATTTGCAGAAAAAAATATATATATAGCAAATCAATTGTAAAAAGTGGAACATTGTAATTTCAACAGTTGTAAAATTTATATATATTGTAAATTTGCTACCTGTTGTTTATGTATCACTTGTAATATAATCCTTGAGTCGCGATAAGACCCAGTAGTCAAAGCGACTATAAATAAAGATTTAATAAAAAAATCGTGTTTCAGTTATTACGTTTGCTGCATGTAAAATATATGGAAGAAAGCGTATCTGATCTCACTTCTGTAACTCTTAAAAGCCAATAACCTTTCATGGTCACCAACTGCCTGAGTTTTGGAATACGAAGGAGTTTTGTTGTTAGTGTTACTAACATAGAAGTAGTTATTTTTATAGTAATTGTACCAATTACAATACTGTATAATTATTACACGAAGTACCTTGATTTAACGAGTTTAAAGCAGTCCAGTAGATTTCCGAATTCTTTGAAGAAGCAAAGACTTAGCTTAATGAATGAAAATTGCTGTTCTATTCGTACTTCTGCAAAACTCTGCTTAAACTCAATGCGATTTTGAGTGAAATAAACAGTGGAAAACTTATTTATCAAACGTCACTTAAAGACATTCCAGTAATTGTTGCAGTGCTGAAAAATACATTTACTGTTTGCTAATAACTGGAAGTAATGTTAAGTGACGCTCTCTTGAAATTTTTTTTTTTTTTTTTTTTTTTAATTTATTTAGAGTCGCTTTAACAATTAAGTCATATCGCGACTATTCTATGGAATACAGCGGTATACAATAAATTTAGTACAATTATTTTACCAAAAACATGAGAATACAATCAAATCAGTACAACAAGTATGTTTCATATTATATTTTCGCATGCAAGCCCGTACCTTTGAGAAATGATAACACCCTTCTGCAGTTGGATGGCGTGTTCAGAGTGGTGGATAAGTCTCCAGTGATGTGATGAAGCTGTCGTTGTGTAGCGTATTGCTTACATTCTGTGAGGAGATGTTTTACTGTGAGGCGGGTGTTGCAGACTTCACATTGTGGTGGCTGGCCTTTGCTGAGGAGGTATGAGTGGGTTAACCTTGTATGACCAATGCGGAGACGTGAGATAATCACCTGCTCTTTCCTGCTAAGAGAATAGACAGGGGAAGAATTGGTGTCTCCTTTCCTTACCATGTGTAGTTTTTCTGGAGGCGATTGATTCCAGGCCTGTTTCCATCTTGTTTTTATTAGTTTGGAGAAGTACTTTGTAATATCACGATAAGGTACTGCTTGGTGTTCATGTGTGTATGTTAGCCGACTTGCTTCTTTAGCAGCTTTGTCCGCTTCTTCATTGCCCTTAATGCCGCAGTGTGAAGGGACCCAAATGAAAGTAACTATTTTCTTTTTATTTAGAGCAATGGAATAAAGACTGTGGATATCTTGAAGCAGTTGGAGGTCAGTTGAACGATCTCTGAGACTTTGGAGAGAGCTTAATGAATCAGAAATTATAAGAAATTTACTCTCACTAGATTGGATGATGTATGTTAAAGCTTGCTTAAGTGCACAAAGTTCGCAGGAGAATATGGAATAATATTTAGGGAGTTTCAGCTGAAGTTTCTTATCTGGGGTAATTATGGCACATCCATTGTCGCTGTCCGTTTTGGAACCATCAGTGTAGATAAATGTATGGTTAGGGTAGGCATTTGTTATTTCTTGAAACAGCTGTTTATAGCAAGATGCATCTGTATGGGATTTATGGTAAGCTGTAATATTCAAATTTAGTTGAGCAGTTGGTATTCTCCAAGGTGGTAGACAATGAAACTTTCTGGACATTATGGCAGGAACTTCTATGTTATATTCTTCAATGCATTTGCTTATTTTAGATTTAAATGACATTTCTTTTTGTGAATTAGCCTGTAAACGTTGGTTGGACGTTTCTGGGAGGACGTACTGGTAGATCATTGATTCGGGTCTTGCTAAAGTTTTAAGGGCGAATTTTAGGCTCACATCTGTTCTGCGGACGTTCAATGGTGGTTCGTCGGTTTCCATTGTTAAGGCAGAAACAGGGCTGGTTCTGTAAGCTCCCAAGCATATTCTTAGAGCTGCTGTTTGAATTGTATCTAGTTTCTTTAAAACTGAAGATTTAGCTGTATTGTAGATCTGGGCTCCATAGTCGAGTTTACTTCTAATGAGAGCTTGATACGTTCGTTTGAGGGTACTGAGATCAAAACCCCAGTTTTTGCAGCTTAGGGTTTTTAGTACATTTAATCTTCTGAGGCATTCATTTCTCATATCATCAATGTGATGTTTCCAGCTTAGAGTTGCATCAAACGTTAAACCTAAAATTTTGATAGCCTTCACTGAGTCGATTAGCTTGTTATCCACGCAGATTGTGGGGTTTGGGACTTTACATGGTGATTTGGAGAAGCATATGCATTTCGATTTATGATATGACAAGTTAAGACCAGCATGATTAGTCCAAGTGTGCAGATTTTCCAGTGTTTCTTGAAGAAGTGTTGCAGTAGTAGAGGGGTTTTTCCCCTTACAAAAGATAGTTAGGTCATCTGCAAATAGTATACCTTTTACAGGTGGTGTAATACTGCTTACTATACTGTTGATAGCTATGAGAAATAGTGTGACACTGATTACTGATCCCTGTGGAACACCTCTATTAATGGATTCTTCTTTTGACATGGTTCCTTTGTAGCGAACTTTAATTTTCCATTCCTGAAGGAAGTTGTCAATAAAGTGATACAAATTACCACGGATACCGATGTTACGTATTGTTTTGAGTATGTAAGCTCGTGAAATTTTATCATACGCTTTTTCTATATCTAGGCTTATTGCCATGAGATGTTGTTTCTGTGTAAATGCAGCTTTTATTTCAGAATCAAGTATTAAAAGATGGTCAGTGGTGGATCGAAACTGGCGGAAACCATTTTGAAGTTCGGTGAAGAACTGCATTTTCTCTAGTTTCCAACGCAATCGGTTATTTATAATTTTTTCAAGTATTTTACACATAGAGCAGGTGAGGGCTATAGGTCTGAAACTTTCAGGTGAAGTAAGATCTTTGTTTGGTTTGGGGATGGGTACTATAGTTGCTGTGCGCCACTGTTTAGGAAAAGTTCTTGAGTTCCATATATAATTAAGGATTTCGTGAAAGTAAACCAGTCCATCTTGCGGTAAGGATTTTAACATTATGTAAGGAATGTTATCCGGCCCAGGGCTGGAGCATTTACTCTTTTCAAGTGCCTCCATGAATTCTGTGAAAGTAATGTTATCATTGTAGTTTTCTTGGTTATTTTCGTCAGGTTGGTAGCAGTGGGTCACCTTGCTTTCGCAAGCTTCTTCTCTTGAGGCCTCTGCAAAAGTATGCGCCAGTATGTTTGCTATGGTTTGGGGGTCAGTACTTGTAGTGTTTGTTGTATAATTGTGGAAAACTATATTATGTGTTCCATCGTAAGATCCCCGTATTTTGCGAATTTTTTGCCATACCACTCGTGACGGGGTTTTTCTGTTTACAGTGGACACGAATGTTAGCCAGGACTCTTTCTTGCTGTGCTTTACTACTTGACGTGCTTTAGCTCTGGCTTTTTGAAACTCGATTTTGTGTGTGGGGGTAGGTTGCCTTTTGTATTTATAATAGGCTTTATTTTTTAATGCTATCGCTGTTTTACATTCTTCGTTCCACCAACATACAGTCTTCCTAGAAACAGGGTATATCCTAGGAATAGTGACCTCGGCGGAATTGAAAATCACTTCTGCAAACGAGTTTACTAGTTTGTCAGTATCTGACTGACTGAAATTCATGGGGGATGTTAGATAGGATAAATTGTCAGAGACGTGTGCTCTGAACTTGTTCCAGTTTGCGCATTTTAAATTCCATCGTGGCTGACAGTTAAAACTTAAAGGAATGTTATTTGCATTAGTTAATAAAATTGGGAAATGGTCACTGCCATGTAATTGCTTGGCGACTGTCCATTCAAATTTATCTTGGATATCAGGAGTGATTAATGTTAAGTCGATTGCACTGGAAGTACCGTTGGCTGTACTGAAGTGAGTTTGTGAGGTATCGTTAAGCATATTGAGATTTTCGTTGTGCAAGAGCTGCTCCACTATTTTACCTCTTGCGTTGGTATGCTTACAACCCCATATAGTACTATGGCTATTAAAATCGCCCAGTATAATAAATGGTTTAGGAAGTTGTTGTGTTAACTCCTGCAGTGCATGTAAATCAAGTGGGCTTTTATTTGGTAGATATATGTTGCAAATGGAAATAGGTGTAGGAAGGTTTACTCTAGTGGCAATTGCTTCAAGTTCAGTTGTAAGCGGTATTGCCTGATGTTTGATGCTGTCTTTAACGTAGGTTACTACGCCGCCACTAGCATGGAGGCAGTCCTTGCGGTTTTTGTGATATTGAGTATAACCTCGTAATGATGCAACATAGTTTCCTTTGAAGTTAGTTTCTTGAATGCACATAATTGCAGGGTTATGTTTATTGATCAAGAGTTTAAGAAACTCGAAATTGCCATGGAAACCATTAATATTCCATTGAAGTAAGTTATTCATATGTTAATTTTGTTTATGGGATAAGGTGTTATATCTATGGCGATTAGTTTTCGGGACACATCGGTTTTGTTCGCTCAGAGGCATTGTTGACCTGATTAATGTATTCCAGCAGCTTTTTTTGAATTTTACTACTTCTGGTCTTTATACTACGCTCTGTATAATAGGGATAGACTTTTTGCATTGTGTTCACTAGAGATTCTAGATCTGAAGTGTATTCCAAAGCTATGGGAACAATGTTTGTTACTCCAACACTGTTTTCCATAAAGCTTTGGAACTGGCTGAAGTTTAGTGCATAATTGTGGGTGTCGGCGTCGATAATATGTTTAATTGGTCTGAGAGATTCAGCTATTGACGAAATAAGGTTTGCTTTCTTAATCTTCTTAGCCTGCTGTGAAGCGAGGAGGTGCCGCGCTTCTTTTCCATAAGCATTATCCTCTGAATCAGTTGTGCTGTTTGATATTGGTCGTTTAGGTCTTGTTTGTGTTTCCATTAGCATAGGTTCTGGGGAATTGTTGCGTTCGTCTTGAAATGGCAGGATGGGCTCAGGGGTAGAAGTGAGGTTAGGTGATTGCTGCTGTTCAGTATCTTTTCCTTTAGGAGGGGAAGGGGGACGGTCCTGGAGGTTTTTGGTAGCGGTAGGCAATTCAGGAAACATGTCTTTGTTTAAGACCTGAGGAGTAGTTTCTTGTATACCGTCAGCTTCACGGCAATGTTTTGCAAAGTGGCCTTCCTGCTTGCAGATGAAGCAGGTAGGGGTATCCGCTGTTAGGTATATCCAATATTTAGTGCCTTCATATAGGATCTGTATGCTTGGAGGTAATTTCTCCACATCATTGGGTGGAATATAAAACTGACGTCTGAAACTAAGGATATGGGAAAGTCCTGGCTCTGAAATGCCAGCTCTTAAGTAGGTAATGTTTGACATTAGTTTAATTCCATATGCATTTAGCTGAGTTTCTATGAGTGAGTTTGGTATAACTGGACACACATTTGAAAGAACGATTCTTTTGTTTGGAGTAATTAGAGGACGGACCTGAAGAGTAACATTGTTTATATTTATTTTAGGATGTTTGGTAACCAGTGATTCTGCTACTTTAGATGACGTTAGGTATATGCATATTCTGGAGTTCGAGATCCGTGAGATAAACTTTATGTTACTTGGTTCAGTTAATTTACTTACTGCGAGAGCGTAGTCTCTGATGGTAAGTCCGTCATGGGAGTCGATGATGATAGCTTCTTCTTTCTTAGGAGAAGTCTGAGTAACTGTAGCATAGCTGGAGTTTCTTGTAGCACTGTTGTTCATGGTGGTTGTGTCGACGTTGTGAGACGGTAGACTGCTGTACTCAGCAGCTGCCATTGCTTCTGATGGTGTACACTAGTTTGCTGTGTGAGGATTTTTAATAATGTCTTACTAACCCGCTTGTTATACTCGTTTAATTGTTAACATACGAGAAAGCATATTTAGTAGACTCGTTCTACTTATCCGTTATGTACGGTGAGCGTCTTTTGGATTCAGATTATTGATGTGTATCGGAGAACGTTTAAAAGTTGATTTCTTTGCTGTCACGGCCTCCTGTGATCTGATCTCTCTCTTGAAATTGTTTCATGTCAGGAGAAGCTTACTTGTCGACACGAAACATCATTCTGTATGTAGGTACTTTCAGATACATATGATTTGTCACATTCTGTACAATTAATCTGATAGATCCCTAAGTTTTTAGTGTTCTCTGTAACATGCTTCAAGAGAGTTTTGATACTGTAGATATTTTTGGTGCTAGCTGTAGCCTGTATTTTTTTAAAATATAGGTTCAAGTTTTCTAAATATAATAGGATGGCAAGTAAATCTTTTGTATAATACACCGTCTTTAATACGAACTGGTTATAGAGTAGTCTGCATTTTTAAATTATTCTTTCCTCTATAATTTTTAAGCATATCAGTAACCAACCGACTTGAAATACCATTTTGTACAGCTGTTCACTTAATATGTAATAGTTCGTCTTGGAATATAAAAAATAATTCCTACAACTCGATACAACATCAGCATGTAGCTTTCTGAAACTTAATTCATAGGTTATGTACTTCACCTCTATTACAAGAAAAATTAGTTGATTGTGGTTATTCATTGTTACTTGAGCCACGGCTGCTGGACAGATCAATTCCGTTGATTGGTTCACGTTGGTCAAAATGCAGTACGTTTCGGTTTTCTTGAACGTATTGGGAAGCAGATAATGCGCCTGGTTTACTTGAACCGGGATCAACTGATTCATTATAGAAATAATTTTGCCAAGCACGAGGAAAAGAAGCTTGAACGATTCCAGCTTTCAAAGGATACATTCTAGAAGCTTGTGAATGACAGTCTAGAGTTTCTTACGAACCACAATCACCCTGTTTCACTAATTAGTACAGCTCTATCATCTGCTGCAGGAGCCTTTAATAATGTGTTGGGGTATGTGCGCCGACCGAACAACAGTGTCACGTAGTTAATTACTTGGCGGTAATTGTCCACGATTTGTACCGCTTCCATCGAGGACAAAATTAATATCTGTGTTGGATTTCATTGAGTTTCCGCTATTGCAGGACATATTCATCACATACAGAGGATGGAGATCATGCAAGTCTTTTCGGATCTGTTATTGAATAGTACATGCAAGTATACTTTGCATTAGTACTTAGTCTAAAGGTGGGTGGTGTATTTCAGTGCATAATGTGTTACAAACAGGGATATCGACTTGTGTAAGCCGCACTGCAACACAACGTGGGACTTGGAAATATTCTGCTCTCCTAATGCGCTCATTCAATTTTTCTATGACTGTACATATGGCAACAGCTCCTTGGACGGTAGGCAAACCGAAGAACGAAACAGGGAGATGCATTAAACCTCGTGTCCCCTCCATTAGCGTCACTGCTCTAAAGTAGCAATTCTTTTCTTTGTTCATTTAAAGGCAAACGATGTTGCCTCGCACTTGCTGCGTTTCCCAAAGCTTTTATTTGAGGCTTAAAGAAGGTTCCTCAGGGTGTCTTTCTCGAACGTCAATCCCCATCCCCCCAAAGAGAGCTTTTATCTGGCAAAGAACACTTCCATTTTTTTGAAACTTGAGATTTCATTCCGGTTGCAAGATGAGGTGGCTGACCTGGTACGCGGAAATAAATTTCTTTGACCCAAATGGATGGCTAAGGGCATTTGGAGCCTTAAGACTTTGAGCAGATTGCCTTGCGCTTGGTGCCTGAAAGGAAGTTAACAATAGCAGAAGTAAAGAGTCAGTGGTATCGGAGAGACGGAAATGGTGGTTATCAGGTGAATAATAATTCAACCCGCCAAGTATAAAGCTAACTGCTCAAAACTTGAAGGCTCGAAAACTGTCCTGAATACCAAAACTGTTAAACTGTTTATGAAAACACTATCTTAGTCAGCTAACGTTGCAATTCCAACAAAATCCAAACTTCGAACGAATGAAATATTCCTTAAGAGTATATTCTGCTAAAAAAACATATACGGGCATTTCGTACCTCAATCATGTGCTACGATACACCACCTGGTCTCTGAAGATGGTCTCATATTGACGAGAGGCAAGCTTGCGAGATTTCGACTTCTCGCTTCTTTCACATAATTTCGCCATTAATGTTTATTATTACCTAAGCTTAGTGGTCCAGCTACATTAAAGAGGACTCAAGTTATGCGCGTTCGAAGTGCATGTGACGGTACAGTGTGAGGAGCTGGTTCTGTCCGTCTGCTCTACAGACAAAGCGTGCTTAACTTTATTCTTTTGGTAGCTCACCTACTAAGCCTAATTTATTATTACTATTATTATTGTTATTATTTATTCTTGGACATAAAGCAACTTCTGATTAGTGTATTTAGTAGAATGATTTACGAGGAACAAAGAGAAAAACAAAAACCTTACCATTTTCTATATTGACAGTTATGGGGTAGGACATGATCACTCTTTTGAAGGCATCAAGCCGGAGCCAATGGTGCGGTCGCATGAATTCTCACGTCATCAAGTTGGCTGTGTTCACATTCTTTACTGTCTATAGCCAGTAATGTCGGCAGTTACGAGCGTGCGTGCCTTCCGAAATGCCGGACTGCAGAACATACCCCACATTCTATGCTCCTGACTGATTTTCCATACCACTGTTTCTCTTTGATGAAAAGTATTTGCCAATGGTCCTTTCAGTCTGTTCCACGAGGGCCTGGATTTTTCCCCTTGTGGTTTAGGTGAATTGGACTCTCCATTATTTAGTTGCAGGGAAAATTGTTTTTGATTAGTTAGTGACGAACTCTGAATTGCAGAAAGCCCTTTTGATGTCGAAAATAAAGCTCAAACCCAATGTATTTTAAGTCTGAGATCAATTCAAAGCAGATTAAAGCTCTAAATTACACAATATTACTTTGCGTAGTACAGCTTAATGTAAGAGGAACGAGCATTTTTATACCATTTAATATACACCACCAAAAGGTGCGTGCTTGTGTTAAATCCTTCAGGGTGATCAAGCTGGTGTGCTTTTAAAATGGATTGTTAATCATTTGCAGAGGGATTTTATGATAGCTTTAAACCACACCCTTTTAGCTTTCTATCCAGTATATAAAAATTGGTACTGAGATTTCATCATTATTAAAACTTTTTAAGCCTCTGAAAATAGAAATGTCTTTATGGATCTGAACATATGTGTAACAAAAGAACATTTGGGCGCACGTCAAAAGAAGCGCTTAGTGAGCTTTTAATAAAGTAAGAAAATGATCAACTTTGCTTGGGATCGGAAGGTTCAATATATGTAGATATGTGTGCATACGAGTATATAATGTTATATAATGGCTGTTTGTGTATACTCGTTCAATAAAAGTAACCGGCTATTGTTTTTATTCTCTGTGGTGTGCAGCATCTGTTTATGATCTGTGAAGGCACAGCTGCTATTTATTCAACCCCATGGTATTTTGAACTAAAATTCAAGTATCGTGTTTCATAGATCCGTTTTCTTATTCAAGTACAAGGGCTGCTTCGTAAATATTTTAATAAACTGTGGAATGAAACTAGGTGTTTTGTAGCTCGCAGTCTGTCAGAAGGTATAGGGATTTTCAGTAGTAAAACAATTATCAAAGTCTGTTAAATGGTATTTAAAATTACACCCACATATACACACAATAGTCCCTTTATGTGACTTGGCAAACCCTGACGTCGATATGAAGACTCTAGGGGAGACATTAAGGGATCTCACAATGACTCGCTGCTTGTTCGGTTTCCCTCATGCCCGTTGCTCACTCTCATTCTATTCCTTCCTATCAGGAGTCTGACATACAATAGACCGCTTGGAGTTCGGCGTGGAATTCCCTCCGCACTAACTCAATCTCAACCTCAAGCCAATTTACATAAAACAAACCCAAATACTCTGTTCAATCAGTAGAAGCTACTGGTATTCATTTAATTCACTCACGAGCAGTGCCTTGAATTGAATGTTGGTTCCGCTCCAGAAAGCTGGGGTATTTTATTGACAACGTTCACGTAGAAGCTTCTATTTCATGATCTATGGTTTTAGCAGGAGTCTGCAGATCAAGTTTGAGCAGGATAAAGACCGGCCAGTAATACCTGTAAACTACATCACCGGAATGCAATTAACAAAAACAAACAGCGAGCCTTATTTGATGAGTCGAGAAAACACTTGTTGTGGGTCCATCAACAGCCACGTATTAGGAAATTCATCAGAGTATCATGCAGGATTTTAAGCACATTTTAGTCATGTAACACCACAGACAATTTGCAACAGTGACAACAAGTACCTTTTTAAAGTGGATGAAAAAAATTTTCGACACTGGAAGTATTAAATATGCGCTTCGAAGTGTGAGATCTTCAACACGATTGAAACCTTGTGGTGCCGTCACTGATTCAGTGGCTAGATCCAGATGAAATCAATACCACGGAGTTGAAAGTGCCACGATCAACAATGCAAACTCGCAAGAAGCTGACAGGTTTCCACCGTGCGACTATGAATGGATTGACTGAGATATTTTGGCAGACGCCTTTCAAGAAGTGACAAGAATAATGCTCTGCAAAATGCTAAGCCGCCAAATTCTCTGGAGAGATCACAGAGCAGCAGTAGAGACGTCCTACTTTTGATAAGAGGTACGTTTACGTTCAGATGTTTTCTCAAGAAAAGAAGGAAATATATGCAGTGGGACTTTTCGCCCGCACTGCACAGTCTGACAAGTCTTGAAAGACAGACATCATTTATGTATGGACTTCACTGCAAAGATCTTGTCCATGTTGTGGAACAAGGCCTATACAGGGTTAGCTCGTGATTCTAGTATACAATGTTTACCAGTATAATTAAGCATCTTCTAAAGTAGCGGTTTGCAAAATAGGAACTCTATGATGTCATTAGGAATACTGTACCGCAGAACAGCAGCCGGGTTCAGAGGGAGGGGGAAGAAGACGGAGCAGCTTTGGTATGCAGCGCAGCACTGTAAATATCTATAGTGAAATGGGTAGGTTACAGCGTGTCAATTTATTGTACTAAACTAGTAAGATTTATAGAAATATCACAGGTAGCTATTTTAACGCTATGTCCACCTTATGTAATTTAATTTTTTTTTTTTTTTTTGTTTGTTTGTTTGTTAAGGGCATGTAGTTTATAGTTATTGTTAATCACTATTTCTGCTACTAATATTTGTTTCAAATTTTTCATTATTGGTCTGTCTGAAAAACAAAGAAATGTCAAGGTGGCCATAAACCATTGCCCCGCTACAATGTATTGCAGTCGGTACAATGTGATTTGTGTAAAAGATGAACAGTCAACCGTTGGTAGTATAAGCTCTGTAATAAGTATTGGTATAATATCTTATGTGATTCATGTAAAAAAGTAATAGTTAAACAGTGTTAAATATTACCTTTATAAAATGCGAAGATATAATATCCCATTTTAAAATAAATTTGTTTTAAAACTTCCTCAGATATTTTGTTGCTAGTGATGGTCCTAAAGCACCCCCCCCCCTTGTAATCTAAGTTATAAAACAAGGTCTGGTAATGCTAGGGTTAATGACGAACTGTTCATCACAAACGCGAGACCTTTAATTTGATTTCACTGTTTTGGAAAAAAAACTGTACACATATGTATACCGTGCGAGCCTTCTCATCCTGCGGATTGATAAGTTATGCAGTCCCGGCGTTTTACAGGCTATGACGTAAACACTGCATCGCGTCTAATCAATTTCGGCCGAATCAATTTTGCACCGCTATGTGTGAAGTAGCGTAACTGTGTGCACTGGACTTCAGTAATGAAGATCCCAGGTTCAAATACTCCCACTTGGAAACACTTTTTATATTTAGTAACCTCAACGCGAACTGATAGTTTGATATGGAAGTGACGTTTCACTTAATTAGTTTGTGAATTTTATGAACAACAAAAGTGTTACTTGTTAACAATGTTGATAACCCCTGCTATTCCCAATGTGAATGTGCATGTTTTCTTGGGTCCTTTACTGGTTTAGAGACTGCAATTATACTCTTAGTGGTGGTAATGAACAGTCCGCACTCTCTGCAGTGTTCAGTCCTGCTGGGATTATAGCCCCTGATATTGTTAAGTCGACCTTCCTCCCTGAACCTGCAGGGGCTGGCAATCGCGAGTGCCAGTTTGCGGATCACTGTCTAAACTCTAAAGGAAGGGTCTCCGTTCCTCTGTAATATTGCTAAACCGTCCGATATGTCGTGCACTGTATAATTAAAATTGTAAGACACTCTCAATCATCCTGCAATCCGGAGAGAAGTGCACTTAATTATATCTTACCTTTTCCTTAAAGTGAAAAATCCATTTCTGGAACAGTATTTTACGACGACATTTAATTGTTCTTACACATAAGGCCAGATGAAGGACTAGAGTTGTAGTTGTAGAGTTATAGATGCTTTTCAGACTGAAAAATTCAGTGCCAATTCTTTTCTCAGCCAGATCCTGCTTTAATCGTATTATACTGTGCTGCCCATTTCCCTTTCACCCCGAAAATAACGACATTCACTGTTTCACACTTGCTTCTTGGAATATTTTTCAAGCCAGTTACAGAAACAGAGGCGTATTAAATATTGGATGGATTCTAGCGTTAGTTGGCCAAATCTGTAAACAGGAGAGAAATAATACTTTACTCTCTAGGGAATGAGTCACTGTTTTTGGACCTAAGTGTACTTGCTTGTGCTACTATCTAAACTCCTGTTAGTGCATTTTGTTCTTTCTGTTGTAAAACGTCATTTCAGTTAAGACTACATCTTAAGGCAGTCAAATAATATGTAATGTGACACCAGAACAACGTTTTTTCTCTGGACATCTGGGGCCAGTCACATTAACATCGTCTTTATTATTGCAGGGTGTGTTTATTTCTTTAGCACGGAAAGCGCCAGTTCGCATAAATAGTCGGCTAAATAAGGCAACAACAAGGTTTAGGCTTTTCTTGAAATTCAAGGCTATTCATTCATCATGCTCAACTACAGGGAGCTGGACAATCTATCTCCATTAAATTTAATTTATGTCAAATTCTTCATCTTCTTCTATAGCCGAGATATTCTGTTTCATATATAATAAAAATGGCAACACCACTCAGTGACAATAAAATATGATCGTGGATTTAACTTTTTAGCTTATTTCAGGTTCAATAGCTTTGTTATTTTGCACAATAGGAAAGAAATTAAATATAAGTTAAAATTAAATATTCATATACAAGCTTTAAAGGAATTTTCTTCGGATTCAAGTTTATACCTTTTAATGACCAATGCCTGTTTCACTTTTATAACGAAAAAACTAATAGAGGCATTCCATGTTTAGTGTGTTAAATTTTAAATATACAACTTTTAATTTCTTCTGGAAGATGGTTGCAATGGGGTGCAAACAGAACAATTTTTCCATATTATACAAATTGTCATGTGCTGAACACTAAGCAAATAAAGTCGTTTTTTGCAAATCTATTCTCAATTCAGTGTTTCGCACTGATAAACAAAGCAGTAAAGTTTTGTATGTAACTTGAACGTGTGTAGTATTTATGAAAGCCTCCTCCCCCCCCCCCCCCAAAAGGATAGTAAGAAGAAACCCTAATGTTGTGCATTAGTTATATAGGCAGCCTAGATTTACGATGTTGTTCGAAAATCATTACGAATTTGTAGAGAACTTGCCTAATTTTCCTGGTTCAGTTTTTGTGATACCAGAGGTTCAAGACAACAGCTAAGATGTAAACTACATATTTAAAAAATTCTTGGAAAATATCAAGTCTGGTTTAGTTCCATTGAGAAGGAAATGCCAACGAATTATAAGCTATTCTTACCAAGTGCTTATCCTAGAGTTTTCGTCCATTAGTACATGTTTTCATCTTGCACTTTTGAACGGTTGATTCTGATTCCTGAACATAATACTGATCTATCATTCCATCGTCCGTCTTCTGAGCCAAAATTAGGCATAACGTTTTCTCACACTACCACACCAACTTGAACGAGTCCTTCCTTTTTTCGCCGACCTATCGACTATCATACACTACTTGCTTTTCTTTTAAATGAATCAGATGTTACGAAATACCTACTGTGAGAAAAATATTCATGGAGATTCAGTACGTTCACTGTGCCAGTAATAACTGTAAGTCAGTTGTTTGTGTACTTAAACTCTTTAAGTTGAGTTGCCAGCTTTGCTAGGGTATCAATAGTTTGATTTTGCCAGAAATCATTTAAGTCAGCTGATTGTATACTTAACCTTTTGAAGTCGAGTTAAAGCAATTTCAGGATAGATTTTCCAGAGTCAGTGCTTATATATTTCTACAAACAATTAAATTCAACTGTTTGTGTACTTAATCTCTTGAATTCAGAGTTTTTAAGAGAGTCAGTGCTTACTTGCATTTTGTCAGAAATAACTTTAGATCTGTTGATTACCATGTAACTTCTTTTAATTGGGTTACAGGAACTAGGCTCTCTTGTCCGAAAGCTAATATCTTTATTACATGATTGACTACATGTTTATTTTCTAATTTAGCTAACGCAATCTCTGGCATCATATTTGTCTGTGAATCCTTGCATTCAATAACTCTTGCGTACCTAAGGATATTTATATGCAGTATTTTAAAAGCATTGCAAGCTGAGGGTGTGAATATGGATGTACGCTTTTAAGTATATTGTCTCTTGCTGGTTATATATATTTGGTACCATTTTAAAGATGGGCAATTGTATATCTCTACGGTAAAAACTGTCGTAATGCTGGTGAGGTTTACTCTCTTACTGTCAATAAACTGCCAGTGCAGAGGAACCGACGGCTATTTTCTTCACTTGTTAATTTTATTTCTTGATGAAGTTCAATAGCTATAGCAAATTACTGTACCTTTAGTAACAACTGTATATTTTTTTTTTTGTTTTGTAATTTTTATCTTTGACTTAAGTTTACAAAACCATGAAGGCGCATTCCCAATGAAGAGGACTTCACAGGCTGCAGGTACTCACAGAGAACTCAAGATATATATTTCATTTGTCGTGTAGATATATTCAAGAGATGGTACTCGTATTTTAATCAAATTTGCTAATCATTTTTAAGAAAATCAAAATAAAACATTTGTCATGTAAAAGTTCATTGAGGGAATTTTCGTGAAATTCATGTTGCATCTTTGGAAGATGCTTAACCTGGCAGGTTAATGTCCATTCATGCAATCCCCTGAAGGTTAAAGTTGGGAAGGGAAAATCACATTGAAAAGTTCAATGCCGTAGGTGGGATTTGAAGCACAGATTCGATTTATCGTGTCATTGCTCGGCAGCCGACGTATTTGTAGAAGTTCGAGAAATGTCCGTGTTACGTCAACTTCGCTAGGTACCTAAGGGGGCGAAGCAACGAGCGGAGTGAGTTACAGACAGGGTCAGTCAATTCTGTGTGTGTGTGTGTGTGTGTGTGTGTGTGTGTGTGTGTGTGTGTGTGTGTGTGTGTGTGTGTGTGTGTGTGTGTGTCAGTTGCTTGCGTAGTCGCGTCCTAAAGGAAGATAGCGATGCAGTTAAGCGTTGAGTGATTGTATCTTACTGTTTGAGAGACAGAAAGTGAAAGGAGTGACTCAAGGTTACGAGAAGAAAACAGTTGTAAGCTGTAATATCACGAAAGACTAGATTGTGTTAGCGTCAGTTACAGAGAACTGTGTATTTGTGCAAAAGTTTTGGAGGAAAATAAAACGAGCAAAAGCAACTAGACTGGGCATTTCTCATTTTGTCAAAATAAGCTGTGTGCAGGCTTATTATACTTAAGTTGTGTATGCACTTACTTCTCGTTGTGAATGGGGACTGTCTTACATCGTTATATTAAAGTTTAATTTTCATTGTGAATGCACCCTGAGTTCATGCAAGTGTAATGCATGACCATAGGTATATTTTATCGGGACTAAAGCAAATGAAGAAGTGGAAATTGGCACTATTATTGCACCCTCCGCGACTAACGGTGTTGCCAAATACCGGTCAGTTACTCACTGATCGGAAGTCACGCCGGTGCCAATGATGTAATGTTAGCGTGGGCGAGTACGCACGCATGTTATGTGGTGTGGTGGGGGTGTAAATAGGTGAGGGCCGCTCCTACCCACAGAACCTCCTTGTGGTCAGTATAAGACCTTGCTTTATACACACCAAGATATCCTCCTTTACAACTCTGACTCATGTTTACATTAACCTTGTCACTTACTCAAGTTCTGACCGTCAGCACGCCATTGTATATATTTACTCTTTCACTATTTATAGCAAATTTAGATATGTTTACTAGCGCAAATTTTTAAATTTATTATGAAAAAATCTGATGTGTAGTTGAGATAAATATTTGCACAAATTACCTTATTTCCTTGTAGGTGTAAGGGGAATATTAGAATACAGTAGGCTTTGTGCGATAGTCAAATCTTTTAAAGCTTTGAGATTCCGTTCTCTTTGCACACTTAACATATAAAAAAATGAGCAGCGATGTTCCATTTCACGAAAGATTAAACTTTTCCGAAACTCACACAAAACAAGGAATATCTCCGAAATGGTTCACCCTACAAGAAAATTCATTCGAATATAAATTATGTATTTTAGCAATATCTACATTTTTTGTATAGTATGATTTGGTCTATCTCTAACGGTTTACCAGTTATGCAAAAGTCGTCCAGGATAAATACGACTACAGGAGCTATAGCCAGAAAATTCAAAATATACATTTCATTTTTCATAAAAATATCTCAAACATATGATATTTTAATCAAAATCGTTAGAGCCATTTTCAAGAAAATCAAAATTTTCGAAAAAATTTCCATGTAAAGGGTACTTTACGGTGTGGCTATTTTCTTCAAAATCTTCGTGTCACATCTTTGAAAGATATTAAACTTAAATACCAAATTTGGTTTGTAACCAACTTTTCGTTTTTCAGTTATGCTAGGTAGGTGGGCCCAAATAGCCTAGCTGTCGACGGGTCCTTAATTCTCACTCACTCACTCACTCACTCACTCACTCACTCACTCACTCACTCACTCACTCACTCACTCACTCACTCACTCACTCACTTCTCACTCACTCACTCCTTACTGCTAATTGAGGACAATGTAACGAACAATGTTAGATCAATATTTGCTTCATTTGCGAACCTACGATTTCACCTAAGGGCAGTTGGTTTTCAAGTTAGTAAGTAGGCATGACAGAAGATATAACGCAGAGTGGCCCGGACTCGTGATAACGAATGGTCTACCGTGTTCCAACACTTAGTAAACTTTGTAATTGGTTAGTGGGTAAACTGTCATACGAAGTGTAAGTGGACACATACTAAGATACCAATTATCAAAATACCTGCACGTTTACGTGTAACAAGCTGTGAGTGGACAAAGTATACCTACCTATATTGTTAGGGCAGTTCAGCGAATGCTTGTTCTCCAACGAACAGGTTGCCTTTCCTTTGACAGTGCTGTACCTTTGAACATATTTGCTTCTTGATTAATGTATACGAGTAATCACCTACTTAAAATACTTGTCCGCGCTAGAATAATGTGTCGTTCGTTGTAATACAACATAAAATATCTGATGTGTTGCACATGGCTTTCTCTACTCTTGTACCAACTATTCTTATAAACTCCTGTACCTCTTCATGGTACATCAACATTATCTTATTAGTAATTTTCTTGTAGGTGCAAGGAGAATATGGGAATACAGCAAGCTTTGAGCTGTAGTCAAATATTTTAAATCTGTTCACTACATGAAGACTGAAAATCCGTTCTCCCTATACGGCCAAGAATTAAAGTGAATAACGATCTTCCATTTCGGATTGTGTAACTATTGCAGAACTCGCACAAATAACAAGGAACAACAACGAAATGGTTTACTCTACAAAAAACTGCATTTGGACATAACTTGTGTCTACATTTCTGTATAGTAAGATTTGGTCTATCACCTACGGTTTACCAGTTGTGCAAAAGTTAAGAGTAAACAGGACTACATGGACTATAGCTAGAAAATTCAAAATATACATTTTATTTGCCACGTAAGTACCTTTAACTTATGACATTTTAATCAAAACCGTTAGAGCCATTTTTGAGAAAATCAAAATTTTCGAAACATTTCCCCTGGAAAGAGTAGTTTAGGGTAGAGGAATTTTCTTCAAAATCTTTGTGTCGCATTAAACTTAAATACCAATTTTCGTTTTTAACGTACTTTTCATTTTTGAGTTATGTTGTTCTCACACACACACACACACACACACACACACACACACACACACACACACACACACACACACACACACACACACGCACACGCACACGCACAGGCTAGCGCACGCACCTTTCTCTAAAAATGCACTTTTTAAATTCAGGGGTCTCAAAACATGTATTTCCGGCGAAATCTCGACATAGAATTTTTGGGTCGAATACAATACTTCCCCTACTTACTACACATTGTAGAGAAAGTAAAAATAAATAGGTGTAATATACAAAAGAAATGGAATAGTACAAGCTTAATTGAGTTTTGTTACAAAGAAAACAAAATCATGTTCACAAGTTAGTCTATAATCTTCGCAAAAGTTAAAGGCATATGGAGGCGCGCCGTACTGCAGACTCCAGCGAATCCTAAGCTTGCCCCTCCTACCAGCGCTGCCGAATGTGCTACACGCTCTTATGTACAGAACCTCTTCCGGTACACACACTACGCTTGGCAACAGCGCTCCGCTTGAGCATTGGTCAGCGCTCACATGCCTTTAACCTTTGCGAGCGGTATAACTACATAGTTATACCATTGTTATGATTATGATATTGTTACTAATAAAATAAAGTCGTAAACATCCATTAGCTTATTATTTTGTATTAGAAGTCCCAAGTGTTGCAACTCATTTCAGTTTTATACATATTTTTAAGGACATGAAGTCCCATAAGAACGTCTTTGTTATCTTTTTTGTTTTGGTCCCTTGGAAATTAACCAGAAGCGATGAAAGGAAAACAAAAGCCTCGAGGGAAATTTCCAAGATGAAGCTGCTGAGAATAATAATGGTGATAATGAAGAACGCCAACCACTAGGGAGGAAGGCCTAAGACATACTTTGAAAAATAATTTCTAATTTTGCTTCTTTCTCTGAAACTGATCAATGACATGTTTCCTTCATAATTAATTTTCATTTAAGGAAATCTAGACACATAAAACGGCGCAGAATGTTCTGGTAATATTTTCTATTTGGATAATTAACTATTGCCAACGTATAGAATGTTCTGATGCTATTCCTGACTGCATCTGTTGACAAAACTGTGGCAATCTTATAACATTATACTATATGGAAGTTTAGCAGCAATTTTACCCAAGAGAAACTAATATTCATGCTAAAAACATACAATAGGCAGGCAAATTGCTATTAGAAATTCAAAATAGGTATTAATACCAGTGATAGCCTGTGACAGTCTTTGAAGTAAGTAACAACGCTTATTCATTTACAGCTTAAGAACATATTTTGACATGACAGCAATATAGAAATGTCAAATATCCAATAGCCATAACCCCTATATAGTATATTAAATTTACTGAATTCCACTGTATTATCTCCTTAAAAAGCTATATTAAAATACTAGCTCATTTTATACGACCCAGGGAATTCTAAAATAGTAAATATCTTAAAACATATTAAAAATTTACAGTAATCTTTCTTCGTTTTCTATTTTTTCTTACTTTTAATGTTCAAAATGCTTGTTTCAATACAATTCGTAACATATTTCTTTGAAATTTTGCACGCATTCTTAGTTGCTTCATAAAACTTGGTATTTCAAATGTTCTAACTGGAGCAGTTTAATTTTTATTTTTAAAATTATTGGTAATTTGTAAAAAAGAAAAATAGCCGTGGATGTTTTCAATAATTTTAACTAAATAAAAATATAAAGTTTTGTACATATAATTGGAAGAAACACATAGGCAGAGTTTAGTTTAATTATAGCAGATACTCTGTATAAAACATTTCTTATACTACCTGCACTAAAATTGCAGCAAAAGATCAATTTATTATTTTTATAAAAACTTTCTTACGTAGAAAAGTGAAATTTAGTAGATCTACTAGATATTCTTTGGCACACATGCACATAGAATTTCACAATTTCATTTTAAGCCTCCACACTGTTAATTATTGCTGAATCTGTATTATTGTTAAACAGATTATTGCTTTTTGTAATTAAATAAGTGTAGTATTTTCAGACAATGCTGTGTTATCTCTCATGATTGTCTTTGGCACTGTCTGTACATTCATTTTCAGAAATTACCTTACTGCCAAATTTTCATGTAGGTGCAGTAGGCTTTAAGCGATAGTGAAATGTTTTAAGAGCTGGTTGCTATGTAATACCTTTTGAAACTCCGTTCTCGTAGCAAGGCCAAGAGACAAAAAACGAATAAGATATTCCATTTGAATAAGTATAAATTTGGCAAATTGAAACAAATAATAAAGAGTATATCGGAAATGGTTCACCCAAAAGAAAAACAAGGTACTGGACATAAATTGTGTGTCTTAATGTGACCCACATTTTTTATTTAGTAAGCTTTACTAAAGTCTTACTGTTTACTATTTATGCAAAAATTATCCAGAAAGTAGACGTCTTCTGAGGACATTCCCAGAAAATTAGATATTACTTACAAACTGCCATGGAATCGCCAATGGCTACTGACTGTCTATCCCTCCGACTAAGGGAGCGGAGTGGGGTATAGTCGCTCATTACGTAAGCTTCTCCAAAGAGACAATGTTGGATATACCGCATTAGAAGGAACGGTCTATCTGCTCATAGTTCTAATCTTCAGATTTAACAATGCATATTCACCGGGTACGAGGATGCAAAATATGCAAGCTCTTCTCTTTAATATTCGCCATGAAGCAGCGTTATTGTATAGTAAGTCCTTTGTGCGCCTTAGTTGCTCCATTGTTTAAATCTGAATTCAAAGGAGGGAAAGGAAAAGAGAGAAAAAATCTTTTATATCGAGCGAATGTAAAAGAAGGGTAGACACTGCAGTTTTTGTGGTACTTTTCGGAGAGTTAACTTGAGAGTTTCATAAATGCAAGGTATAATGGCACTCTTATGTTAGTTCAAGTGGTGTTAAACACGTCTATTGAAAGAACCTTAAATTACATTTTCTTATTGTATTGAAGAATTTTTGAGCTTGGTGTTTGGACAGGATGAACCTTGACGATTCTTAAACCTGTTTGAATGTATATCTGAAGAAAAATATTGTAAAATTAGTGGTTATATTACTCTAATGCCAGAAAGTATGTCTTAGGTTTTAATTTACTCTCATGTGTTTAACAGGTAGGTAGTGTTATCAAACGTTCACGTAAAACTACTATAAAATAACAAATCAATGTCTAACGTGAACCTTTGAAGCAAATATTTGATTTAGCTTCTTTAATATCCGTTCGTAAAAGTTTTAAATGTTCATTTGAAGTTAAAATTAAGATACAGAAAGAGATTTTGCTTCTGTAAGAACTCTACTTTGTGTAGAGCAATTTTTGAGGAAATAAAAAATTTCGGAAAATGTTCCATGTAAAGGATGCTTAGGAGGAAAGGTATGAATTGCTACCCAAACTGATGAACAGGACCGGGCATGTAATATATCACCTAGCCGCTTATAAAACACACGCACACACATACACACACACGAGCGCACGTACGCACAGACGTACACACGAGAACTTTTCATAATATTTTAAAAATATTATTGGAAAATGCTCGCTTTTGACTTATACTGTTCACTATCTCTCTCTGTCTCTCTCTCTGTCTCTCTTTTTCTCGCTCTCACATACGCACACACAAATGCGCATACACATATGTACACATGTAATATATTTTACCGTAGAATTATACCAACATAATTGGAGAGTATTGTCATGATTAGCAACGAAACAAATCATAAATATGTCGTGCTTGTTTTAATGCTCATGAAGAAATTGATACAGTTATCTCTGGTATGTAATTTTTAAAAATGCCTTCAAGTATGAAAAAATCCTTATATTTCCGAAAAATCTCAAAATGTTACTTATAATATGTTCAGTTTTGTTCTAAATGCATATAGAAGGCTTTCCTAACTTTAATGTAAAATTTATCAAAATTTAAAATTAAATTTTCAGAAACTGAAAATTAACACAGGATATCTTAAGGCTAGAGAAATATTTTAACGATGTACATTATAAGATATTGTTATAATAAACATCTATTTCTGACTTGTTTTTAGGTTTGACGACAACCAGACACTACGGACTCGCTGATACAGAAATTGGAAGACCCCGCCAGGGGCGCGGGGCCCACGGAAAAGGACAGCTTCGACATCATGGGCGACAGGTGAATCACACATAACCTCAATCTTATGTAATCACATTTGTTTCCATGGAGATTAACTCCGATTACACATTCATTTTCCATATCCTTATCTGTGTATGTATGTACTTAACTGACGCAACAACGCCCTCTTTCGTTACACTTGCAAGCATGAATAGAAAAGTAGGTTGCGCCCTTGAATAATTACGAATCATAAACCTGTGCATACGTGTGGTTTGGTTAAGAAATAAGGTTTTCATTATTTAGCATTGGAAATCAAGAGAACATATTGAACAGGAACCAGTAGCTAGTTAATCTTGAAGAAATAATAAGCATAAAACTGATAACAAAGTGCTACAGCAACAATAGGTTTGAAGTGCACACTACAAACCAGAAAATGAGAACATTTAATGTTGTTTTATCTCATGCGCAAAAATAATGTACTTTCTGTTTAATGATAAAGCAACGTGATCAGCTAATGCCATTTTCAAAATATGTTCCACCTCCACGAAGTGGAGCCAATTTAGTTTCTTAAGTATATCTTATTTTGAAAACGAATAATGAAGTGAAGGAAGGGACGTTTCAAGAAAAAGAAAAATAGACCGCCTGTGGACTTTATAGGTTAATGTCATTTATATTAATTTTTATTGAAGAGGTTTCTAAATAGGTTGCCATAGAAGTATCAGGATTTAACCAATGCCTCATATGTTATCTAGGAGGCATTGATTCAACACAATGATGAATTTCTCTTCCTGCTTTAATATGGTGCTCATTAAAGTTTTACATTTCAAAATGTTCCGATCTAAACATTGGCCTAAGTATTCAAAGTTAACGTGCATTTCACTGAATGACAAAATTTTGAGCTTTCAGGGAGAAATGTTCTATTTAAATGGAAATAATTGGCTAAATATTATTTAGTAACCTAAATATTAAAAATAAAAGTTTCTAAGTGGCAACTATGTATTTTAAACTCTGTGCATGAAAAGAATATACAAAAAAACCTACATTGCAACATCTCTAGTAAATTTAAAGTTATTAAATTATGCACTACACTAAAAATGCTCTACACAAAGAGAAAATTAACATTTTATTCACTTATATAATGATACTAGCTGACCCGAAATACGCCGTTCTGTCAAAAACCATTGCAGTGTGGCAGTCCCACCGTGATATCAACAATACATTGATATTGAGAAAGAGATATGATTAAGTTTCATCAAAGAAAAGCGTGTAGAGAAAAACCATGTGAATGTAATATGGGTACATTTCTATTTTAGTCGTAGATAATTGTATGAATTCTATGTTGAAGGGCAAGTAGAGAAAGAAATGCTATTGTGTTTAGTAAAACAAACGTGAGTAGAAAAAACCGTGTGAATGTAATACATTGCATTTCTACTTTAATCATACTAGAAAAGATTATGTTGAAGGGCGAGTAGAGAAGAATATGTGAATGTGTTACGTAGCAGAAAAGCTATCGGAGAAAACCACGTGAATGTAATACGTTGCAAGGTAAAATGGACCACATAAAATCTTCCATGAAAAAAACACTAAAATATGTCAGTTTTAATGGTGATCTGTCAACCGTGTTGAGTTTATTAACTTCATACATACCTACATCCATTTAATTATATGTTGAAGAGTGAGCAGATAATGTGAATATGTCACGTAAAATAAACGTGAAAAGAGAAACCCATATGAATGTAATACGTTGCATTTTTATTTAGTCATAGAAAATTGTATGAATTCTATACTGAAGGGCGAGTAGAGAAAGAAATGTGATTGTGTTTCGTAAAAGAAAAGTGAGTAGAGAAAACGTTGTGACTGTATAATCACTCCACTGTTAGGGTCCGACTTGAAGTAAACCACAAGTCGTCAACAACTAACCCGCGATAAGCCAAAACACACCACAAAACACAGTTTGTTCACCAGCTGTGTCACATTCACGCCAGATTAAAACAGAAATCGCCCAAAATAGCACAATTTAAATGTTATTTTCAGTTCATGCAGTATATTTAGTTTATAAAATATAAATAATGTTTTCAACCACTCTGTAATAGAAGGGTAGTAATACCTTTAAGAGCCTCTAGGTTTGTTTGATTCAGGCATCCTAAAAAGACCTGTTTTACACATAGAACTGTCAGTTTGAACCCCTTAGTTCTACAACCACAATATCATAGCAGATTTCACGGTGCTCCTAGGTGGAGGATTATCTGCTTCTACATTACTTTTACCATTGCTTCCGAAACAAAGGTTTTACAACTGAAATTAAGAGAAACTAGCTGCGAATAAACATAGCGCGGATAATATTAGAGGTAAGTTGGCAATATGACCAGCAGAACGATTACGAAACTAAGGTTACAGTGCGTGGAATGTCACTCCCCTGCCCCTTATTCCCTTTAGACCATGAGGTGATGGGTGATGAACACACAGTACAGTGCCTTAAATATTGACGATTATCTGTGAGTGCAATAGCAGCGCTGTTCCTAAAATTCCCGAGTAAGTATTATTCTGTTGCATCATAAACACGAGGCATGAGTTTACGTGACGTTTTTTAGCTAGGCGCAGCTGATACGAAGAGCATCAGGTTATCGCGGAGGGATACGAGGCCTGGACCTAAGACTGGATAGGGTACAGTGCAGGGTTGCCAACATTTAAAAGTAAAATTATCGTACCAGCCACTCAAAATTATAGATTTGGATTGAAAATTATCGTACATCATAAAATAAACACTACAACTATAAAAATATCAGTATAATAATTATGAAAATATAAGAGTAATGATGTTTATTATATCCACTTACAAGATTGATGACCTCAACAAATATTACAACTTTAGCACTTATGTTTCTCGCACTATTCATCTGAAAGTTCATCTTCCTCAACCGTTGCAGCATTGCACCAATTTGCTGTTGAGATAAACCTTAACATCTTCTCGGTGACCTGCAGAGTTTAAGATCTATCACGTTCTTTCATAAGCTGAGACGACAAAATGAGTTAATTTACTGCATCTAGTGCCAATCTGTTTCTAACTTTGTTTTTTATTAAACCCAGTTTAGAAAAAATCTCTTTCACAAGAAGTGTTTCTGTGGGGCAAGGAAACCTCTGATAATGCAAAGGTCGCTAGTTCTTTGAAATCAGTATTTCCAAAAAGGTGACATATGTTTAACAGCACTCCAGAAACTGTCAGGTTCAGGCATGTTCTTTATTTCACACGGAATAGCACGTATTCCGAGTTTTCTACATTGATCGTCAATTTTCTGAACAGTGCCTTCTTCATTGAAATTATGAGACCTGGGTACACTGGCAATAAGAGGATAAGGGGTAGCAAGCTAGTAGCAATGGGGTGGAGACAGACAATGAGGACAAAAGTGGTGTCGTTAGTTGTAATTATTAGTTTCATTTCGTTGGTGTGAGAAACCAGTGAAAATGATATTTCGCCGATATCGAACTATCATACATTCAAATTATCGTATGCCCCCATAATTATCGTACGGGTTGGCAACCCTGGTACAGTGGGAATCAACACGTCCGTTTGGGAATCAACTTGGGTCCAGCCCTGCAAGTAGCCTTACCGGCCGGTAGCACACCGCGACGAGGATTGTTGGCCCCATACTTTAGGAGCCTGGATTAGAATTAGCACCAGGTGTAACAAAACTGCTGTATCCTTCAGTACCGATGTAAAACGAACATAACTGCAGTAAGAATAAAGTTTATCAGTCTTGTCATCTGCGTTCGGTTACAAGCCAAACTCTAAACTCTCGCTGAGTGCTAATAAACCCAAAGGCAGTAAACTTTATTCATGAAATTTACGAGGTGTTAACATTCTAAGCCATAAATTCCATGTACGCTATTGCGTGTAACCGACTATGTAAACACGCTGTGATACACCTGGAATGTAAACAGCGTTGTAGCAATGTGTGGCCCAGTTTTCAATGGCTCGTTGCAGTAATTTCTGACACCTTCTAAAAACATAAAGCAATACTTAAGCAGAGAAAATGCAAAAGTGATTCTAAACACAATTCTTTCTTTTGGAATAGGAACTTCTAGAAATTATTCCTGCTAAAGTTCATTCTTTCTAGTGTAAAAGTATACATAGTTACATTACACTTTTCATTATAAGTAACGATGGGAATGGCGATTGTCATATGTCTACAAACTTATATTATTTTTACCTTATTGCATTTGACGCAAAATTTCAATGTCGAGGTTTCAACGTAAATATATTTTGAGGTCCCCTGAATCCAAAAAAAGCACTTTTAGAAAAAGTGTGTGTGTCTGTGTGCTTGGTTGGTTGTCAAAAAGGCAACAAATTGTGGGTCCTTTTAAATTTCATTTACACAAAAACCGTTGAATCTATTAAAACACGCCAAAGGAAAAAGTTGTCATTTATTCGATTTTTGATGAATGTAGTCATAAATCAAGAACCTTCAATCAATAATAATTGAGCCAGGTAATGATAATTTTTTTTTGAAAATTTTTTTTTTTTTTTTTTTTTTTTTTTTTTTTTTTTTTTTTTTTTAGTAAACTATAAGCTTTTCAACATTTTGGTATTAGACTTTCTTGTTATTCACAACATGAGAATTTTGCTGTCTGGCGGATCATTGCACTTCCACCTTTTTTTTTTTTTCTTTATTTTTTCATCTATATGTATTTTGTCATGGAGAAGGTATGTGCTATCCATTTTACTACACAACGTAACATTCACATGTTTTTCTCTACCCGCTTTTATATTACGTATTACATTCACATACACTTCCTACTCGTCATTTAACGAACAATACCTAAATTTTTTATGACTGAAATAGAGGTGCCAGTTACTACACTCATACGGTTTTCCCTACTCAATTTCCTTTAAAGTATTAAATTCACATATCCTAATATCTAGTCTTGTTTTACGAAACACGATCGCATTTCTTTCTCTATTCCCTTTCAAAATACAGTTTATGCAACTTTCTATGATTGAAATAGAAATGCAATACTTTACATTTACACGATTTTCGCTACACACTTTTCTTTTATGAAGCAAAATCACGTTTCTTTGTCTACTCTCTCTTCTACAAACAATTCATACAATTTTCCATATGTTTGAAATTGAAATGCAACGCATTACATTCATACTGTTATCTTTACTCACATTTGTTTTACGAAGCACCATCACATTTATTTCTCTACTACCTCCTCTACAAAGAATTCATATAGCTTTCTATAAGATTGCATTTCTATGTCAACATCTTGCGTAGGATTCGATTGTTTGGCACTTTTGTTTTGACTGAAATGACTCCGGTAACATTCAATATATTAAGTACTTGGGTTCTATAGTGTCTAAAAGTTGTAACGATAAGATCTTCAAACCACGGGCAACGCCGAGTATTTCAGCTAGTCATCTATAAATGTCGCTTGAAGTTCATGCACATGCTTCTAGCGTTCTGTATTCTGAATTCCAATAAGCTTCAATCCAAGTTCTTGGAGAATCACACGTTTCACTGGAAATCATAGTTGATTGAACTTCCACCTCAGGACTTGAATACACACGCCCGTTTGGCTAAGAACAAAGACCATTAGGAATTCCCTGCGACGTTTACAATGTCAATAACGGTGGCCCCAATTCCTCCGAGGTACACAGAGTTACATAACCTAGCACCATAGAGCTCGTGGTGGCTAGCCGCAAGTCCCATGAGTCAAGTTTGTAATCCTGAAATTACTAGAGAGTCCACTGATGACCTCTGACTCCCTGGGATCCTGATTTATTTAGAGACTGCACAACGAAACGGAAACTTGTTTCTGTACTTAGACCAATTTTTGTGTAATAGCGAAATGAGGGTCATCTTAGTATGGTGGTAGCGCTGCTGCTTACCACGCGGGAGACCCGGGTTCGGTTTTCGGTACCGGCATGGAACTTTCTCCCCTGGGAGAGCTGGTGCGGGTGCACTCAACCTTGTTAGGTCTCTGAGGACCGAATTGAGGAGCTATTTGATTGAAAAGTAGTGGCCGCGTAACCAGCCGGAAGGTATAGGGGTGCTGATCACGTACCACCCTCCAGTACTACAACCCACGCCTGTGGTGGACAGAGGTGGGGAACGCAGCGGCTGGACGGTAGGCCTTCGCTCGGAAAGGGCTTTTTGTCTTGGGTCATTTATATGTTAGTGCAGCTTTCGGCAAATGTGTATTGAATCTATTGATTCAATATGATGGTGGCTTCTTGCACCGAAATTGTATTTTTTCGAATAAGGTAATTAAGTTTAAAGACTTTTATCTGAGTTTTTAAACCTAAATTTTGCTTTTGACGAATTGCAAACCTCGTATGTGCCAGAAGTATTATAAATTTACTTTTAAAACAGAACCAAAGGTTATCTTTTTACTTTTGTAGGTTTTTATTACGGAAACGTGTTAAAGCCTCTGTTATCTCCACTGTATAAGGAGGCCAGGAAGCAGCAGTGAGAGTTTAGATTACAGACATGAGTCGGTCAGTGCGTCAGTAAGCGCGAGACACCTGTCGTGAAAGATATACGTCGGTCGTCGTGGAGAAGATTCTATACCTCCGGTAGTTTAGCTCGTCTCTAGGACCATACAACTAGAAGGTCTCTTCCATTATGGCAGTTTCACGAAAATTAGGTTTTCTGTGGAGAAACGTCGGAAGTTATTCATACTTGCCGCTTCAGTCTAGCACTGATTGGATAGAAGCAGCCGAATGTTCTCTAACCTTCCCCATAACAACAGACACAGAGGGGTGAGTATCTGCGTCTCTTTTCAACATATATTTTTTCTTTCTTTGGGCCAGAGACAAAATAAACCACACAGGGTATAACGGGCATCGAGTGATTGCATCGTTATAGATGAGAGACAGAGAAAGAGAAGAAACACACAAAGGGGACAGACAAGTTTACGAGAAGTAAAAGGTGTGAGTTGTGATAGCACGAAAGACTGTAGATTGTGTTAACGACTGGAAGAAAGCTGTGTATTTGTGATAAAATTTTAGAAGGCAATGAAGTGATGGTAAAGTAACTGGACGGATTTTGTCAATTTTGTCATAATAGAAACATAATTTTATTCTCCTTATTTCCATAGATGATTTTTATCCAAACATTTCATTATATCTTCAGTTGTTCTGAAAAAAGGATTGGGCAAAGTAAATATTGATTTACAAACTTTAAAATGAAACATATTACCGTTCGAATACCTGCGACCAACTGAAATGGTACTTTCTAAACAAATTCAGATTTATAATGTGCTGACAAGTAGACCTCTCCAGTTCGCCTGTGTGTTTGTTACTGCAAACTTGAGCAAGATAGTAGGTGTTACCAATAATCGATAATGTAAAATAGGCTTCTAACGGAACACCTGGCCAAAGTAGTGTTGTAGTAACAGTGGAAGTTGGGATTGTGAATTTACAGGTTAAGTTCCGTGGTTTTACACGTTATGAAGATTAAAGTAAGAAGGCGCTGAATAAAGCAAACATTGCTAATTGTTGTGTGGAGAAGTTGAAAACGACACCACCACAACGCAATCGTGATCATGTATGACATTCTCGTTAAATAAATTGAATCTGGAGATAAGTTTCCAACATAGGGATTCACACACTTTTTATTGTTAATACTGCCAAATTGTTTACGGAGTTATTAACTGATTATTTTGAATCAAACATACTCTTGATATTGCAGAAAGACACACTATAACAATTGACAACGTGACGAATTCTACTTTTAACACACGTGTGACAAAATGGCAAATTGCACTCCTGACACCGGTGTGACAAATTATAATTTTAGATACTTTTGCTGTCACTTTATTTGTTCCAAACTGAAGCACAAAGGTAGTTCTTTTTATCCTTAACTACAATTCTTTGTGACTTTGCATCTCACAGCTGTTCTGTTTTTCGTAACCTTGCCACATACTTCAGTCAGTTCATACTTTCAGTTCTGCTCTCTCTGTCTCAAATTTGGCTTCGACGATCAAACTAAAACTGCTTCACACAACTTCGACGTGGCGATTAAATGTCTGCAGCTGTCTCTTATGATACACACAGTCTCTCACACTGACTGCACACACACACACACACACACACACACACACACACACACACACACACACACACACACACACACACACACACACACACACACACACTATACCAACAGCTGTCTCGTTTAACACTTAACTATCATAAAATCTTGCTACTCTCGCCATCCCCACTGGCTTATATAGACGAATTCCGTAGCACGGATTTTTCTCGAAATTCATCTTTTCTCGAACTTCTCCTGAACAAATTCAAAATGCTTTATTCTGCCGTGCTCCATAGCTAACGTTTCCTCGCCACGCAGTGGTGTGAGGTAGCTTGACCTGGAGTCTCTCTGGCAGCTGCCAACAGGCGTCACACTACATAGGATTTTCATTGTGAGGATGACGTAAGTTCGACAGCACAATATGTAAATACATCGGAAGCTTCACGTCCATCACCAGCAAAAAGCATTGTTTAACAAGTACGAATGCCAACAACAACAGTTCCGTCAGGGAAGCCCGACAAATTCCAAAATGAACTACCGGTACGATGCAATCTTTCGATGTATTCTTCATCGGACAATACAAAATGCTGTAGGACTATATCTGATTATGCAATCAAGGATGACAATTTCCATTCAAAACTTCATCATAGAGATACTATTGTCACTCTGTATTCATATATCTAGAATGAGTTTGTTACACGATTCAAAGAGATGCTTCGATATCATTTTATAAATCAGGATTCATTAATTATGCCACTGAATGTTTTGCAGTGGCGAAGCAGTATGTTTTTTCACACGCCTGGAGTTAACATTTACGACATAATTTGGGAGCTCTTTATCAGGTATTTATGCACAGCATAGTTCTGATTTGATCATTTATGACCGCGGGTGACTTTCACCCGCCCACTACCGTAATTTTGTCCATCGAGACTGATAAATCAAGCATTACTTTCAGGCATATGCATATACGTATCCCTAAAATTCAAAGTTTGAATTATTACCTCCATTCTCCCTAGCCAATTTCTTGAAGATATTAAGTAAATTTATCTGATTCCTATAATCTATCAAAATACATCCGAATGATGACTGTGGTTAATGTATTTGAACTGAAGCAATCATTCATGAATCATAAACAATGCTTCAGTTGGACCGGGATCAAAGGAGTAGTTGTACATATTTTCTATAGAAGCACATTAAGTTTCCAAATGTACTGAAATATAGATTCCGGTTCTCCTTTCCAAAATCAAGAGCTATGCGCTATCAGCATATCAAATTTATTCTCGAAATTACTAGAGCTGCTTGACTTGTAGAAGAAACAAAATTCTGAATCGCCAACATCTACATTTTTAAAACATAACGGAAGTTTTGAGGTCGTATTTAAAAAAATGACATATAAATATATACCTATTACCTATTGGTTCTCAAAAAAATTCTGCCCAGCAAACCAAGAGATTTTACACAGTTTTAAAAGTATATGAACTTCTCATCCCGAGAACGCAAAAACCACGTAAAGCTGTAAAAGTCGGCAAATTCAAGGCATGTTTTTTTCTTTTTTACTATCCATTCCATTCCTCGGTTACGAGGCATAGGGACATTCAGCACGCGATCGTGAAAGTCCGTTTTAAGACGAAGAAAGCAGCAACCACATAAATTATGGGAGTGTGTTGCCTGGTGGATTTCTTGAGCTGGTATTGGCCAAACTGCTATTGCTCAGCATTAAGATATTATGGCGGCGCGTTCGCAGGTTGTACTTTCGAAGGATTCGTGGTCATATCAGTATGTTTGAACTATCAGCTTCTGTGTGCTCAGCGACAGTGTTGCCAAACAAAAGACGTTCAATCTTGCTACAGGTCTAACAAAATTCCGCTACATTGTGCTACAAAAATACAAACTTAATAACTTTATAAAAACGTTATATTTATCTATTTATTTCTCTATGAGGACGTAAACAGGACGACCGATTGGCGGTGGTGGTGGTGGCGGTGGCGGTGGCGGTGGCGGCGGTGGTGGTGGTGGTGGTGGCGGTGGTGGCGGTGGTGGCGGTGGCGGTCATGTACTTTAATAGTCTATTAAGAGGCCTAATATACCTGACCTATTATGTCGTAAATATAATAAAATAAACGAAATCGCTGAAGGGAGATTTACAGTAAGTATTATAAATCATCGTTCGGAAATGTCATTTTCTGTTATCATTGTAGAACTTCTTAAAAATTGTACATGGAGTTCCCAAATTTAGTTATATGCTCATCAGTTTTGGATATTAAATTAGATAATTGCTATCTTTTGAAGACCAGTTTTTTGTCTCTTAAGAGGTCACTCAGAGTATAACGCTTTATTTTTTGTTTTGTTTTTTGTTTTTTCTTTTTTTAATTGTCTGTCAACCACCATTTTCATGTAGTAACACAAGTGACACTTTTGACAATTTTGAAGTGTTTGAGCATGAAAGCTGAAAAATCAATTTTTTAGAATATCAATCGAAACTGTTTACATGTTTAAGAAATAGTCATAAATCTATTTTTTTTAAATAAAAGTGATAAATGTCGCTAAATTTTCCCACTTTTTGTTTTTTGACATAGTGTCTCCTGGAGAAACATCTCCACCGCAGATGTCCCATTCCGCCGGACAACTCCATTCTTCTTGCGGAAAGAATATTTATTTTTGGCCGGCCACGCATCTAAACGAAGGCTCTGCTTATGAGCTACTTTTTTCCAATCTGTAATAAGAATAATTGTAACAGCTACACAAAGTTAAAGAAAATGTTGTTAATTCAATACAGCATATTGTAGCAGCTATATTGATATCGAAAATTCTGGATCTCCTTTTACTCTCACCCCCTTCTCTTAATGCAGTGTTGTTACGCCACTGTTTACCCTTTTATTGCACGAAATCTATGTCTGCTAAACCTCTAAAACTTATTTTCTTCCGTGACTCCGACGCCACTGTGACTGGTGCCCTTGTTTACTCCCTTGTTTGGACTTTAAGTTGAGTTGTCAGCAAGCAGGGATGGTGTCCGACTGGATTCAGGCTTCTGTTAACCGGGAGCTGGTCCAGGCGATCAAACATAATAAAGTTAGAAGCAGTATTCCCCCGGGGAGGTCGATAACGCCGTTCACTGATGCATTGTCATCCTTGCTTTCATCTTTGTCTCCCTTTCAAACGGTTTCACTGGTTTCTGGTCCTTTTTCTTGTCTATTTTTCTTTGACGTCCACATTTACACTCTTTGATGTTAGTACTTTCATTACTCTTTTGATTCCCCTTCTTTTTTCAGTACGTCTCTAACATTGATCTCATTGTTATGATTTTATATGTTTCGCGCATCTCTTGTTTCTATTGCCCAAAATGTTTGTGGATTAATATGCCTCTTTTAAAGGCTTTTTCCTCGT
The DNA here is from genome assembly GCA_030765045.1 of Tenodera sinensis. Taxonomy (NCBI): domain Eukaryota; kingdom Metazoa; phylum Arthropoda; class Insecta; order Mantodea; family Mantidae; genus Tenodera; species Tenodera sinensis. The sequence continues at coordinate 98,576,893 of CM060971.1, forward strand.
ATTCTCTTTATATATGTATATAAGAGCCACATCCATACTGGTGTTAGCGGCATAAATACAGACGTTTTACTAGTAATTGAGGACAGAGTTGGCTAGTACCTCTAAGTAGGTGTGGCTCAGAAGGAATTGTGGTCTTGTCATAACGAATGGTGTACCGGAATCAAACTCCATCGTTTTCTGCAACATCTTGCGCTACCACAGTGCAGGTCCACCTGTAGAAAAAATAACATAGTAAATAGATAGTAAGCTTTGTGATTGTTTTGTGGGAAAACTGCTAGATGAGAGAGAAAAAAAAAAGATAATAGAAATATGTATACCAAGGTAAAAATTGTGAAGCTAACTGCATTTATACCCCTAATAGCTTGTGTATACATTACATCTGAAGTATGATAAGATACATTAATATGTTAGTGCCACGTGGATATCTGAGAGTTATCTTGCATGACAAACGGTACTAGACATTACACCTGGGAAGCAACTGTTTTTAGGTATGTAAACACATTACTGTGCCATTATTCTGGATTCATTGTGATTGCATTCCGTTTTTACTGGCTGTGAAGATCAATACAAATGTCAATCGCGTCATTATTTTCTCCCGCCGGTTTGCAGTTAATTACGTTTGTAATTTTTAGTATTATTTCTTTTAGATAGCAAAATTTATCTTGGAAGGCCTCTGTCCGGAAATATTTAGCTGCAACTTTGATTGTCTAGGTTTAACTACCCTTAATTTTGAACGAATATGAATCAAATTTGAAATGTGTCCGCACATTCTAGAGAAATTCATATCATATAATCTCAAACTTGAGGTGTTCGGTGCATGTGAGTGGACCCTGTGGTGAGTTAAGGTTTTGGGGGCCCCCTAAAAATAAATGTTGGGAGCTCTCCTTATTAATAAAGCTTAAAGATGTGGAGATTAATATACCAAGTGGTTCACCTTTTGGAGATACGCAACACTTCATACTTTGAAAGCAGCAAGGTCGGAATTGCCGTGCCTGTGGACCATTTGTAGCCATGCAGATCTAGGCTGCTCTTCATGGGAAAATAGACCTTAGCAGCGCATGCTTTTGGAATGGACTGCATCTAGGTGGAACAAAATTGTTTACTTTAAGTATTCTGAGTAACTCAGATATTAACTCAAAGAAACTTCTATTCGTGGTACTTCAGATATCGTTCAGAAGCAATAACACTGAACAACTGGTTAGAACAACACATTGATTTATGTTTATACCTTATTGCCAAATTCTAAAGTAATCTAATTTATTAGACAATCGACTGCATTTTCGCATAAGTACTAGTCGTAGGAAGTGATTACATGGTTCACGTCCGTTGTCAGTATGTCATCAGTGAACTGCATCTGTTCCAGCGCTGCTTCCTAGAGATTTTCTGTGGTTGAATTGAATATAAAATGTCCTTTCTAAGAAAACAAATGCAATCTGGGGACCGTAATTTACACCACTGAGTGGACATAACCTTAAAGCAAAATAGCTTAGTGTCCTCAACTGAAGAAAGTGCTTTAAAGAGACTATAGTTTAGCCCAGCCATGTGCAAGTTTGCTAAAGAGGGAGGATGGATTTACCTCCTTCCACTTTATGAGAACTGTGCCACTCTTTTAACACTCATTTGTGTTTGGTTATATGTACATTGCGTTTGATTTAGAAAGCACTTTCAAATCTTATGAGATAAATGCATGTCCATTAGTGACTTCTTTGGTACTGCCTACGTTTAAGAGGTCTATCAATATTTGGCAACAAAGTCGAAGTGTGTAGCCTTAGAAGATACCCCAAGTGATCGTCGCGTAACAATTTGCGATGCAGACTTTTTTAAATTTATTTACTTTAAGTCGCATGAATATCTTAGGTTATGAGCGAGTATGTTAATACATAAAACATTAAAGTTTTTTATTACAAGACTCGCAAAGACTTTTAATATAGCTCATACACACTATTCCTGCAAATGTTTATTTCTCTATCTATTTCATTTTAATCGACACAAGCGTTTTCAGAAATTATTTTATAGCTAATAGGGAATACAGTAGGCTTTAAACGGTAGTGAAATGTTTTAAGAGCTGGTCGCTATGCAATGCCTTTGAAATTTCGCTCCCTTTGCAAGGCCAAGAGATAAAAAATGTACACATATTCCTATTTCAAAAAGCTATAAATATTGGCAAGTTAAAACAAATAATAAAGAATATCTCGGAAATGATTCACTCTGAAGGAAAAAAGTATTTCACATAAATTGTGTTTTAACAAGATCAACATTTTCTATTTAGTAGGCTTTTGTCCGTTTCTTACCGTTTATTATTTTGCAAAAATCATGCAAAATGCAGAGGTTTTCTGAGGACATTCTCTGAAAATTCTATCTATGACTTAGAATCGCCCATTTCTGTCTGTCACTGCATATTGACTGCCTGTCCCTCCGGCTGAAGGAGGAGGTATGGAATAGCGCTCAATATGTAAGCGTCTTCAAAGAGACAAGTTTGGACATCGCTGGGTTAGCCTATTATGAATGTATGTAATTGTAACTTATTTATCTACTGAAACGTTTTGTAGGGTTAAATTAGCAAAAAATTACAGACATAAAATATATTAAATTTGTCTTAAAGTATACATAGACAGTTCTAAAATAAAGACAGTAAAGTAATATCAGTGCATTTTCAGAGAAAATTTCACCAAGCTAACTTGACAAAGGCCCCCCAAATAGGTCTAGAGCATCGTGAAGTCAGGATTAAGAAACCGAGCCATTTGAACTATTTCATCCAAAACTTTTATTTAAAAAGATTTTCTAAGCAACGAAAATTACAATTAAAATTACAGAAATCATATCTTTAGTTGCTCAACCTGGTGTTATATTCTTACACTATAATTTTAAAGGCGACTGTCTCTTCAATGGCACGCAGTTTGCTTTTATCATTAAGCATTTTATTCACATAAAAGAAACACTGCTCATTGTTCAAGTAAAGAAATAAATGGAAACCTGCAACTCAACAAGCAATGAATTAAGTATTCTTTATTCTACCATTCACCATAATTCCACTTAGCTGTCTTCTGTTTCTAGTTGTTTACACGCCCTCTTGTAATACTGTTAGTATTTATGTATTTCACGTTTTCCATCGTTTCTAAGGTTTATTTTGTGCCATTGTTGAATTTATTGCCGTGGAAACAAGTTTATGTCCGCGAAGCTTCTGCTAAACCCATTGTAAGCAGCAGTGCAAAAACTAAATGTTGATGGATTGTGCGTTATACGACGACCAGTAATGACCTCAAGCTTCACAAGATAATGGAGAGGCTACGGATTTTCTTCTTGTTTTAATAATTACAAGCGTAGAGTAAGTTCACTTCGCCAGAGGCGGTTAGCAAACTTCGCATTTTAAATTATGAGTAATAATAGTGTAGCGTTACTAGTGCGTCATTGGTTTATGAACTTGCACTTAATGCAACGAGTGTCGGAAGTTGGCGGTAGAGAAAAAAAAAGTAATGAACCACTTCAAGTAGTGGAAGCATAATTTAGATACAATTTCTCCTGCCGTAATTTTCTACAAGAAAGGAAAATTAATCAAGAAAAACAATTTATTCCGCTAGTTATGTAAAAGGTTAACCTCTGCCGGGTAATTTAATTAAGCTCGCACCTAAAGTTAAATATCTGATGTGGTGCACATGTAAGACTTTCTCTACCTACTGCAACTATAGACCAGATATGGGTATACTTGACTCCATGAGTCTGTCAAGCGGACTACACCTCTCCTCTTTGTGTTTGCAACACACAAGCACTCTTCTGATCCAGTGCTGCGCTCACCCTCTTACGACAGATATTCCACAACAGGTTGGAAATATAGGGAAAAATGGGCTCTTTCATAATTTGTTTCTCATATACACACATACACACTCTCACATTCTCACTCACACTCCCTCTCACTCAACCTCACCCTCACTCAACCTCACCCTCACTCAACCTCACCCTCACTCAACCTCACCCTCACTCAACCTCACCCTCACTCAACCTCACTCTCACTCAACCTCAAACTCACTCACTCAAACTCACTCACACTCGCTGACACTTGCTCACGCACACCCATACACTCACTCACAGACTTTATTACCAATTTCAGCTTCTCCAACTTCTAGGCTGCCATCAGTGAAGCATAAAATTAAAAAACTGACCCCCCAGCGTAGCAGCTCTTACCGGGCCAGGACCTACGCCCGATCACTTTATCCTCCCTTCAGCCCACTACAGGCGTCATCAGCGGGGTTGTGAACTGGAGGGTGGGAGTGGTCAGCCCCCGGGTCCTCCTTGCCCATTATGACGTATTCGTGACCAGGGGCCCCTACTTCGTAATCAAGTAGCTCCTGAATAAGCCCCTGAGGGAGCTATCGAGACTGTAATGCACCCGGACGAGACCTCTCAGAGGAGGAAACTATATGAAACACTGCCCCAAAATATTATAATCCACAAATAAATAGATATGTATGTATTTTCTAAAACAAACAAATGTATACTAAGAGTGTCCTGGTTCGATTGCTTACCACCCATTCTAATCTTGGGCTTTTCGTGGTTTTCCCTGGTTAGTGAGCGAATGCTAGGGTGGTCTCTTATTTAACGCGATATCCTTTCCATCATTTCCCTTTTATTTGATTTCGTTCTCATGTTTTGTGGCGTATTTTGGAACCAGACCGATGGCGCGGATGCTTGCACAAAGAACAGAGTACTCCCCATAGACACTAGAGAGCTGCTTGGTCGAAGGGTCATTCTTCAACCTCTCTAGGCAGCTCCAGCAGTGGACGGGTCTTCGAGCTCTGAAACTGTTGCGGACTTCCGCGCATCTCTACGGCCCGCAGTCTTCTGCAGTTCCTTCGCTTCATTCCTTCTTTCTGGTGGATGGTAGCCACAATAGATCTAAGTAGGTCGCATTGTGCGAGGTGTTCCCCTTTGTGGTACCATCGGTAAGTCGTACAGCAAGAAGTCGATGATTAAGTCGATGATTTTATTTTTCCAAGTTACGTATTTATAAGTTTACCATGAAAAAAAATTAATTTACACAGGAGTATTTGAGATGCTAGATCATGAAGCTGATAATATGCAAAATTTAAGTAATAGGGTATTTGTTTACGAAGGCTTTCACGGCCAATATCCATTATTTTGCTTATCCTTTCAGGTGTAGGCCCGCCATGTAAGAGTTGACTGCCGACGTTTTGCAGATCATGTGACCTGCTTCTTCTTGGGCTATGTACAAACAAAAAGATGACTTCCTTTGAGTGTATAAGAAAGATCTACCACTTTTGACAAAGAACATTTTTGCATTGGATGTAGAACCTTAATTTTAAACTTAAAACTATTAGCCTAAAAACAAAATTAAACAAGATATAAAATTATTTTAACAGCACAAGAACTATCTCCACCTACTCAACCTATTATGCACATGCAGTGGAACTGAAATATCAATTACAGCTGTAATGTGTTTGGATATTTCGAAGTTTAATACACTGCCTCTATGTATAAACTGTTTACGGCTGTCGTCTGTTTATTCCAATTGCTCATTTATCATTTGTAAATATGCATGCATTTACTTTAATGATTGAAGTGATTTGTTGTGGCCCTTGTAGTCACATAAAAGCTGCAGCAATGAACAAAAACGGCCTATTAGAGACCTTAGCTGTCCACCAGATGTCTAACATCCATCAATAATGGAGAGTCTATCTAAACTTGGATAGGTATACCAAGCATAATGCCAAGCGCAGTAAAACTTGCAGTTTTCTTTTTGTAGGCGTTTGCAGCCCCTTATGGAAACACGTGTGCGCAAGAACGATGGTCATTAGTGGTTTATGTCGTGAATCATTTGGTTAAATTGTAAATCGTATTCCCTGATTGCGCGAGGAAAACCAGGTGGGCGTTGTATTTCAGGTAGCTTGACTGTTGCTGACATCTATCCATCAAGTGGTGAAAACAGGCACTTTCCGTGTAGCATGGCAAAATAAGCCATTTATCAGGAGACCTAATGAGACAGCATTTGAAAGCAAGTTGACCACCATGATATTGCGTTGATAGTTATTCTACATGTATCTAAAGGATAATGAGGGAAGAAGAATATGAAATTATTGTTACTATGGTATAAAGCCATCGAGGGGATGGCTTAGGTGGTAACGTGTGGGGCCTTCATTTGGGAGGTCGTGGGTTCGATTCCAAAACTTGAGTTTTTTTGGGGGGTTTTCTTGGGTCACTTAAGCGAATGCTTAGAAGCGAATGCTGGGAGGTATATTTACCTTATATCCCCCGCCTGCTTTACTTCCTTTCATTTCATTCTCACTATTCGGTCTTTCCAAGTTGTAAGAGTCAGCCGGGTCACCGGTAGGCTACGCTACGGCGGTGCTTGCGCTCTGGAAATACGGTGCTCGACTGAGGAGAGGCTCTGTGATCAGAAAATTCCTACAAACGGAGTGGCAGGGAGACCGGGATGCTAGCGCAACCAGACGAACATACAGCACACCCCCAAACATAGGATTAAATACTTCGAACCATCGAGAGGTCCCATTCACTACCTCACAAGCCATGGCCCTTATGGGACATCTTTCAAACGCTTTGGCCTTCATTGTTGCCGCTGTGGAGATCAGGAATCCCCTGAGCGTATCGTCTGGGAATGCCCGCTTACACAATATAGGACAACGGTTCAATCCTATGTTTAAAACCGGACCATTGGAGAAATAATTAGACACAGAAACATGTGACCATCTAAGTAATACAAGATCAATAAGAGCCTTCAGCAACTATAGAAGACTACATCGATAACATCTGATGACCAACCAGCCCAGATCAAAACTGATTCTAGACAACACTGGATGTGAGAACCTACTAACAGTACCTTGAATAATACTCTGTGTTATAGGTAACTATATAGACTATGAAGATGTAGTAATAAAACCCAAGCCTTAAGTTAGTATAATGTGGTAGATAACATATCAGTTATAATAGCCTCTGACTAATTGTAAAACTAAAACAGTAGAATTAAGACTGTTGGAGCAAACGATACATATGTAAACAACCTGAAATACCCAATAAAGGCAAATACAGCCTGGGATGTAAAATAGAACCCAGGCTAATAAGCCATCTAAAAAAAATTAATCGAAAATAAAACACTCTCGACTTGTCGTGTGGTAACGATGTTCAAGCATTATTATCGTTTGAAAGCATGTTACTTTAATCCTGTGATATTTGAGGTTAGAAATAACTCTTTTAGTATGTAGGCTGACAGTACTGCTTTTTAGTGTAATGTTGGTCAGATTGAATTCCTGGGAACTGCCGATGTGCTGTTTCCCCTACAGCATGCGAGTTAGCATTAGTGTTTAATAAAATAGCATTTAATAAATTCTTAGTTTACTAATACACTTCTGCGTTTGTAAGACCCAGTTTTTACTTTCTCTACTGGTAAATAGGGGAAGTATTGTATTCCACCCAAAAATTCGATGTCCAGATTTTACCGGAAATATGTTTTGAGCCCACCTGAATCCAAAAAAAAAAAGCATTTTTAGAAAAAGGTCCGTGTGTGTGTCTGTGTGTCAGTCTGTGGACAGCATAACTCAAAAACGAAAAGTCGGTTAATAACCAAAGTTGGTATTTAAGTTTAATGTCCTTCAAGGATGCGACACGAAGATTTTGAAGAAAGTAGCCCCACCCTAAACTACCCTTTACATGGAAAATTTTTCGAAAATTTTGATTTTCTGGAAAATGACTAACGATTTTGATTAAAATGTCATATGTTTGAGATATTTTTATGACAAATGAAATGTATATCTTGAATTTTCTGGCTATAGCCCCTGTATTTACTCTGGACGACTTTTGCATAACTGGTAAACCGTTAGAGATAGGCCAAATCATACTATACAAAAAATGTAGACCTTGCTAAAATACACAATTTATGTCCAAATAAATTTTCTTGCAGGGTGATCCATTTCGGAGATATTCCTTGTTATATGTGTGTGTTTCGGAAAACAAAAACTTTCGTGAAATGGATCATCGTTGTTCATTGTTTTATATAAGAATGGTTAGTACAAGAGTACAGAAAGTCATGTGAGTGCAACACATCACATTTTTTCGCTTATATTCCGTTAAAAATAGGGGTCTTATTTTCGAGTAAATTCGGGATGTTGCAGTGCGCGAGGTGTCCCCCTGCATTATATAACCTATAATGTGACATGAAAGAGAAAAGCTATCATACAGGGAATAAATAGCGACATAGTCGGTAGAAAAACAGCAGGTGCCCATCAAAGCAGCTCATGGAAGCATAGAATAGATAATGGATTTATTTCAGCAAACCACACGCCAAGTAATAACGCATGTGTTTGAAATAAATTGATGTGGCGTTTAATTTATGGCGGAAATGTAGTCTTTCAAACATGCTGTGTATTTAACTCGCGGGAAGCTGTATTCACTCATGTGCACCATTAACTTCGGCAGTAGGCCCAGTAGTTGTTATGAAACCGTTATGAAGAGCAATTCATTAGGAAAAACAAAATGACTAAAGCGGTCCCTTTTATTTCGTTCATAAACAACAAGTGTTTAGCGTGCACATTTAGAAAGTTTTTCTCTGACGTCAGAGCACTGTAAACAGAGGACGGCCTTGCGACATACACGATACGTTCCAGAGCCCGAAGGAAGCAATTAAAAGTTCTCTGTCCCCTTTACTGTAACGTGACCGCAGGATAATGCACACCCTCATTATGCTATTACTGTTATGTACTCTTGCAGTGTGGATGGTGGTCACATGAGTGCTTTGAACTTCAAAGGTAAAGCTTTAACACAAATTACTCGATATGATAGGCAGATAAGTGGTCCAAAATTGCTCCTAATAAAGGAAAGTTGCACTCGAATGAGCATTTAATTCTTTAGTCTATCTGTTGTCTTTTATTAGCTAATTTAGGGAGCATGTCCTTTTTTACTTTCTCTACTGGTAAGTATTGTATTCCACCCAAAAATTCAATGTGGAGAGTTCACCGGAAATATATATTTTGAGACCCCCCCGAATCCCAAAAAAAGCATTTTTAGAAAAAGGTTATGCGTGTGGGTGTGAGTGTGTGGGTGTGTCTGTGGATGTGTGTGAACAGAATAACTAAAAAAAACGGTTAAACACCAAAATTTACGTTGAAGCTGAATATATTTTAAGGCTGCGACAAGAAGATTTTGAAGAAAATTCCTCCATCCTAAACTACCCTTTACATGGAAAATTGTTCAAAAATTTTGATTTTCTCGAAAATGACTAATTTTTATTAAAATGCCATAGGTCTGAGATATTTGTATGGCAAATGAATTATACATTTTGAATATTTTGACTTTTCTGATCATAGCCTATGTAGTCCTGTTTACTCTGGATGACTTGCATAACTGGTAAACAGTAAGAGATAGACCAAATCTTACTATACAAAAATGTATACCTATCTCGTTAAAACAGACAAGTACAAATTAATTTTTGTGATATTCCTTATTATTTGTGTAAGTTTAACAATACTTAAACTTTTCTCAAATGGAAGGTCACTATTCACTTTTTTATCTCATGGCCGTGCAAAGAGAACGGAATTACAAACCCTTCATGTAGCGACCAGCTTTAAAAGATTTGACTCGATCAAAGCCTACTGTATTCCCATATTCCCCTTACACCTGCAAGGGAATCAGCATTAAGATAATTTCTACAAATGTTTGCCTCAACTAACACGAAGAAGATATAGGAAACAGTTTGTAAGAATGGTTAGTACAAGAGTAGAGAAAGTCATGCCTGTGCAACATGTCAGATGTTTTTGTTAATTATAAGACGTACGTATATGGAAGTTTAATAAGACAAAAGGCTCAAGAATGTTTGCTCTACGTTAAAGATTACCCTATAAATGAAGGCACTTGTAAAATTTAAGGTTGTCGTGAACTAGAATGTGGTCGACCGAGGAGCTGATATTTTATTCATGGAGTGCAGTGAAGCTGTTACGACTTCAGGTTGAATGGACCACAACTTCGCATCTGGCTTACGAGAGATTTCAGCACACTCCTTTTCTATGCTCTTTTTTACTGTTCTTCTGTCTGACCCTTTCGGTTATTCTTCTTGTTACTCTTTCCATAATAGGATTTTCTGGCTTTTTTTCCTTCCTTTTTCTTTCTTTTTTCTTTTTAGGCTATGCTGAATGGTTAGCTAAGTGCTTGTTGTAGGCTTCTTTGTGATATATGAAAATACCCTAGAAATCTATTCTTCCCTGCTCAACTCTCATCATGGTATTTTATTCTTAAAGTGGAACTTCTAGTCTTTATAAGGGAATTTGAAATAGTTCCCTGAGATGGAGTTTATGTATGTAGGTTATGTAAGCATTAGTACTTTTTAGGTTATGGTGTATTTAACGCTGATACCAGTGAGAATATTATACCCTACAGACACATGATACAAATTATAATTCACTAAAGATTTGTTCTCAAGCTCCCTCACAACCAACCGCTATTAGGGGAAATTCTGGGTTGTTCTAAAAGGAACGGTAGCGATGAAAGTCTTCAGCGGCACAGAAAAGTGCGAAATATACATATTATCGCGTGGGTATTATGGGTATAAAAAATGCCTAATGGTATTATCTTTGGGTGAAAGAGTGATGCTTTGCGAGTGATGAAGTATTAAATGCAGAACAATCTCCTAAAGTATAATTTTAGTGAAGTAGAGTAACAAAGAACGGAATTAAGCAGACGAGATCTTTAAATAGTGATTTCGTTCATGTGGTAACTGTGCATTTTCATAAAAGACACTAGCCAATCCTTCCTGTTCTTCGCCTCTGAATTCGGTTAAGATATGTACAAAGAAAGGAAATCACAGTGACCGACAGAGCAACGAAAGAAAGAACTGCGAAATCTCTTGCCCTCCCATGCAGCAATTGTGTAACCAACGCAAGTTATAAGTATTTCCAATATAACTGCTTGTCTAAATCCGTTTTATTCAGAGCATTCCTATTCAGTTCTAAGAAATCTTATTCCATCGCTGCAGATTAAATAAAGAAAAAGACGAAAAAGTTTACAGTTCACTCGTAGAAGGCATACTCCCCGCGGCAGAATTCGTGTTTCGAATTTATATCGAAGGATCAATAGGTTTCTCTCTTTCCCCCTCCCTCTTCCCTACAGAATTTATGCAAGGAATTTGCTCAGGTTTTCCTTCTCACTTCGGACCCGAAAATGATAAGAACGTCAAGCCTCCTAATGGCTGCATAAGGCTCAAAACTTTCAGAATTGAATCATGTTTCTTCTAAATAAAAGCATATTAATTTATGAATGTTTTTGTTCATATAAACGTAATTATTTTAAGCTACCTAACATGTAATATTCAATAACCTTGCACTATATCTACTTTAAAATGAGGAGTGTTATAGAAAGAGGCAAATTTTATATCAATTAATGATTAATAAAGTTCTGTATATTAAAATAACACTTGGAATTGTTCTGTACATTTCTACTTCAATAAAGATATTACTGTAAGTTTCTCTAATAAATAAGAACCTCATCAAATAGAAAAACAATCTGTATCTATGTAACATTTTTGTATGACAAATCGTTTTGTTACAAAAGCGGACTATTTTTTTTTTTAAAAAAAATATTTTTTCTGTGCAGTTAATATTAAAACTATCTTCTGTTTTCCTCTCGTAAGGTTTTTACACCAGCTAATATCTAGTCTTGCACTCGTATGATGCTTCTTGTAGATTGACCTGAGATAAATTTCGGGAAATAAGAGTTACCGAATAAATATTAACAGAGTAAGAATAAAACCTTGAACGTTTGCTGAAAATGAGTGGAAATAAAGTGGATTGAACCAATTGCGAGTCCCAGGGATGCCACTCATAAGTGAAAAACTTCTTAAGTGCATATTTGTTAGGCGTAAACACATTACGCTTGCTAGAATATTTAGAAAAATAATAATTGAGTGGTACTGCTATTTAAAAGTTCAGTAACTCAAACTACTGCTCTTCGTATATCGGAAAAATGGAAGTACCTATAAGATTATTTCATTTATTAGTGCAGCATTGTTATGGATATTCGTTGCAACAAAAGGGCAACAAATTGTGGGTTCATTTAAATTTAATTTACACAAAAGCCGTTGGATCTATTAAAATGCGCCAGAGGAAAAAGTTGCAGTTTATTAAATTTTCTATGAATATACCCATAAATTAAGAACCTTCAATCAATAATAATTCAGCCAGGTGATGATACATTTTTTTATGGAAATGTTTGTTTTTTTTTTTTTCCTAGAAAACTATAAACTTTTCATATTCGCTGTTAAAGTCTGGCGGATCATTTCAGTTGCATCCTGTATAAAACAGTAATTAAAACTTCAGCAACTTACGCAGCAGAAACTTGGTGTGTATTAAAAAGTGAAGAACTTAGAATTGCAGCGTAGGAAAGCAAGGTCTTATGAAGAATCTATGGAAGCAAGAACGAAAATGAAGAATGGAGAAGTAGAACTAATAAAGAACTTTATGACGATCACCCAATTGCGAATTGCATTAAAAGTGCAAGGCTTAGATGGGCAGGACATGTGGAAAGAAATAAGGAGGGATTTCTATTACAAAGCATATGGAAAGGAAAATCAGGAGAAAGAAGTGGATAGAGAATATAGAGGAGAATATGAAGGAGCTTGGCATAAGAGGATGGAGAAGAACACACGACAGAATAGAATGGACTTCAAAAGAGAGTCAGGCTCTGGTCCTACAAGAGCTGTAACGCTATGGAGTAAGTAAGAAAATAAGCTGTTAATTTGAACTTTCCAATACTTTTAGCAATACGCTTGATGCCACGTTCCGTTCTCTTATTTTTCATCAGCGTATGCAGACAATATGCTTATATCAGGGACTGTATATTATTTCATATGCTTTTCAACGGCAGACTCTCGCCTGCGTATCCATAACTTATTGAAGCTATTTCTGCAAGTATGCACTTATCATGATTAAAGCGATGCATGGAAAAATATATCTTTTATATGACTAATGTGTAGAGCTTGACTAACTGTAAATAACTTTTCTCTTAAAAGAAAAACAAGCAAAAAAGAATTGTTTCGAGGTGCAGATGAAAATAGGGGATGTATTCGAATTTATAATGGGTGAAGGGATTTGTTTAGTAGTGTTTAACCTCCGTTCTTATAACATACCACACCACAGGTGGTGAGCACTGGCGATACTTTAAATTAAATTATATTTGGGAAAGGAATTTGGAAAGGGAAACGCTCCAGGCCTTAGTTAAGACTTCCGTCCCGTATTTTCCGTTTTCCGTAGCCATATCACTAAGTTTAAGGGGACTAGGTAGTCTGATCATACAGAAATTACACCTTAATTAGTTAATTTACCACTGCTCTTAAAGTTTTCAATTGTTTTTCCGGAAATTGTTATGAATTAATCTATAGATCATGACAATTATTTCAACTGATTATTTGCATTGATAGCTTATGTGGTTGCGTATATGAAATTATTTCGTACATCAGAAAAATAATAAAATTTACTCTTAAAACATGTAAATTGATGTATCTCTTCCTCTGAAACTACTTGCCATACAGAATCATACTTTTGCACGATTGTTTTAGTATAATCAGCAATCTTCTTAACCTCAATCATTTTTTATGCATACCAGTTTACTATAAATTAAAAATAAAATATTTGCGAAGGAAAAACAGTAAAAATGTGAATAAATTGCAATGCCATTTCTTTCCAATATCATATATATATATATATGTACCGAAAATTTCAGCTATCTCTCATACTTTCGAGAAAAAGGTACGTGAATTCACATGTTTTAAGAGTACATTTTATAATTTTTCTGATGGATGAAATAACTTTTATAGACTCAACCACATAAGCTAGCAATGCAAACAGCCACTTGAAATAATTTCCATAATTTATAGAATAACTCATAAAAATTCCAAGAAAAACCATTGAGAAATTGAGCAGTGGCAATTTAACTTGATTACCTCACTAAAGTGAGAACATTTCTTGATTTTCTTGGTTTCTTAGCAGCATTTCATACTATGGACCAGTTCTAGATAGTTTCTCTTGTCAAACACTGAGGTGTTCTTAGAGACGGCTCTGCCAATGAGCTGGGTGGAGGTTCCTTGTCGAGCAAGTTCACTATTTTCGTTTCCTTCAATACCAAAGTGAGCTGGCACCTAGAGGAGATGAACTTCATTTGTTTTGTCAAGCTTGGCATAGACCACAGATCATAGACTCAGCAGTACCGCAGTGTAGATTCGTGTCTGTCTTTAGAAGCTATACCCTGTAATTCAGACAGCTGAGCGAAAATACTAATACTATTTTGGTCGGGAATAAATTGGAAGTGAGCGGAGTAACACAGTTACTTGCGCCTTTGCATGCCATTTATATTTTGCACCAAGAATTTGGCATTATGCCTCGTCTTTAAACCTTTGAAGTCTAAAAGTTGCCCTTGAGAGCCACTTGAAGTTGCAGCAAAACTTCTATCTTCAGAGCCTTTGATTTTCCTTGGCTTCAGCACATGACTTTGATATTGATTTTAAGAGTTCAAAGTAGACCTTATCACACGTTAGGATGAGTCTGCCAGGACCATTTTGAATACCAAATTAACTTAATAGTATTGAACTCTTAAAAAAATAGAAATGTGGTTTCTGAACGTTGGCCTTCTCTATTTTTATTTGCTATACTTTTTTAGAAAATACTAAGGGACATATGATTATGTTCTAATAAAATAATGAGAATTCGTATAATTCTTTTAACCCAGGATGCACAATATAGACATAAGAAACAAACCGTTGTTAAGTTAAAAAGTTTCTAGATGCAGATCTCTAGAAAACCCAAAATAATAACTGCTGTTGTAAGAACATATGTCTTGGTATATGAATTACATATGACTAAAAGAACTAGCTTTCAGTTAAACAGCATCTTTATATGACGCTTTTTAGCGTTTTTCTGTAGCGTCTGTTTTTGTTTACCTTCTGATTTTCACTTCTTTATCATTTGACACAAACGCAAACAAAAAGCTCGGATCCTGCAATTTCTACGTTGTCTTTAGACCTGATAAAGCTTGCGTTGGCGTTACGTTTCCGTTTTTCTTTTGAACGGTTCCATTATACTGATTCCATTGATCAAAATATGAAAACAGTGTAGAAAAATGCAAAATCGTAGTTATGCTATATTTTCTGTAGCAGTCTGGGTCCATCCAAGAGGTCGTGAGTTCCAACTCGTAGCCCAACGTTTAAATTTTAGGCATCTAATCCACCGTTAGTTTCCTTTAGACCTTGAAAATACTTAATAGTAGTAAAATTACACTGTGTCATTATCTTTATCATAAAATTGTTGTTCATCTTCATCTTTAAACCCTCTTAGTTTTTGACTTAATTCTATTTCATGATTCCTTAAATTCTCCTTTTGCCGTTCTGGATTATTTTTCTTTAAACTCCCTTTTTTCATTAAAAGCTCATCGTTTTCTTTCTTTTTTTTTTCAGTCGGCTCTGCTTTATGTGGGCTTGAAGTAATTATGGCTGCTTTTCCTTTTTTGCGGTTGGTTACCCTTTGTTTCAAATGTTGCGTCTTATACAAATATACAAAGGTTTAATATCTTTTGGGATTATATGAAACCCTCTAGCATGAAAAGTAGTTGAGTTTGAAGTGGCCACTTTATCCCATCGGACGCCATTTCAGAATCAATGGTTCACAGTCAAAACTTATCAAACCAAAAGAAACAAGAGCATATATCGTAGGCCCAAAGACGTTAAAAATTTATGAGATTGAAAAAAAAAAAAAAAAAAAAAAAAAAAAAAAAAAAAAAAAAAAAAAAACCCTTACTTATATAGCAAGTGAAGCAATGAAAATAATATAGATGACTTCCCTTACATCAGACGACCGAAAATCACAAAAGCCTTCACTGTAAAGTGTCACAGGCTTTCTTTGTCAAACTCACAAATAACACTTGGTGTGTACTTGGTAAATTGTGCGAAACCTTAAACACAAAGAATGTAGATTTCGCTAATGGACACAATATTGAAATTTGAAAGCCATCATATAGGAACACAGTTTACGCATATCCTACAACAAAATAAATGTGAATTGAAAGTTTACCTGGAGATTAACACGAGTAGATTAGAAGCATCAGTTTTTGGAAGAGAGTAGAAAAGTGCATGTGACTAGTACACGTCAGATTTTTATAGTTGGTAATTCTGGAACAAAATGTGTCTTTAAGATTCCTTGAAGTGTAAACACGCTCTAATTGCATTTAAAATGTTTCTTCTGCAAGCACGCGGTAAATAAATATTTTGTTGCTTAAGGACGGTGTGCCTGAATTTCGTCCCTCAGGAGTTGTTTTAATTGCTAGTAAATCTACTGACATGGCGGTGTCGTTTTTAAGTACGCTTAAAATCTATCGGTCTGGGTCGGATTTGAACTTGGGATCAGTAGACCAGCGTCTATCCAACTGAGCCACCCAGACCTACGCAAACACGAGGTGTTTTGCCTGTCCGCGTTCTCAACACTAGCCGTTATCCCGCTATCAAAATAAAGGCGCAGATAAAATAATACAACATTATTAACACTAGTTTTAAGAGCTTTACTTACCAATTTCATGAAAGGAGCTCTGAGAAACCTAATGTTGTTCATGAATTACGCCTTCATGATGAAAAAATTGTGTATAATGCGCCATTAGCGGAGAAAGAGTTATAGCCCTTTTTTTTTGACTTAATAGTTCACGCACCCACATAAGTAAATACAATTTTGGCCCCTTATTGGGAGAATTAACTGACAGCGTGATTTTGCCTTTTTTCAATAATACTCTGCAATGGCTCATACCGCCAATCTTTTGATGAGAACAATTGAAAGTATGGTTCAGGACAGAATTATTAGTAAAGATTCGTGGGCCCCCCTCAGTCCCCCGACCTAACCCCCTGTGGTTTCTATTTCTGGGGTAACTTAAAACATAAGGTGTACAAGGCAAACTCACGCATTAAAACAAAATATCCACCAGGAAATTGCCAGCATTTCTCAGCGTGAACTACGGCGAGTGATGGATAGTTTCCTAAGGAGGTGCCAAAAATGTGTGGATAACGACGGTGGCCAGTTTCAGCATCTCCTTTCATAACATTGGCAAGTAGAGGCTTTAAAAGTAGTTTGTATGGCTTCAACTGCGCTGTTCTATGATAAGGCAGACGGCAACGAGCGCCGAGGATGCGGACAGGCAAAACACCTCGCAGACCGTTCGGAACATTTTTGCTCTGCCGTTAGAAAAGCATACCATTGCAAATCTTCAGCCGGGAGATACATGGGTGATTATTTATTTTATGTTTTGAAACCTGATTCTTAGTAGTGCAGAGGTATAGGGGATTCAGCTGTTTTTTTTTTTTTTTTTTTTTTTTTAATTAACGTCCTCCAACATTGTGTCATATCGGACGAATGAAATGGGTGAAATGATGCTCAAATGAGCCCGAGGTCCATGGAGCTTTAAGTTACCCGACATTCATCTTCTCAGGGTAGGGAAAACCTCGGAAAAAAACCTTACCCGGATAACTTACCCTAAGCGAGATTCGAACTCGCGACCTCTTGAACGGGAAGCAGACACGCTAACCATCACGCTACCGAGGCGGGCTTCAGCTGTTTCGTCTGGTGCTACAGATCAGAAGCTGTATAATGCAATTGCCCTCTACGTGACACTGGTTAATTTAGTGTTCACTCCCTTTAAGGCAATTAATACCACAACCTTACGATCCTAATTGGGGAACAGTTCACATTAGGATCTAAATAAGTAAAATGTCAACTGTTGCAATTAACTTGATCATGAAACAAGCAAAGGTCGCATTGCGGAGTGAATCTTGCTGCAACCAGCTCTGGATGCTGTGCTCGTAGCACGGGGATAACTAATGGACAACAGGACAGAGGGACATCAAACGAGCCGTCATGCTCCTCAGACCGAGAGACTGTCTACTCATGCTTGTTAGACAAGACCCAAGACGCACCGACCATATCATTGTCTCTCTCTCCCGTTCGAAATTGTTGCTTCGGCCTAATTACACTGTAAACGAGGACTGCATGTTCATGAAGTTACGAGTGTCTGTTTACTGAGGGAGATGGCTTGTCGGGAGGTCACGGGTTCAAATCTCGTGTACCGGGCCAAGTGGCGCCCCAATAACACGTCGGGCATTGGGGAAGTCTGGGGTTCCATTTCGTGGTTTCCCCAGGTCGGTAGGCGAATGTTGGGTGGTTCTTCTTTCATTACTTTCGTGTTCCTAAGCTCCTGTACCCTTTATTTCCTCAACTATCAACGATGTTTTAAAAATTATCACATCGCAGAGTCTCAAACGAATTTCATAAAATTTTAACATAAAATATTTTTATATTGTAACAAAGACGATTCAATATCCCACTCCTGACACCAGTGTGACAAGAATGACAAAAGTAGAATACAGTTGCTTTTTTCTCGCTTTATTTTCTTCTAGCGAAATACGCATAAAGACGTTCCATTTTACTGACGTTACACAGTGTTCAGCCCTCCGTGATATTGTAATTCACAACTGTTTTCTTCTCGTATCCCTGACTCCCTCCTTTCTTCACTTTCTCTGCCTCTCAAACAGCTGCCTTTGGCTATACAATCGCCCAACACTCGTTACTGTTTCGCTATCTTCCTCCACGACGCCCTGGTTCTTTCACGTATAGACTGACACACAGACACACACACACACACACTAAAACCTGAACTGAACTCACTCCCGCCACCTCGCCTCCTTAGCGATGAGGTAACACAGTCCTTTCTCAAACTTCTACAAATACGCCGACTGCCGGACACTTCTCGAATAATCTAGAAAACTCCTTTTGGTTCTATCGCTCTGATTGACAACAGGTGTTCAATTCGCTTAATCTTTGCTAGTTCATTTCAAGGTGAGGGAGAAAAATACAATTTTGTATTATTTAATTAATTAAAGTATAATTACATTCTAAAGAATGTACATGAAATAAACTGTAAAATCTGAAATTATGAAAAGAAGATTTGTTAGCGATAGTCAAGTGTGAGATTCGCAACAACAGGCTGTAACAAACTTTATTGTTACAAATGTTAGGGTTGATGGTTGGTGTAGCTTTACTGTTTCAAGCTGGTACATATTGTCGGCGTTGATAATGAACTCCGTTGGTCGACGATTCTTGTAGATTACCCTTCCTGCATAGCTTGAGTGATGAATATTCTTATCTCAAAGTGTACTTAGGTTTTGCGAATATTATTTACTATTTATTTATTATTTTATTATTACTATTATTATAACTATCATTATTTTATTATTACTATTATTGTTATTGTTTTATTATTATATTACTTTATTATTATTGTTATTTCCAAAAGTGTCTTAAACACTATTTACACACACTGATATCGCTAGCGGTCATATGATTCATTTCACTGATATCTTTACCAAACAATGGCAGAGTTCATAGTAAATATCCCAAAGGTTGGAGCGACTTACGCATGGAATTTTTACATATCGCTTATCTTGCTCCGGCTTAGCATCAGTGGAAGAGCTTGACGAGTATTGTTCATTAATCTTAAGCATGGTGCACATCGATATATAATTTTCAGTGAAATACGTCGTAAATGATAATCGAAATCGTGAGCAACGACCGAACAAAGCTAATGATCGTTCAAGGTTTCTATCACTGTTTAAACTTATAACAAATACTTCAAATTATCACCACATAATAAAGTTTTAATCAGGATTATATTTTTAAATTTGTCTTCTTTGCGTCACAGTATATTTCATTTTGCCATGTTATATCAACACATTTTTAAATTCTCTTGATATTTTATAGGTAAGAAAATTGTTCACATCCTTGTTATCACTATACATCAATGTCCGTTTTGTTGCCGATTTCCCAGTTGTAATGATTTCAGAGGGCTTACACAAGATGCAGCTTCAATATAAGGGTACACCTTCTGAATACCATCCAGCTTGGCTCTCTGAACGGGCATCTTATCAGATGGGTAGTCTTGCTGTAGTGAAATATTCACTGGTGACGTTATATGAACTACATAGTTGCTGTTATTTATTACTTCGGTGCTTTCTTAATACCTTTCAACTCCTTGCAGTACTCAAAACAATGAAAGTTGAAAATGTTGAACTGTTCTCTTTCTGAACGAGGTACATTGTTGGTCTCGAGTGAGCTCACTGATCGTTCACAGTGTAAACGAAGTCAGAAGTTTTTTCAAGAATCATTAGAGCCTTTTGGAACCATTACGGATGAGACCGAAGATATCCTTCACTGTGTAAATACGATCGTTTCTTCGCATTGGCCGCACTATAGCATTAGAATGTGGCCTTGTCACGTGTGCCTTGTCTTTACCTGAAGGGGAAAAACTACTTGACTGAGTCGCCCAGTGTCTGAGGGCTAAGCCGAATCGTGACATTATTTTGTCCTGATCAGTTGTCTACAAAAAATGTATACCTCCTGGATGTCAGATTCAACATTATTGTTGATGATGTCAAGCAAACAATATTAATAAAAACTAATAATGTTGCACCTTTGCATGATCGTACACATAACCTTAAACACCAGCTGATGGAATAAATGAAAACTGGTCCACGCAAAGAATGCTACCAACATTGTGTGTTAAAAGGTACCAAAAGCGATGACTAAGATCCCTTCTTATAATCACAATTAAAAGCTTATGACCTGATACTCCATGACAGAAGGGCGACTCGAGGACCATTTTAACATTCAAATGTGTATCTACCCTCAGACAATTCGACAACACCAGGATGTCCAACAGCGAATAAAATGACAAAGCTTGAAGTGTGGTAGTACGAAATATGGAATACGAAAAAGACGAGGAGAAATGAAAGAAAATGTTGGAGAGTGAGAAGCAGTTTCATACCAACAGATGCAGCGAAAAATTTTCTTCTTCTTCTTCTTCTTCTTCTTCTTCTTCTTCTTCTTCTTCTTCTTCTTCTTCTTCTCCTTCTCCTCCTGCCTTCTTCTTCTTCTCCTCCTCCTGTTCCTCCTGATTACCCTCCCCTTAAGTAGGACTTACACCCCCTAGGACTTACAAGCCGGTGTCTAGGGTCAGACGCCTGTCGGGGAACCTATGGACCCGACAGAATGAACACCTGGAAGTGGGTGGTCAGCCAAGCGCCAGGTATGATAGTGAGGAAGAGGATGATATGAAATGCAGGCGAAATGGATGATTGGAAAGGTGATAATGGAGCAATTGGTGGAAGGAGTGGCGGGGGAAACCGGGGCACCCGGAGAAAACCCGCCCAAACGCCGCTTCGTCTACCACGAATGCCACATGCGGGTCCCGCCTAGGTGGTAGGCGAGTGGTCTAACCACTCAGCCACGCCGCCATTATACTTCCAGACTCAGGGAAGGATGATAAATAATCCTGGCTGGAGAAAAATTCCTACCCCCATGCCGGGAATCGAACCCGGGACCCCTTGCATAACTGTGCTACGGGGCCAGCCCAAAATATTCATAATCTAGGAAAAAGGAAGGAAGATTGCTGGAAAATCAGAGCAAAAAATTTAAATTTAGTGATTATGAAAATCGCCGAAATGAGCTACCATTGTCAGGCAGTTGTGTAATTGCATTAGTTAATTGGTTGTTGTGGTAAACCACCGAAACACAGAACATGTATTCAAGTACAGCCATTCTGCGCACAAGCATGGGTTAGCTTAACGAGGCTGTATTCCGTGTTTATACATATAGTAACTGGCACTAAAGGAAGTAAATCTGTGCTGAACAATGCGGATTTATCCCGCGTTGAAGTACAGTGGTGTAGAATGGAAGGGGAGGTTTGGTTTCCCGCAGAGCTAATGTTGTTTTAAGGCAACAGGTCAGGTCAAAGGAAATCGTGTTTGTGTGGCGAGACTTCGCCGCGCAGTTGGCTTTGACGTAACAAATACCATCAGCTCCCGCACAAAACATTTGTAGCCCACTGTTGCACCTAAGCACTTCCAGGCAAACAGAGACATTTGAATGCAATTGTATGGATAATAAGTTATCCAAAGCTTAGGAAATATTTCATTTTAAATTATTCTGATCTGCAACAACCATAAACTTAAGTATCTTAATATATCTTCTATACAGAATGTCCCAAAATTAGACCGACAAACTTTGGGAGCTGATAACATTTTAAGCACTTTTTTTAAGGAAAGTTTTTTGCTGCGGTGCATCGTTTAAGTGCTAGACGAGCTAAAGGCATTACTGCCTCCCACCCAGTTTAAGTATTTGCGGCAAAATCAACAATGCAAATTATTATTGCATTTACCTTAGTAAGGCACACAATGCTGGAAAGGATATTTACCTTACATCCTCCGAAGCACTCCCTTTCATTTCATTTATTTCATTTTCTCTCTATCCGATCTTTTCAGGTCGTGTCAGCAGGGTCGCAGTGTTCGGCTGAGGGGAGGTACTGTGGTCGATTGACCGCCCACCTAGCTCGTGGTGCGCTCTCTGGGCGACCTGGACTCGGGCTGAAGAAGTGCCTTTGTTTGTTAGGGACCCACCGTAGTAGTTATGCCTTGAGATGAGTTCTGGTCGGCTGTAGGGCACTTTCATATCATCCTTTCTCCCGGGGTCTGACGCACAGCAGGCCATCGGCTGACGTACGGATTCCCCTCCGTGACAGACAAGACAGGATAAGACTGCTTCTTACGAGTTCATCAGAAACAAAGAAATTGCGACTTAACATTCTGAAGAAAACGGTTATTGTTATAAAAATCATGTACAACATTGTGCATCTTTATATTTCTCCTGTATTAAAAGCTTTTAACTTACGTCAAATTCAACGAAACTGAAGAGACGCCCCAAGGCTATTTTCATAACTATTAATTACATTTACACGACCATAATAATGCATTTTGATATCGATTCCATGGAGTATGTTTCTACAAGCTTGCTATTATATTTACTTCATGTTAATCCGATTAAATGTTTGCAGAAATGGTTTTATTATAGTTTCGTTTGTAAGTATATGGGGTGGATACAAGAACCTGAACGGTATGCAGACCTAGACAAAATTTAATCTGAATGAAGACTTTACAGTCTACACGCAGAAAATTTAAGATGTATTATTTATTGTCTATGCTAGTGTCTTATAAATGCGATGATTTAATCAAAATCTATACTGATACATTTAGAAAACAATAGATAACAAAACGTATTTTATGTGAAGGATAATTTGGAATATGAAAATGTTTGTGAAAACTTTTTTTAAGAATCTTTGGAAGAGCTGAATGTTTGGTTTTTGGGTTACGCCGTTTGCACACACCAGCGGCCCTTTTAAAAAAACATTCAAAACGTGTATTACCGCTAAATCTATAAATTACATTTTAGGTCATGGAGTATTTTATTGACAATGTTCAGAAACATTCCTTGTAAACAATAAATGTATACTTATTGTAATTGAAAATACTACAACTAACGACTTATCTAATTGAATTTCAAATATATCTGAAGTATCAGATGTCTAAAAATCAAGTAATGGTTTCTTAAATCAGATTATAACAGTATTGTTTACCAGAGAAAGTAAAGTAGATTCATGTTTATAGCTTTATTCACAGTCACACTGAATTAGTTAGCTGTACATAAGTTTCATGCTTGCTATAAATTACAAAATTGAAGTAAGTGCTGGCTATTTCTTAAGGAAAACACTATTAGATCCCTTGTCCATGTCATAACTCTGGAATGGCTTACCACATTCATCTGAAATGGAGAGAATGCACAAACCTTGACCGCTGGAAGCATTTTATGTTGTCTTAACGAGTCTCCTTGCTGACGCGTTGCGAGACTGTGGCTTTTAATTTCTACAGAAATAATATTTAATGAACCGCTGACTTTAATGAAGGTTGACGAAGTTTAGTAATTGCATTGACTGTGGCACGCATCACTGCCTGCTTGCCCAGAGGGTGCAAGATCAATTCCCTGACGTCATAGATAGAAGGTGACGAAATTAATATGCCGATGCAAATAATCAAACTTGAGGAATGAAACATTAACAGCACTAGGGTGGATTTTTATGGATAAATAAGAGCCCAAACAAGTCTTTTAAAGAGGCGGCCATTATTAACAGCTGTTTAAGTAAACTACGATAGTACATGTTTTTGTCATCATTGTGTCTTTCTTTGCATCGCTGACTGATAGTCTATACTGTTTCACGCGCACACACACACGCGCGCGCACGAACACACACAGACACACACACAGAACTTTTATAACGTAAAGTAGGATAAACATTTTTAAATTCGAATCATTCTACTGGTGCCAGGCCAAGATTTTCTATAAAAATCCTTCCTCAATAAACTACTCTTGGGTTATCAGAAAGAGGAATAGGAGAATTGTTGAACTTAATTGCTCCTGAAAGTCTATTGTGCTTCTGAAACCTCCGGAAGGAACGGATGAAGCAAAGGAAGCAGAGGGCAACCAGATCTGGGCTCGGACGCAGATGGTGTCCCTAACATTTCCATATATTACATTCTGACACCCTCGGAATACCCTCCCAGGCCTGCCTCTTCCCATGAAATGTGCACAAAGTACACTTCTCCGCCGTCTCTTCGCCTGATCCTCCGACCCTAAAAGATTAGGAGGAAATAATATGGCAGGAAACGAGGAACAGGAGAGCTCGCGGTATTATGTATTGTAAGTACGCTAGCATTCGCCTAATATCAAAGAAAACCGCCAAAAACCTAAGGTAAGATTGGTCCATTGGGATTGAGCCCAGCATCTTCAGAGTGCGAGTCTATCGAGTACCTTGCTTAGTTAAAATACCCTTTACATACCGGTTATTTGTCTTACTGCTCCTTTCCCTTTGATCCTGAACGTGAAACCGGTCTTTGTTCATCGGTTGTAGTTGGAGTGCCAGATTTTTTACTTCAAACCAATGCTACATGAACAAATCCGGGTGCCGGTGTGGACAGTCCTGGCAAAACTTGCCTTTTAACCACTCAGGTGGAATATTTCAATATTTCCTTCCCTTCTACCCTCCCTAGTCGCGACCTTGTTCATAGACTAATACCAATGAACTCAAACCAATGAGAGATTGACCTAACCAGGGCTGATGCGGAACACGGATGATAAGCGGATTCTGCCAACTTTAAATAAAGGAAAACGCTGTAAGAAACCAGATGCTCTGCATATTTCATTACACTCACTGTACCTAATAATATGTTTATCTCGTCTTCTTCTACAGCATGCATCGTGTTTAAACGAGGAGATCGTTAACTCCAAAGCTCCAGACTTCATCATAATAACTCTAAGCCTTTCAGTGCTAACTTAGTTAACTTTAATCTTCATTCTTCTTCTGGCGTGACAAATTCTACTATAATACACCGACTCTGTAGCTCTGATAAATGTACTCATCATAGAGAAAAGTGGACTTTCTTACAAAACAGCCGGAGAGCTTTTTCAACACTAATGGTGCCAATTCAGCATAAATATTTTGGTCACACAAATGGAATTAAAAATGTTATAACAAAGACTCGTAAAAGTAACCATTTACCACAAGAAGTCTTACTGGTTAATTTTTGCGTCTTTTAATGATAATTTTATAACTTTCCTTACTAATATTAACTTATATAAAAATGGAACACCGACAATGCATTATAAATTGTTGCTCTTTGCAGATGATTTCGCATTACTATATACTGATGAAAACGATCAATACACTGTTCACCACCTAAATGTCATATGGATGAAGCATGATATGGGAACTAATGTAGATAAATCGAAAATAAATGCATTTCCTGGGAAATATCCCATCCCCAGTAAAATTTGTATTCATAATACATTGTTAGAAAGAATGAATGCATTTAGCTATCTTTCCTTGAAGACTTAAGCATCCCAGAAAAAAACTATTAAACAAAGTCCTGAAACCACCCCTAGTAAGCAGAATACCAGAACATGTCTTTATAAGACTGGTGTGACCCACTGTTTGGTATAGAAGTGAGACATGGATATTTGGAAGAACAGATGAACGTCGAATAACTATAGTGATGTGCAATTTATGAGGTTCACTGCAGGATGCACCAAATGGGACCACATCCATTATGAAGGTATATTGAAAGAACTTCAGATTCAACCTGTGTTAGACTTTATTAAACCGAGCGGGATGGCTCAGAAGGTAAAGTCTATGGCCCGCATTCGGGAGGTAGCGGGTTCGATCCCGTGGCCGCGCACTCTGCCATGGATAACACCTTATTTTCTTCTACATTTTACTACAAATACACAATTTCTTTTTCGTTGTTAACACAGTTTATGGTCTTCTCTACTATTATAAATCACAATTGTTCTTCCGATAGTCTTTCTCAGTCTTTCAATATCTTTCTCCACTTTCTCTGTCCCTTCTCGCTTTACTATTACGATACAATCACTCGACGACACATTCATACTCGCTGATTCACTCTTGTAACTAAAACTAACTGTACACGACGACTAAGCTCTAACACTCACACAAAAACTGACACCAAAACTGACTGAACTACTTACTGTCTGTCCCATTTATACTGGAGCCGGCATGACGTAACTTCCTTCGAGTTCTTTTCATGTGCACGTATACAGTGACTCAGCAGAGAAGCTTCGGGATACTACGGTATTATCACGCTGTTCAATCTAACACACACAGTCACTAGTTGCCCTGCAGTCCCGGACCTCCTGTATGTTTTGCCGCCATTATTAGTCACACACAACCACTCGCCGTATTCAAGGTCACCCAGCTTCCTCTTGTCCGTATATTGTTGAAAGCTTTAATGTTACAGAATGAATGTAACAGTTTTTTTTTTCTAATTCTTTAACAAGCCTGCTACTGAAATTAGAATTTATAGACTCCTATATTACAACTAAAACAGGTTCTAGAGAAGTAACTTGCACGTGTTCATAGAAATATTAATACATTTTTTCAATCTTAAATGTCAGATAACTGTAGTTTCCAGAAAAAAATGATCTTCCTGCTCAATTCTAAGAAAACCAACGGCAAAGGTCAAATTCATAACTTCGTTAAAAGAATAGTTGGCAGATCTTAGAATCACAGAATATATAGGGGAAAGAACTATCTGATGTGGATATTTTATTACTTCTGTGGAATTCTTAGTCTGCGCTCTTAACGGGCATTATATGCCGTCCTCATTGCCATAAATCAAGCACCGTCCCGACTGGAAGCATAGCACTTTATTAGCTCATTGCACTCTCTTCTCTAGACTGGTTTGTGCGTGCACTGCACGTAAGCATGAAATGAAACGAAATCAGAATGTCAAAAGGTCCACTGCATTTGCTACTGAGGTCTGTAATAAAGCTGAGAAAATACCATGCTGGTGATAAATTAGAGGGAAGGCAGGAAGAAAGAAGGATCGAAAGAAAAAAATGAAAGGGAGTTCTTTTTTGTTTGAATAAATAACGGAATGTTTATTTTCCCCAACTTGTACTTTATAAAGTGAATAGGGCAGACGATGGGAAACGAAGCTAGAAATGACAGTATGGGAGGAAAAGAAGACATTTTTACATCCAAAAATCCAATATCGATACTTCACTGGAAATGCATGTATACTTTAAGGTCCCTTAAACCCAAAGAGCCATTTTTAGAAAAAAGTTCGTGCGTGTGTGTGGGTGGGTAGGTAGGTGTGTGGGGGTGGGTACGTACGTGCCTGCGTACGCGTGTGTGTGAGCCCAAGCCATCCTTTGCATGGCTAATTTTCAAAAAATTAAACTTTAAAGTAGCTCTAACTATTTTTATTAAAACAGATATCTTACAAATGAAATGCATATATTGAACTTCCTGGCCTCTCAAGCGTTCATTCTGGATGACTTGCACTACTGGTAAACTGTAAGAGGTAGACATTTTACATCAACAAAATGTAGATCTCTTTAAAGCACATAATTTGAAAATAAATTAGCTTTGTGGAGTTTTATCATTTTCGAGATATTCTTGTTATTGGTTTCAATTTTCAAATAGGTATACTGTTCTCGAATGGGATATTGTTTTTTTCTCTTTTTACCCCTCTTCGTTATTCAAAGAGAACATGGTTGTTGTGTATAGTTAGTGTTGGGAGAGCTTGATTGTGTGTATCGTCAGATACAGTTTCAAGCATTTAATTGTCGCGTCGGAGTTGTTTGTTTTGTGAAGCAGTTTTTAGTGGGTGTGGTGTACTCGCATCCATTTTTTGTTAGAATAATAGAACTGTGAGCAATATTTGTGTATCATAAACTTCACTATATTGTTTATATGACTGCACCTTGTAAGTTATAAAAGCATTTGAACAGCAAAATTAGTGCAATAACCAATATTCGAGACATGATGCATACACGTGTATTTTTACTTGAGCACTATACATGAGCTTATCACTTACTCCTCTACATGAATTCATGTTTAAGTTTTCTTTCTGTAGGATCGTCAGAAATTATAAATGAACTGGTACTCGTTTATAGGGTCTAATCGTCACCAACCGATGCCCATATCACATTTTGATTATTCAGCAGCTAATCAGCATCAGAATTGGCCGTAGCGTATCTGTTAATTTCCGTGGACATATTGCTCTCTGCATTTTGGTAACGAATCGCAGAATGAACGGTGACATACAGAACGATTTCATCAATAGTGAAGCATTTGTTTAGCTTGTTTCTAAAGGATTTCAACAAACCGGAAAATATATAACGTTGTAGAGTAGAAGGGACTGTGAACTATTTTGAAACTCTCGTTGTATTTCAAAGTTATCGGTAAAAGTTGTGGGAAATGGGTGCGGAATATTTAAAACAAAACACTAAATATAACTCAGGGAAGATTTTTCCAATATTTCGTATTATTTTAATAGTTATGGATCTGATAAGCTAATTCCTATGTAACTTATTTTGATGTTCATAAAGTACTGAGATCTTTCATTGTGTGTCATACAGAGCTTTATTCTGAATTTTGATCAAAAGTCTAATGCGTTGTACTCACATGACTTTCCCTGTTCTTGTACAAGCTATTGTTAACAAAACGTATTCCTCTATCTACTTATTGTTAATCGAGACAAACATTTGCATAAATCATCTTATTGTTAATTTCCTTGCAGATGCAAGTGGAATATGAAATTACAGTAGGCTTTAAGTAATAGTTAAGTCATTTAAGAACTGGTCGCTATGTGATGCCTTTGAAATTGAATTCTCCTTGCATAGTCAAGAGAGAAAAAAAGACAGGCAACGTAGTCTTGTTTGAGAAAAAGTATTAGTGTTGGAAATTTCATACAAATAATAAGCAATACTTTTTAAACATTTTCACTTCACAAAAATATGTATTTGACAAATCGTGTGCTTTAACAAGATTTACATTTTTGTGCAGTAATATTTTTTGTCTCCTAATGCTTACCAGCTTTGCAAAAGGTAACCAAAATGAATGAGGATACTCCTAGAAAATTCAAGATATACATTTAATTTATTACATGGTATTTTAATCAAAATCGTTTCAGAAAAAATCAAAATCATCGAAAAATGTTCTGTGTAAAGGTTAGTCTGGGATGGATGGGGCGGGAGTTCTTGAGAAATCTTCGTGTCACCTCCTAGGAAGAAGCTGAACTTAAAATGTCGAGTTTGGTATTTAATCACACACACACACACACACACACACACACACACACACACACACACACAGACACTTTTTATGGATTGAGGGACCTGTATATAATTTTTGGGTGAAATGCAAAACTTTCCCTATTTACTGTAAGTAACAGTAGAGAAAGTGAATCAGAATCATAAAACCTAACTTTTGCTGACTTGCTCTCATATAAGACTGTAACTCATCTGGAATAGTTTTTCGTCTTGAACTTCTAGAAAAGCACGAAAAAATTAAATGCAGCAGCGACTCAACATTCTTGGGAAGACATTCCAATGCATCACTAGCCACTGTATTAAGAGAATGGCAAATACAACCAAAAACAATTTCATAATTTTCCTTTAGAAAATGAAATACAAAGGAATTGTGTTTGACCATCATGACATTGGCCTTATTGCCACAGTAACCAATAATGTTTTCAATACACAGTCTCTTAACTAATACTTTCATTTAATGCTGAATCGTCTAATGAGGAAAAATTCTTAGTTAAAAGCAGAAGTTCATAGGTATGTGAACTTATATTCTTGAATTTCAAAATATTATTTGAAAAATCCCTTGATTTCCAAAGAATTTCATAATTTCCTTTTGGGTTAAAAACACCTACTTCAAGGGAAAAATCCCTCGACCTGGCAACAATAGGCTCAGGCCAAACACCTGCCTTCACCTTCTCAGATGTTCGTCCAGCTTTAGCAAAAACAAAAAAAAAGGGGGGGACGTATAAGGTGTCAGTTCCGGACCATAATGCCCAAAATGAGGCGTTGAGCGCAACAGTGGTCCAACCCACAAAAGTTCAGAAACTGAGTTATTAGCACAGACATGTTCCCCATGTCAAAATCTAGGAGAGCAGTAGTTGCCCAAACCACATTTCTACAACCACCGACAGATGGCATGAGAACTGTGCTATTGCATGGAAATGAATCTAGCTTCCTGGATAGAAACAGTGGCCAAACCTTCCTGCATGTATGTAACTATGTATCACAATGTCGGTGCTATATTGATTAAAATTGCCAAATATCATGACTCTTGCTTAGTTATTAAAGTCAATATAAAACTTTCAAGTCACAGATATTTTTTACACTCCATTATCTTCATTATGTACATTTTGTGGGTGGGCCACTGTTGCGCTCAACGCCTCAAATATGAGTGAGATCTGTTGCGTTTGTCGACGTAGGTTAGGCGCCCTCTATCCGGATGGAGGAATTGCGAGTAGTCTGCAGCAGTCCTTCAGTTTCTACATATCGATCGGAGTTTGCAGTGAAGCCTCGTTCAAGAAACTCAAAGTGGGTTATGCTATTCCACTGCCAGAAGATGGTCGTCAAAACTTTTCCCACTAAACCAGTGGCTTTGAATTTTTAAACTGGAGAGCTCTTAGGCCTGCACACTTAGGTTCCAACTCCTTCCTAGGACAACCCCTCTGGAGAAAGCCATTACCTTTTGGTGGATAAGTAATCCGAAGTTCCTGATAAAATATCTGCTTTTGCTGTTTCATTTTGGGAGCCAGCATTGTGGGCACCAGTGAGTACTAACAGTTTTTTTCATCAAGTGAAGTGTGGACACAGACACTCGGGTTTTGCAGTGATTTTTTGCTGCTTGAAAGGGTGTTTGACGCTAATCAGTTCGTCCACTCGCTCGTTATTTTGAATGTAACACAAATGAATACCGCACGGCGAGGTTGTCGTGTAGGCTTATTAACCTATTTCAGGCTTCTTATCGCATTCTGACTGCACTCGTCCACATATACATTGTCATACAAAATTCATTATTCAATGAATGTGAACGAATGCACATCTCACCAGAAAATAATTCAGTCACAGCTCGCAAATCCATACACACTTGTGTGCGAAACGATAACAGTTTTTTTCTTTTTTTGGTCGCAACAATGCTTTTTCTTCCAGTCCTTCACCATTCATCTATCAATACAGGGCTCCGTCTGGCAGTTATTATTTCTACCTTGAAAAAAAGTTCCTACAAATAAACATAATCCAGTGAATGATTTAATGTTATGTTTTCTGTGAAATTAAATCAGAAGCAGCGTTTTTCATTCTATGCTTCTTTGATTGGTGTAAATAATAAGATGTGGAACCAAATTTTCTTGATGAAAAAATTAGGAAAATTGTCTTTGTCGGTATGTTAAGTAAGTTATTTCAATAAGTATTGTGATGTATTAGATCCCCACAGGATCTACTACTACAACCACTACCACCACCACTATTAACAGTAATAATAATTGTAGTTTATTGTGATTGCTAGTCATTACATAATGGCATTTATATACCTTGGTAAGCAAAAGGTCTTGATAAATAAATAGACAATCATTCTTATTAGCATTAATAATAACTAATCTGCACTTAGCTAGTAGAGGGAACAGACAAATTAGCCGCTGACTTCGTAATATGCATATTACAAAGGCAATACCTCCGCTCATCTTTGGGAATGGGATAAAATTTGTCAGTTAGGTAGCTAGAATTCAACATAAAACTGGAGAGGAGTTATACATTTCATCATAAATTGTTTCGTTTCGCGATAAGCCATCCCATTTTGAACGGAAAAGTGTGGCACCATTTTCTCAACTATCTGTGCTTGCGGAAGGATATAGCCGAGTGTCTGCCATCTTTTCATAGACCTCACTCCAGTGTCTGGCGCATTGTTTAATATATGGCCCTGATTTACCTCGCTCAGAAATATGTCTTAGTATTCAGTGAATATACTAGCAACAAATGACAAAGTGTCTAGCTGAAACTTGTTAGAGAGCAAATCATAGCTGTAAAAGATCCTTTCCTCTGTTGTTATTGCTGTCAGATACCTAGAATCGGAACCAGGGAAGATGAAGTAAGAAGGAAGACAGTCCAATTGAATGAATAGTGATTGGGGGTGAAGACAGCGAAAGTTTCTATCTACCAGTTCATTATAGATGTGTTAATATTTCACAGTTCATTGAAGCAAAACATTCCTTTGGATCTATTCGTTCAAGAACTAAACATTATGAATAGCAATACAGTAAAACCTGACTAAATTGGATCCCCTATATACTGGAGAACCGGAAAATAAATCTCGGAACGGAGCTATTTCCTATGTTAAATAACACTCTAAATCGGAAAACTGGCTAACGCGGAAACGGACCAGTTTTTCCGGTTTGCATAAATAACCTAGCTAAGACGGATTTTAATTGTGCTTTATATATATAGTTACGTGCTTTGATAACGAACTTGCCACGACTGAAGACTTTTCAAAGTGCAGCAGATATTGCTGCTGGAAACAGCAGTTATGAAGTCAACGTAAGGGAGCCAAAATACTTTTAGAGAAGCATCACCTGTTGCGAGTGCCTTCAGGAATTTGCAGCTTCCAAGAATGTTCCAGAATTCCTGAAGCTGCTTCAGGATGCAAAGCAGATCATTGAGCATTCTCTTGTGAAGAAGTTGCCACAGTGCACTTTGACGGATATGAGGGGAAAAAGAAACTAATGGAGAAACTGCATTTATGCATGACATGTAAGTTGAAAATACAGTAAAACATACAACTGAACCTATTGTTTATTTCAAGAATTTTATTTTAAATTATTCCTTCAGTTTAATTCTATACGATTATATTGTTTTACTTTGTTTTACTAAAATATGTACAACCCTTTGCAAGACGGAAACCCATGAAAACGGAAAAATATTACTGGAACGATCACGTTTCGTTTTAGCCAGGTTTTACTGTATATCTTAATGCCACTGTCTCTGCCATAATTCTAAAATTGTATTTGCTTAATTTTCTTCATAGTGGAAACTTTAGCGTTAGGCACCTTTTCTCCAAAAATTCTATATAAATTCTATAATTTATTTTTGTTTATGATTCTAATATTATTTACGTATATTAAATTATTTGGGGTTCAATCTCTTAAGTGTAGTAGATATATGCAGTGACCTGTAACCGTCTCTTATCCTTTAAATTATGGATTGACAAGTTTAGAAGATAGCTTCAAATTCGAATTTCAATCAAATAACAGTACGTTGACTCAACAGAGTATTTCCCAACTGACACAAAGTAGAGTTGATGTAATGTCCCTTGTACGTGCTCGTGGCAACAATAAAGCATTTCCTAGGCAGTACATGCTTTACAACTGAAAGTAGAAAACTCGACCTTAGGGATTATGGTTTACTACACATAGGAAGCACGTACACTTCCATACAAAAAGTTATAACAACAGAGAAGCGTGACAGTTTTGCTTGACACTGAAATGTCAGTCTCCTTTTCTATGTGCCACCTTCCTTTCGATTTTTCCCACACAATTGTTTGCCATTGTTAACTGCAGCAAGATCCGTGGAGTCACGATTGCGTTTAAGCTGGTTAAAATGACAACGATTTCGCACTACAATTAAGTTTTATTTTTTCTGCTACGTATAATAAGGTAGAGAAAGTATTGTGTTTCACCCAAAAATTCGATGTCGAGATTACACCGGAAGAATATGTTTTGAATGCAAAAAGCACTTTTAGAAAAATGTCCGTGTGCGTCTGTGTCTGTATTTCAGTCTGTGGACAGCATAAATAAAAAACGAAAAGTAGGTTAACAATCAAAGTTGGCATTTAAGTTTAATGTCTTTCTAGAATGCGACACGAAGATTTTGAAGAAAATTGCTCCACCCTAAACTACCCTTTACATGGACAATTTTTCGAAAGTTTTTATTTTCTTGAAAATTGCTCTAACGATTTTGACCAAAATGTCGTATGTTTAAGATATTTGCATGACAAATGAAATGTACATTTTGAATTTTCTGGCTATAGCCTATGTAGTCCTGTTTACTCTGGGTGTCTTTTGAATGACTCGTAAACCGTAAGAGACGGACCAAATCTTTTTTTTTTTTTTTTTTTTTTTTTTTTTTTTAGAGTGAAGGATTTCGGGAGATATTCCTTGTTATGTATGTGAGTTTCGGAAAACTTAAAGATTTCATAAATTGGAACATCCTTGTTCATTATTTTTTATATGTTAAGTGTACAAAGAAAACAGAATTTCAAAGCTTTAAAACATTTGACTATCACTCAAAGCCTACTGTATTCTAATATTCCCCTTGCCCCTACAAGGAAATAAACAATAAGGTAATTTGAACAAATGTTTATCTCAACTAACACGAAGAGGATATCGAAATAAGAGTTTGTAAGAATGGTTAGTAGAAGAGTAGAGAAAGTCATGTGAGTACAACACATCAGATTTTTGCCTTGAAAGCGGTAACCAACCATTTTGAGATGTTGCAGAAGATCTATTTTGTTCCTTAAGTAGCCAACATGTGCTCTGTTTACAAACACATCAGGTGTAAGTTGTCGACTATAAACTTGATTTTTGTTTATTGACATTATTTTGCAGTTACTTTCTCGCTGAATATTTTGCAGCACATGTATCACAAGATGTATGTTGGAGTGGTAGGTGCAGAGCTGTGCGTTGTACTCGCGTTGAAATCTCTTAGACTAGGCGTGCTCAAGCGGGCAGGAAATCGGACTTGGAGTGTCTGCCCGGCTCAGGCAGGGCGAATAGTGGATCGCAACCATATTTTGCTGTAAGTGAGGGAATGTCTGGATATATACTTCTAGCAGTATACAGTCGAAGAACGGCCCTCAGATGGCTGTTATTTGTAAACGATGTTTCGATTTCCAAACTTTAAGGTTATAAAAAGTGTTTCACATAAATATGTAGAACCAAACATGCACATTATTTTTGGCAGCTATTATGTGCATATTTGGTTCTACATAATAGCTGCCGCTTGCGCAAGTAGTCAGGAAATCATCCCATGAAAGGTACAAATAAAACTTCTCCTTGATAAAAATGTCACATTGCGGGTCTATTAATTCTAATTGCACCTCTGTAGACACAGTTCTGACGTCAACCAACATCGTGACATGAAGATATCAAAATACGGGCAAGTGACTTCAAATCCTCAAATCTTTACGTGAATGCCATATTTAGATTATCGAGAATGAATGTCTCAACTAAATCATTATTGTTAGATGAGAATTTTGTCACATTCGGAAAATGCGTGAAATTACTATCCTGGAATTGATTTCTCCACTACATGAATGTCGAAGAAGATACAATTAATGGATATTTTTTGCCCACAAAGAAGTATTGAGATGACTCGTTACGTCAGTAACTCCCTCACCAAACCGTCGTTTATAGCTCCTATAAATTTGGGGTAAATACAACTATAAATAAACTCATAATTTAGTAATTGATATCAAGTATATTGAAATAATGACCTCACCGGAATGTCCACACACTAAAAATTTAACACTTCTCCAACTTGTACAAAAAGGCACTGTCCTTCCTATTGGTATTTTCTCGCATGTTATATCTTGTGCTAGAAGTTGCAGCCAAGACTGCTGTGCCCGCCCGTGTTTTCTAACGGGCACCCACTAGACCAAGAGCGCGGTGTGAGCATCCCCGCTCTAGACGTGGCTCTGACGTGGGTTCTACTGCCCATAACTTCGGAGGAAAGCTTCCTTCTTCGGCCACATGTTGTCTAGAACGCAGTCGGCAAATCTCATATCAGTTAAAGGTGCTAGAGCTGTAAGTTGTACAAAACCGCCTGTTGTACAGTAAGCCCAACTGTTAACGTTACCTTATTACGGAGTAATATAATTTTTGCATTGACAAAATAAAATAGTTCTGAAGGAACATAAACACTATTCACAAATAAAGATCTAAAAGTGTTAGCTTCGTTGTCTATCACCCGGTTACAATGTAACGACATGCACAGTCATATTGCAGTGTTTCATATTTTTATTTTGATCTTATATTTCGTGCGCAATCGTATTACAACTTTAAGATCTACGTGTATGTTTATGTTGAGTTTCTTTTCTGTTTAAATGTCCATGTAACCGCAGTAATGGACAGTGAAAAACAGTTGGCAAAGAAAGACTTTAACCTTCATGCTAAATTTAGAGAAAATATTATTATGTAAAAAGGATATTAATTGTCTCTTTGTTTCGTATCTTGTTATTCAGCGTCTCTTTAACAGTGAGGGAATATTACAAAGTTTTTCTAGAGATTTTGAGAAACCCGAGTCATTAATTCAGAGTACTCTAAGTAAATCTGAAATAATCCTAACTGGCAGTAGAGCACGCGTTTACCGGGCAAAAGCGGTTCGCTCCCGCACGATGTAAAAAGCCATGTCCGGTGAATGGCGAATATTACACCTATTGTCCTTGTCCTATACAAATAATGCGCCAGTAGAATGCAAAAATGTAGCGTTAATCTTGCTTTTATTACAGCATAAATTGAAAATGATGCCGATCTTTCTAAATGCAAAGATCACAACGGACTACAATTTTTTGAAATGCTTTCTGCAACTGTATATTGGAACAAAACGGCAAAATTACGAAATCGTGTTACTTTTGTAACAATTTATTTTCCTTTAAATTTTACTACAAATGCACAACTTCCTGCTCGTTGCTAACACAGTTTATAGTCTTCCCTGCTATTACAATTCACAATTTGTTCTTTCGATAATCTTTATCAGTGTTTCAATGTCTTTCTGCAGCTTCACTGTCTCTTGTATGTTTACTATTACGATACAATCACTCGACGATACATACATACTCGCTGACAGGCTGGCCGACTCACTCTCGTAACTAAAAACTAACTGTACTCAACGACTTACACCCTAAACAACTCAATTCCATGACTAACTAAAACTACTACTACTACTCTATCATTCACATATGTCATATCGAACGGTGAATGAATGAATTATAATGGGTGAAATGATGCTCAAATGAGCCCGAAGTCCATAAAGCTTTAAGTTACCCGACATTGGTATTCTCAGGATAAGGCTAAACCTCGGAAAAAGACCTCATCCGGATAACTCGCCCTAAGTGAGATTCGAACTAGGGACCTCTTGGACGTGAGGCAGACACGCTACCTACCGCGCTACAGAGGCGGGCTACAGAACAGCTGTGAATTGCAAGGTCAGGATGAATTGCAGAGTGTGTTTTTGTGGTTCAGTTTTAAGGGAAATAATGTGACAGACGGTATCATTTGTCACACGGTGTCAAGAGTGGGATTTGTGACATTGCATTTTGTCACAATATTTTTACCTATTTCTTTATTGTTTATTCGCTTTAGTTATAGCTCACAAATGTTAAAGAAGCATAATAATTGGCTTTGATAAAAGTTGCAAACTTGCTGAGGAGAAATAAAAGGAGAGACAGACAGTAGGAAAGAAAAAGGAAGGAAAAAAAAAAGGAAAAAAAAAAAGAATAAATCTTTAAAACGTGTGAAATTGAAACATTTTCTTTGGATGTATATGTACAATTTGTCACTCTTGTTCTAAAGGGACATACTTAATATCCTGGTCTTGTCTCGTGCCGAAAGAAAAACTAATTGTCACGTTCTTCCTTGGAACACACAGGTACATATTCTCATAAACGCCAAAGGGCAAGAGAATAGGAGGAGCTGTAAAGTGGGAAATCTTTCCATCTAAAACTCACATTGCCCTAACTTCCACCCAACGCCTTTCATACAACTTAGTATTAAAGCTATAATAACTGATTTTCACGGCAGCAATAAAATTACAAGGTCACGTGTTAGGACGTATAATTTCCAAATGATAAGCGTAGAATGTTGGCAAGTAGCAATTACGTTGCCTATTCTGTAGATATTTTGATTACCTCTACATTCCAATGAGGAAGCTGGTTTGGACTTCTACCAAATAATTTTAAATAAGAAATTAAACTATTGTGAAACTGAAAGCGCGTTCGCCTATCACCTAGGTGGCCCAGGTTCGATCCTAGGGACTTTGTGGTGGACGAAGCGGCGTCAGGGCGGGTTTTCTCCAGGTTCTGCGATTTCCCTGCCACTCATTCCACCGATAGTTTCATTATCACCTTTCTAATCATCGATTTCACCTGCATTTCATATAATCCTCTTCCTCACTATCAAACCTGGTGCTTGGCTGACCACCCGCTTCTAGATCTTCACTTTGTCTGGTCCAGAGGTTCCTGTGCTCCCCGACAGGTGTCTGACCCTAGGCTGGCTTGTAAATCCTAGGGAGTGTAAGTTATACATAAGGGGAGGGTAATCAGGTAAAGCAAAGAAAAGAAAAAAGAAATTGAAAGCAATCATAATGCAGATGTATTTTACTGCGATAAATATAAATCTGTTTAAAGTAAAATAACCATCTATTTGTTTGATCCTATAAATACCTATTTTACACAAGAACTGTCACTCTGAACCCCTTTGTTCTACGACGGTTGCCCAATAAGTAATGTCCCATATTTTTTTCTCCAAAAGTGTTTGAACACTTTCAAACCCTGTTTGGCTCAAAGTGTTTACAAGACGTTTCATCACCTGTCACAATCTGGGACAAAAAGGCCTCCCCACCAGCTTCAAATCGTTGCAACAAATCGGAAACTGTCTTTTCTTTGTGGTTTGTGATCGACAGTAAGATACCGAGGAGCCCTTTTGACGCATACTACCTTTGTTTCCAAATCTTAAAACCTTTTTTCCCCTTCATAATACTGTACTATTTGTGTACTTTTTCTGTGATTCTTTAAACCTTTATAATTGTAAACAGTCAATAAAGAGATACAAAGTTTAAATTTCTTTGAAATGAAATGGAATAAAAATACGAAAGCAGGATTGGTGATGGTATACGTAGAAGTCACAAAATTCTGACTTGATCAAATAGCATTTCGCAGCACTCAGCGAGGCTTGTTTTATATTACAAATATTATAGGATTATTGAATAATATGTTTAGCAAGTTGTAGCCACCATGTTGCTTGGCAATCCTTGTAACGCTTAACATTTGTTACAACAAGTCAACAACTTTTGGTTTTCTGTCGGTGTTCACAGCCTCTCAAAATTCTTCTTCTTTTTCTTCTCCTCCTTCTTCTTCTTTGGGAGCAGGCTTGTAGTCTGTTCCGATTTTTAACAACCATATTTTCCTTGTTCTTCTTATATCTCTCCTTCCTTTAGGTCTACAGTCTCTTACTTGTCTATTGTTTCTGTTCCCATTCTTCCAGCATGTTCCCTCCCCCTCATCTTCCCTTCCTCTGTTGTTTATTTGGTCTGTCAGAGTACATCCTTTTACTTTCCTTAGCAATCTCTTTCTTAGTTATTGTCCAAGTCTCACTTTCCTATGTAAGCATTGGTGTTGCAATTACTTTGTAGAATTTTATATAAATGGTATCTTTCTTGGTTTTGCTAGCTAATGTTCTATTTATCGTACCACATATCGTTTAAAAGTTATTTAGCTTACTGGAGATGTCATTGTCATACTCATAACTTATATCACATCCCAGTAAGTGAAAGTGAGATACCTGTTCCCTTAGATTCCCATCTAGTACTATTTTAGAGCGTATTGGGTATTTTCTTTTAAAGGCCATAGCTTTGGTTTTATTTTCTGATACTTTCAGGTTATATACTTTGCTTTTCAAGTCCAAACAATATAGAGCAATTTGTAAATCGCCTTCTGTCTTTTGTATACTTATTTGGTCATCGAAAAATAGTAAAATGTTTATTTACGAATTTATAGGTGTCAATTTATTCTTAAGTTAAACTCTTGCTTCCATTGTCTAACAATGTCGTCAATATATATGATACGTAAAGTGGGCAAAAGATTACATCCTTATCTCATTTTTCTATTTACTGCTATTGTTCCTACGTTCTCATTGCCTTTATTAATTACAATTTCGTTATTAAAGTATAGGTTCACTCAAGATTAAAATTGCAATTATTTTTTTCCATTTCACTTCCCACTAATATAAACTCGTGTTTTCATAGGTTAATGCCTATGTGCCGGAATTTACTTGAGACCAATGACAGACAAGGATCATTAAGAGGTTATGTTTGAACACCTGGCGATGGGAAGTTTTCTCAACAATAAATCATGAATGGACTAAAACTATACGCACTGGCAGGTTTTCGTGCACTGTATTATACTCTTGAAGTCGTGATTCTATTCATCGTTGCTCTGAAATTATTATTTTATCAGCCTTGCAGATGAATTAATTTAAATGCAAAGAAACTCCAGCACTTAATGTACGGTCGGAATAAGCTGTGTTTTTGTAGTTGGCTGACACAAAGGGATGTTGAAATTAGTTAATGTTAGGTCATTTAACTTCTGTTATTTTGTTTGCTTTGGGATAAACTTTTTCCATAAATTTTTATCATGAAAAGGCGGTGCTGATAATGTTTGAGGCAAGTGGTTTGTTGGCAGGTTGGAGAAAAAAAGGAGGGGGAAAAGAAGTAACTTTCTGCTATTCTGGGACTGCTTAACTACAGAAATTTCCCTTGAGAGAGAAGGAGTTGCAGCAGGGAAAATATATCTATAACGAAAGGGCGAACGTTGGTGTTGTAGATTATTCAGAAGCTTTCTAATAGAAAGTTAGAAACATTTTGAAGGTGAAAAGGGGCAATAGCGAGAATCTTCCTGGATTAGGGAACATGCTCACACATGAGCCATTCTGATTGCAAATTCCACGTAGAATCCAAAAATATCATTAGGACTCTAAGTGTCATTAAGTTACAATTTAATCTGCAATTAGGGCAAGTGAGGCAATAATGCATCCTTACTGGTATGATATCATCTATGTTGGCGTCCTAGCAGAAAGAATAAACCATGTTGTACTGTATAGAACGAACACACTGTATTTATTTTAATGTACGAGTTAAGTGCATTTGTTTTTGTAGCATATGTAGCAGAATTTTGTCATTTTGGCATCAACATGATTAAAATTAGGCCAGATGTTGAAGCTCAAAGGCTACAAATCGATTATAGCTCCTTTGACTACTAATACATCGCATGTCGTTATCAATGTTTATATTCGCACACAAAGAGATAAAGAGATCTGAAATCAGGAAGAAGTAAAAGCTTTTGCAATTCAGAGAATTGTCAAGGGTGGCTCATTGCGTTGCAGGATAATTTTGAT
Organism: Tenodera sinensis; assembly: GCA_030765045.1. Taxonomy (NCBI): domain Eukaryota; kingdom Metazoa; phylum Arthropoda; class Insecta; order Mantodea; family Mantidae; genus Tenodera; species Tenodera sinensis. The sequence continues at coordinate 98,618,351 of CM060971.1, forward strand.
GTAAGTTAAATGTATTTGTTTTGTGGTTAATTTTGTATAGTTTCAAGTACTTTGAAACTATACATTTATCGCTTTTAACCTATTTAAGAACTGCGTTTAATGGTTCAGTTGACTTTTACGCGTATTTTATAAGAAGTAGTAATAGTAGCTGATTCACTGAAACAGGAGGTGGGGAATAGCGGCTAATTACGTAAGCGTCTCCAAAGAAACAGGGTTGGACATTGCTGATGCTTAATTGAGTTATAGACATTTTTCCAGTGGAAGCAACATAATGAACAAAAGAAATCCAGTTCCCTTTTTCTTTGTGCTCAAGCCACTGAAACTTGGCGTAATTTTATGTGGTGCACCATTTTTAAATATCTTACCTTCTATGACCCAGTTCACAGCCATTGTAGTCGAGCTGAAACCAATTATAAAAACATGCACTCAAAAAAATGAGTGGCAGTGAAATCCCGGCATTCTCTTCGGTTGAAAAATCTGAATGCGCCTTTATATTCACATGCACCCTCCCCTTGTTTAACTGGAATGAGTTTACTATCAAAGGAGAATAAAGACGCAGTCTATATGAAGCTGCAGTCCCTTTGAACGGCATGTTTGTTTGATTTCATGTTTTATTCATTTCCCAATCTTTTGCAGTGACACCAAAATGTTATTTTCTCTGTGACAAAAGTCATACATATCAGGCAGTCATATTTTGTGCACCTGGGATAAAAGGTGAGGCATTAAAAAGTTAAATCAATATATGGTACGAAGCTCTATGCAGGTGGTGTGCCAGTACTGTAACTAGCAGAAAATACAGCATGACATTGTTCGCACAGTGGTTATGGTAGACACAAAATTTAATAGCAGCTGATGTTTGATCACTTCATGATCAGATTATTCTCATTCCTGTTGTGCAAATACATTTTGTGGCTGCAAATGCTTTTTATATCACCACCTTTACAGCGTATTTAATTATACAACACCGCAAGGCGTGCCAAGCCTCTGATTGGATGTTATGTTCACAGCAGCACCTCCAAACAGCCGTCATTAAATTTTGTGTCTGTTATAGTTGCATTTGTCGTTCTGATCTCCGCAATCAGGTCAGCACAAGGCAATTATTTGAAGCGCGGAATAATAAAAAGGTAACAGATTGGAGACTTGACAGAATATATCCGTTCATGATAATTTCTCAATTACAAAATAGGCTCCTAATACTCGGAGCTGCCTTTAGACACTTTATTTGTAAAACAATAACCACAAGACTGATCTCATCTCTTAATGACTAAAGCACCTACCTGATGTTTGAGAGTTCCGGGTTCGATTCTTCCCGGCGGGGAGATTCCACTAGATTTTCCTGCGAACACATATTTTAAGACTTCCTGAATAAAAAAAAAATTGCTTTTTTATAAACAGATCGTGTGTGTACGTGCGTATGTGCGTCTGCGTTCCGGGAACCTCAAAACAGTTGTATTTGGTAAAATATTTTTATCGAAATGTTAGTTGGGATTAGGCCATCAGTAGAGAAAGAAAATGAACAGTAGATGAGAGATAGAGAAGTACGTTGTGTAAGGTGGTATGATGTGAAAACTTTCCGTGAAGAAATGACGAAAGATATAATAGGAGGATTTCAAATATATCAACGAATAAGAAGGGGCGAAATATGTTAAAAAATAAGTAACGAAGCTATGTTATCAGGATAGGCGAAACAAGAACAGTGTTTAAGAAGATGAAGATAATAAATTAGTTGCTAAGAAATACACTGAACGGAGTGATGGATGGTGAATCGTTTGAGGAAGAAGATATCAGATAGTAGACAATAGTAAGATAAATGGCTTATATGCACAGCCAAAGAAGAAAAAGAAAAAAGAACGGAGAAGAATGGAGATGTTTAGATCTGTAGTGAAGACATTGCCCTTAGCTGAAAAACAGCTGACTGAAGATCGAATTTTGTCAACGTGGCTAATCCAAAATAAACGCTACAAACATGTGTTTAAACAGGTTAACAAAAATCTGTGTTACATTTAAATTAATTTTTCCACCCATTTTAAACAAACTATTCTTAAAAGTTTTAATATTCTATTTGTTTCCGTTAATTACGATAAACATGTTATAAAAATGGTTTTATTGCAATGTCTATCTCTTACGGTTTACCAGTTATACAAAAGTAATCCATAATAAAGACGACTTCAGAGCCTATTCAAATTATACTTTACATTTTTCATGAAAGTATCTTAAAACTATACTGTTTTAATAAAAATCATTACAGTCATTTTTGAGGAAATAAAAATTTTAGAAACATTTTGCTTCTAAAGCATATTCTGAGATAGGTCGCTCTTGGAAATCTTTGCCATATTCGTAGAAGCCAGTGAACATAAATAGCAAGTTTGGTATTAAACCATCTGCAGCAAAGGTGGCAACCACAGACACCAGAATGACTATCCCTGGTACTACTTCGGAACAAGGATTTAAATGCGGAGAGCGGTGCTGTCGTGCTGGCACGAAGGATGGTCGACTCTCCGCAGAAATCAACTTAGAGTATGCAAGGAATTTCCGATAAATTGGGGAACTTCCTCTTGCGTATCTCAATGCGACGAAGTGACCTTGGCTTGGCCACCCATTGGGCACTGCAATTTTATGCATTGCTACCTTTTTAAGGGGGACCCTGTACCACTTAGTCCGCTGTGCGACAATCTATTGTTGGTACGTCACGTGCTGCTAGAATGTTTCCCTGGAGCACTTTCGAGATTCCCTGCAACAGTAATGGTAACATGAACCTAAGGATTTAGAATTTTAAGTATCCAGATGGCATACCTGTTGGACCCTTTTATAAGTTTGTTTTAATTTTGTCTTTTGCCTGATTTATTTGATATACGTATTTATCTGCAGTTTTGCTTTTGCTAGTATTTTTATTTTATATTAAAATTTATATCTAACTTTTTCCGTGGTCCATTTTATAAGGGCGCTGATGACCAAGTAGTTGAACGGCCTTAAAATTAAATTGTCTATTCGTTTTGGTGTTATGCTGCACACAGACACACACATAGAACTCTTTATATTCTTTTGAAAATGTGTATTTCCATGAAATCTCGATATAGAATTTTTTAATGGAGTACCAAACCTTTCTCACCTAATGTGTACTTGATAAAGTAAAAATTAAACATCACAATTCTTCATCAAAATTATTTATGAAGTTTCTGTTGAGCTGAAGATGGTTGTGGTATCTTCTATAACCAAGCTCCTGAACTGACTCGCAATATTCCATTCAGAAATGCCCTAATTGTATTGTTATGTTGCAGAAGCTTACAGTCTAGCATACTGAAATGTCCAGATTGAAATAATGAGCTTAGAACTTCATATCTTATTCTGATAATAAACATGCACACACAAGTTAGTTTTGCTTTTCATAAATATCATTCCAAATTTGGGCAACCACATATACATAAACACAATGGAGTCGTGCCAGATAGTTTGTAGACAGACATGTTCGAGAATGGATTTCTGTTTAAGATTGTGGCAATAAAACAGTTTTAACATCAACACATTATCGGTTTTACACTGATTTATCCTGTGCCGGGAACGAAACCATTAGAAAAAACCTGTTCTTGTTTGCTGCAAATGCGGGATTTATTTAATTCATGTCATCTGAATCGAGCTGCTTGTGTGTTGTGTTAACGCCATTGCGGTAGTAAATAATGCTGTTGGCTATACAGTGTTTGTGTGACAAACAAAAAACACGCTACCGACGATAATTCATTTAACTTAATGTCTGTAAATATAAATTGAAAATCGCAGATTTCTCTTTTCCACCGTTTGCTGTTTTAGGGCAAATCTGTAGGGAAATTATTTGCTGTTTTATTTATCACTCCCTGTAACAGCATTGATCACAAGTTTACAACCAATTTTCCAGTATTAATACAGATCAAATCGGACGGGCGCAGTCGCCAAGTGGTTAGAGTACTCGCCCTTCATCAAGGCTGTGGGATTTGTGATTGATAAAGCGGTGTCTATGCAGGTTTTCTCCGGTTTCCTCCGTCATTCATTTCATCAACTACTCCATTCATGACATTTTTGTCCACTTCAGTATGTGTCAGTTTATTTGTATACCCTTTTCCTTTTTGCACAATTTTGTCTTCAACTAACACACATATACCTACATGTAATATATTGGTACCTGAATACTATATAAATTAGGAATTTATGGTAACTTCGTTTACCTTTAATAAACGTTTTACAAGATTACTAGTAAATTGCTATAAAGATTTATTTCCGGTATTTACATAATAGTTTTTTGCTTTGCATACAACACCTGTAGATTTTGCAAGAATAACTTAGGAGTCTGATCTTTTGTTGTCACCAGATCACTATTTGAGTTCAGTCTAGGTTAAAGTATTTAAGTTTAATGATTTTCAAGGATGCGACACGAAGATTTTCAAGAAAGTTTCCTTATGGAAAATTTTAATTTTCTTGAAAATGGCTCTAACAAATTTGATTAAAATGCAGTATGTTTGAGATATTTTGATGAAAAATGAAATGTGTATTTTGAACTTTCTGGCTATAGCCTATGTAGCACTGTTTACTCTGCATGACTTTTGCGTAACTCATCAACCATAACATATAGACAAAATCTTACTTTACAAAAAATATAGATCTCGCTAAAATACATAATTTATGTTCAAATAAATTTGTTTGTAGAGTGAACTATTTCGGAGATATTCCTTATTATTTGTGTAAGTTTTGGAGAACTTATACTTCTGTCAAATGGAACATCGTTATTCATTTTTTATATGTTAACAGTGCAAAGAGAACGGAATTTGAAAGCTTTAAAAGATTTGACTATCGCTCAAAGTCTACTGCATTCTAATATTCCCCTTGCACCTACAAGAAAATAAGCAATAAGATAATTTCTGGAAATGTTTATCTCAACTAACACAAAGAAGATACACGAATAAGAGTTTGTAACAGTGGTTAGTACAAGAGTAGAGAAAGTCATGTGAGGTCTTTTATATTCAAGGAGTCTCAAAGTATGTATTTCCAGTAAAATTCCTGTAGTGAATTGTTACGTGGAATGCAATTCTTCCTATACTTAGGGTAAATATGTAGCAGAGAAAAAACTGCACGCACCCACCAGCAAAACTCTGTACTCTTCTGTACTCTTGCCTGGTTATGAGTAAAATAATGCAATATTTAAGTTTTATAATTGGAGGTTTCATTTAAAACTACTTCACTTTAGACCAACTTATTTTCTCTTTTTTAACTGAAATAACTGCGTAATGTAATAATATTAAACAGTCAACAGGTTTGTGGGATCGCCTGTAAGTACTGTTGATTGGGTAAAAGGAAAACAAAAAAGCAACCATGCCTTCGTGTTATGTACTTCGAAGGCTTCCTGGTAACTGCGTCAGAAGCGATACAAGGAATGAGAGCAAAAGACACAATGTTGCTGCAAACGTTAGACCTGAAGTGATTTACATCGCTATATCGCTGATAAATTTCAAACTGCGTACTGATCGATGCAATAGACGAATGCACTTACAGTTATTGAACTTCCACCACGGTAAGAACCGTACGAGGCGGTCTGTATGTGTTGTTTGATAGACATTGAAGCAGTGCTATTCTGTAAGGATTAAAGGGATACTAAATGGCTAAGTTTTGAAAAAGGTACATTCATAATTCTTGTACAGTCCTATAGATTAAGATTCTCTCTTCAATTTGTTATTTCATAAATCTAGATGCAATATTCATATTTTAAATATCATTTTCAAAAATCTGATGTGTTGCACTCACATGACTTTCTCTACTCTGGTATTAACCATTCTTGTTTCTATATCTTCTTTTTGTTAGTTGAGATAAACACTTGCAGAAATTATCTAATTGTTCATCTTCTTGTAGGCTTTGAGCGATGGTCAAATTTTTAATGCTTTCAAATTCCATTCTCTTTGCATGGTTAAAATAAAAAATGAATGACGATGTTCCATTTGACAGAAGCATAAGTTTATCAAAGTTGACATAAATAACAAGGTATACCTCCGAAATGGTTCACTCTACAAAAAATGTATTTAGAATTAAATTGTGTATTTTAGCAAGATTTACATTTTTGTATACTAAGATTTGGTCTATATCTTACGGTTTACCAGTTATGCAAAAGTCATCTAGAGTAAATACGACTACAGCGGCTATAGCCAGAAAGAACATTTCATTTGTCACAAAAATATTTCAAACATGTGGTATTTTAATCAAAATCGTTAGCCCTTTTTAAGAAAATCAAAATTATCGAAAAATGTTATATTTAAACGTAGTTCAGGGTGAAGCAATTTTCTTTAAAATCTTCGGGTCGCATCCTATTACCGGAGAAAATACACAATTTGCAGACAGAACTATATTGTATCCATAGTTACAGGTACCTGACTGCAGCTATTAAACTATTAGAAGAACCAGGTTCGGAAAAGGAGAAACAGTGGGACATTGTTACTTCCGTGAGGGAGCAGTTATATGGCTTTGCCAAAGACAAACTTGAGTTTAGTCTTCAGAAGAATCCGGACATCGAGGATTTCAACACGTCTGTAGAATTGCCATTCCAAGTGAATACAAGATTTGCCCCGCTAGTTTCTGTAGATGTCGAAAGAACCTTTAGCATCTACAAAGACATTCTATATCCTAGTAGAAACAGACTTACTTTTAGAAATGTAGAAATGCTTAATGTCTTGAGGTATAACAGCTTCGTGTGCTTTCCTTCTTCTGATGAGTGATAATTTGATGTACTTGTTTGTAATTCAGTTAATTGGAATAGAGGAAAGAGAAGTTGTTAAATTAGTTGAACAAACCAGCACCTTTTTGTCCCTTTTTTACCTTAACTGAGCACGTTTCCCTTCCTTTTTTTCATCTGAAATTTGCACCTAAAAATCCTAACCCTGGTTATAACAATGTTGCACATTGTTACACTTACTTTATCATGTGCTTACATTATCCACTTTTTAATCTTTCTTATTAATGTATAAAATTGTAACTTTTCTATAGATATATTAGCAGGCTGTGTCTTTATGACAAACCTAAAATAGGACAGCTATTCAAGTACTGGATTTTCTATGTACAAAACGCTGGCAAAAACCACGATAGCAGGTCTATGCCAATACAAGGCCAGAAGCCACCACTGGCTATATTTTAGATTGCTCTGTAATTTCTACGTGTTTTTTTAAAACTTGAATTTAATTATGAAGTGCTTAAGAGTTACCGAAATGTTTTGTTACCATGTTATGGAACTTCAATTTGGACATAACCTTGCAGCTGGATATTACATAACATTTTTAATTTATACAGAAGAGAATCGTGCAGAAAACAGAAGGTATTGGCAGAAAACGAAACACTGGCTTGGAATGGTGCTTATCTAAATCAAACTTTTCTTCGTGCACACTGGACAGAAGAACTAAGAAAAGATTTGAGCAATTGCTGCATAATGGATTTCTATACACGTCCCATGTGGGACTTCACACAACTGCTTTTGTCGTTTTCATTTGATGATATGGGCAAATCCCATGTTATCCTTGCTCTTATCTAGAAAGAGGTTAAAAGTATACCCAAGAGTTTCTGGCGATGGAAAGTGGGCTTAGGAATTAAGAAATGATTGCACATCCTACCAAGCATTGTTTTTCTTTAAATGTCTTTTACAGTGCATTTCATACTAAAGATTTGCATAATTATATGTTTCTCTTATGAGATGTTTAAATTGAGGCGCAGGCGATATGAGTGACACATTAAAACTTTCCTAGTAGCTGAGTAACATACTTTTCCTCGCATTGTGTCACAATTAAATTATTTTAGAACTTCGCTTACACGTCTAACTTTTCCCTAACTAATTCCAACTTTCCCCTTGACAGATCTCACTACTAGGTTTTAGCTGAGAGCCGGGAGCAGTAAAAGTTGTTTGCTGACGTCATCCAACATGCAGTTGCCTGTCACTGATGCAGATTAAGACCGATATTATAAACATTTTAACGAACTGCTTTTCCTTTACAAGCGTTTGATAATTAGATTAATCTTACGAGGATTCCTATCGTAAAAGATAAATGCTTAAATGTGATGATATAGTGCGAAGAATGTATTTTATATAATTTTTTGTGATCTATATCACTAAGTTTTATCGTGCAGTAATCTGAAATATTTTAATATGTTTTTTCCATTCTCCTGATAATGAGAAAACTCCTGCTGATGTTTTTTTTTTTTTCTGTACCTTTTGAAAACTGTAGTTTACCAAACATATTTTAGATGCAGGAATATTAAGATTGTGCAGAGCAGAAGGGAATATAATAGCTAATATTTATTACATGGGAGGAACTTTTGGACTATTCATCAAGCGTGTGGCACGCGGCCAATATTCGCACCTCGAATAAAAATTTATCAAGACATCACCTGGGCTGAAATGAAGACGTCAAATACTGTGCCAAAATGTGTCTGACACACCAGGAGTCATCCTCCCACTCCATAGGCTGTGTTCAACACAGTGCACGTTCACTTTGCAAGAGCAGAAGCAATTAGAGGCCAGAAAATTTAAGATACTAACCTGCCCATAAACACCTCCTTGAACAAGTTCAAGCAAGATTCTGCAAAGCAAAAAGCCTCAAGGAAGATCGATATGCAATGGACTATGATTCAAAATGGACATTCCTCACGTTGATCAATCAAAACTATATAAAGTAAAAGCCTATAATCAAAATTTGCGAAAGAAATTGAGTGAAGAATAAGTCTTAACTCAATGGTGCTTGCTGGTATCTTATCAGGTTGAAGTAATAAATATAAAATGCGACAAGTGCAGTAGAAACTGCTTAATGCTACTTATATTTTAAGTGATTGGAAAAGGAAAAATAAGATTTCGATATGTTTACTTTAGAATACATGTCTAATGTATCTCTGAAGCTGCAGCTATCGTCGCGCACAGTGTTTTATTAAAATAAAATCATTCAAATATAAATAAAGAAGACATTCGCATAATGTTGGCAGAATAAGTTCACCTCCAATGTTTTCTAAATGCCAAAGCTGTATATGTGCGAGTATTTAAGCCTTAGTTTGAAACAAGGCCTTGCCCAAGAGGGATGAGTAAGGAGTAATTGTGAACTGTAATACCATTAACATGTATTGTTCTTACATACATAGTGGTGTGTGAGATATACTGACCACGTTTCCATTTGAAAAAAAAAAGTAAAGTAAAAAAAAGGCTTAAATAAAGAAAAAAATATAAAAATAACAAAAGGAAAGAAAGAAAAAAATCTGATGTGTTGCACCCATATGATTTTCTCTACTCTTGTACTAATTATTCCTACAAACTCATATCCCCACATCTTCTTCGTGTTAGTTGTGATAAACATTCGTACAAATTATTTTATTGCTTATTTTATTGTAGGTACAAAGGAAACAGTAGGCTTTGTGCGATAGTCAAATCTTTTAAAGCTTTAAGATCCGTTCTCTTTGCACACTTAACATATAAAAGAAATGAGAAACGATGTTCCATTTTACGAAAGTTTGTTTTCCGAAACTGACATAAATAAAAGGGAATATCTCCGAAATGGTTCACTCCATAAAAAAGTATTTAAGCATAAATTGTGTATTTTAGCGAGATCTACATTTTTTGTACAGTAAGATTTTGTCTACCTCTTACGGTTTACGAGTTATTCACAACTCATCCAGAGTAAACAGGACTACATAAGCTAAGCCAGAAAATTCAAAATATATATTTCATTTGTCATACAAATATCTTAAACATATCGCATTTTAATCAAAATCTTCGTGTGGCGTCCTTGAAAGACATTAAACTTAAATATCAACTTTATTTTTTAACCAACTTTTCGTTTTTCAGTTATTCTGTCTACAGACAGACAGACAGACATAGGCACACACATGACATTTTTTTAAAAATGCTTTTTTTGGATTCAGAAGGGTCTCAAAACATATTTGCGGTGAAATCTCAACATCGAATTTTTGGGTGGAATACACTAGTTCCTCTACTTACCAGTACAGAAAGTAAAACTACTAAATTTCGATGCTTGTAAACTCACACCTGCTCTATCTGTTTCGACATACCTGGCACACTGCAGTAGTCAATGCTGACAGGGTTTGTACAAGCCATTACTTTCGTATAACGCTTGTACCTGTTGACGTTACTTTGTCGTGGTTATCGGTTGCAAGTAACCATTAACTTTTAAAGCCCTAGTTTGAAGTAAACTATTGCCAGTAGTTTTGTTTTTTACCTTTTTACCTTTAAAGCCCTAGTTTGAAGTAAACTATTGCCAGTAGTTTTGTTTTTTACCTTTTTACCTTTAAAGCCCTAGTTTGAAGTAAACTATTGCCAGTAGTTTTGTTTTTTACCTTGTAACTAACTATTATACCGGTGGATCATGACCACAAAGATATGTTACGCACAAGAAATGTACGTTAACAAACATGATGCCAGCTCGAATTAAAAATAATAGACTAATCAATCCATATTCGTTATTTATTACGATATTCTACCAGCGTATTTTCTCCATTTTGTTTTTATTATCACCTATTAATGTGAAGTAACTCCATATGTTAATTTTCATTAATTTTAGAACCCGTGGTTGATTTGGAAGGTTAAAGATAAGCTACAAAAATTTATAAATATGTTAGAACATAATGAACACGCTGTCCTGTGTAGGGTGCAATAGACACTCGGAACTTACGCGTATACATTTTACATCAGCTTAACAAATGAAAATGATAAAATTTTTACCAGAGTATTTGAAGAAAATCAGAATTAGTTTGCCATGTTTCATGATTCCAATCATTATAACTGTGTTTAAAAAAGAATGTTAAGAAAATAGAAAGTAACATGTCTTCCATTAACTCACACAACTTAAGTACTTTTTCCTTTAAAATATTTGCAAAAGTGCAAAGAATGTGTTTTACAACAACACACAACTTAAATACCTTTTACCTTAAAATATTTGCAGAGTAGAACTCCAAAAATGAATGCAAATTTTGAACATGGTTAAATACTCTGGGAAGTAGAAGGCCTAAAATACATGAATAGTTTAATCATAAAAATGTACTGATTTGAAAAATAATATGTATTCGACATCTACAAACGCGTAATTAGTGTTGAATTTCAAAAAGTCTGCTTCACAGAGCACATCTGTATAAAAGAAACGTATTAAATTTCCCCCTCCTATAATGAGTATATCCTGAAAAATTGTCTCATATAAATATGCATATTTGAGAAAAAGGGCATTTAAAATTGGGTGATATTCTGCAGGCATAGGACTGTGTGACTTATCACTTTATTGTCTTCTAAAATTTTATCACAAATACCAGTTTTCTTCTCATCACTAACAGTCTACAGTCTTTCGGGCTATCACAACTCACAATTTTTATTTCTCGTAGACTTTCTCAGTCCTTTCAGTGTCTTTCTTCACTTTCTCTGCTTCTCATACACTAATTACGATGATGCACTCACGTGATGCCCGTTAAAATCTTCTTCACGACGACCAACGTATCTTTCACGACGATACACACACAGCTGTCTCGCGCTGACTGCCGCACTGACCGACTCATGTCCGTAACTGTGGACTCGCTCACTTCTGTTTCCTGACCTCCTTATGTAGTTGGTATGGCGTCAAAGGGACCTTTCGGGAATTCCTTCAAACACGCCGGCGGTGACAACCAAATCTTTCTCGAAAGCACTGGAGAAAATCTCTTCTGTGCAGCCGCTTCGATTGTTATTCATGTGTTCGCGTCCGTCCTTTGTTGTGCGCCGACTCCGGCGTTGCAAGGTTATATTGTTCAAGAAACGTCACAGAATTTTTAACACAAAAAACAATAGAAACGTAATTTTTGTGCCATGCCAGAGCACACTATTTCATTCACCACTGGAATCTAACAGGTTAAACAACCTATAACTTTAAATTAGTCTACACATACGCATATGTAATTTTGTTTGTGTCCATTACAAGTAACTTGTAATTCTCTACCGCATTGTTTCGGTAATAGTAACAGTAATGTAACCGTTACGTTACTTTTTGCCAGTGGACAGTTATTTCTTAACGAAGTGCGGTTAGTTTGCAAATTGGATAAACTTGTTGTCTGATCGAACTCCGACTTTCCCAGCAGTTGCTTGATGCACCGTTCCTGTTGTACATAGATAAGAAATTTTAATAACTTCTCTTGGTCTGGAAGAGTGAAGTGCGCAGAGGTAATGTTTGACTTAACAGTAATTAAACCGGGTACTGCAAGTTCGCAACAAGCTTCTGCTTCTATAACCACGACTACTTTATCTTCGTCTAATGCCCTCTTATCTCTGCCGAGGCACAATGGCTGTTTTAGTTCAAGATGCCACCACCCTGAGGAATTGTGAAGATAAGATGCATCCCAACTATAACCGTAAATACGCCAACTAGCCCGCTCATTTCCCTTTCATCTAAATGCTTCCTGAATTAGCAGCAAGGAAGTCCGTGTTCCGTCCTCATGTTCCTGTGTTTGTAAAGAACACTTTAGAGACTTTTTTATTATTATAAGAGCCATCTAAAACCTAAATCATATAACTTTGTTTCCTATCTCTTAACTCTCAAGTGCATTTAGTCACCTCTCCTTGGTCGCTGTTATGGAATAGATTGTTGTGGGATACAAACCAGTTCCTTATTTAAAATGACCATTTATCTTAATATATCAGATGAGTAGTCTCATGCCGGAATTATTGAATGGCAAGATTATTGACTGTGTAAAGAAATTACAGGGGAATAAGTAATCATTTCCGTACTGGAGATATATTTCTTTTGGGAAAATGTTTTTAAAACTAGAAAAATTTGAAACTACATCCGTTATGAAAGCGTTCGAAAGAGTTTACTATAATGAATTGGCTTTAAAATGATACAGATAGCACAGTAAGTCCAAAGCCGAAGTGCGTGCGAAGCAATGGCATAAATCTGTATTGAATAAGGCAAGAAAATACTGGAATTCGACTGAATCCATCAAATCATTTATGTTGGTGAAAACCTTCAAACTCAGTAATAAAAGGCTAGAAAAAACCCACTTATTTAATAGATTACACTATTCAATAACTCGATCGTCATATTTTAATGAAATCGAAAGTTTTAAACAAAATGCTAGTTTTGTAATCGACACAAAAATGAAGTATTTTTAAAAATATCTGTGTATTGCAATGCCTTATTCGTTGCACACGACAATCAAATACTTTTTTAAGTTCTCTGGGGTCACATTGAGTCTGTCAGATAACACATTTTTCATATGGCAAAATGGCCTCTCAATATCGACAGAGGTTATTGGGGAAAATCTAAAATACAGCATCCATTTCAACTGCAATAGAATTGTCACCTTGTAGAAGTTTTGAAGTGTTTCCAAGTTTATCCAGATAAATAATGATAAATAATGAAATAAAGGTAACAAAAAGCATTTATTTCGCAAAATAGGGATTTATATTTAAAAATGCAGAAAAAGGCAACATAACACTGTGGCGTGTCAATTAGAAAAGTATAATTCATACAGATTCACTTTCAACTTGAAGATAGATTTGACGAATTTAAAAAGGCATTCTGCCTATATTGATACAAATGATTTTTATTTGTTTACATTCCGCAGATGGCAAAAAAGTAAACAATAGGAACGTACTACATTAACATTTCCTGCACCATTGAAACCCATACGCAATAGTCAGGGCAACCAAAAAAGTCAAAACTCCACGAGTGGACTGCAATCACACAGAAATAAACAAAACCTCAGCGCGATCAGTCAATAAACTGAGCTCTGTTTGGTACAGTGGAATTCCTCTGCGGTTGGCAACCTGGCATACACAGTAGACAAACTGACCATGAGCAGATCAACTTACCTGATCCCTCATCCTGCGGTAGCAATCTTCTCCAGGCCTTTGAAACGTAAGAATTGTTCTACTCGTATATGGAGATTTCACCGCAAATACAGGTTTTGAGGCTGCCTGAAAAATAAAAGAAGGAAACAAGAGAAAACATTTCTAGAGAAAAGTCGCGCCAAAATGTTCGATAAATATCAAAATTGGTAATTATTATTGATTTATGCCAACAAGCACTGCTGGTGTTTTTAAACACACGTCATGTGTGGGCAATGTTTAAGTGGTGGAATCAGAACTGAAAAATTCAATGCCAGAACCACGGATCTTCCGCATCGAGCGGCTGCTTTAACGACTAAGCTACCATGGCCACCTTTCCAGTGCGACATTTTATCAAAATTGGTATTTAGGTTCAGATCTTTCAAAGACGTGACCCAAATTTTCAAAAGAATTCCCCCCTCCCCCAAACTATTATTTATATGTATGGTTTTTCGAAACATGCAGTTTTCTCAAAAACGACTCTAACTGTTTTGATTAAAATGCCTTTAAAATATATACACATTGTTTAAGATATTTGCATCATAAATGAAATCTTGAATTTTTGGGGGAACAATTTATGGTTTCTTCAATCGAAAGGAGTCCTTGTATAATTTTGTATACCTAACTGGTAAATCTTAAAAGATAGGAAAACATGCTACACCTAAAATGTAGCTCTCTTTAAGACACACAATTTATTTTAAACTGCTTTCATTGCGACATTAGCCATTTCCAAAACACGCTTTGATATTAGTTTGAATTTTTCAATACTTGATCATTTTATGAAGTGATGTCGCCACTCAGTTGTTTCGCGTGATGTCATAGTGTACGAAATTTCTATAAGTAACCCGTTTTCAACATTTTAATCCCCATAATGTTTCCTTTATTCCGCTTTTACCTTCAACAAGATGTGCCGATTTGTCTAAAAATGTATAAAATTGATGGAAAAATAAGCTTTTCTAAGAATAGTTTGTAGAAGATGGACACATTAAAATAAACGATAGCAGATAGAGAAAGGTATGTGGTTGTAACACATAAGATTTTTATAATTTGGTTTGTGCGACTTTTACAACCAGTTTCTTTGTTTGACTGAAAATCTCGTAATGTTTTCCAATTGAGAGTTTGTCATTATGGCTGCCAAAATTAATTACCGAATAGTTTGAGTGTCATGCATTAACCAAATTACCGATGTATTTAGATCAGTATGCAAACTTCAGGGGGTAACTAACCTAGTATGGAAGCAATAGAAAACAATTATTGGATAATAGTAGCAGACATATGATCATATGCCCTTGTTAACTAGGAGTTTGCACAAGTTGCTAACTAATTTTACTGAAGTTGATTACAAAATAAATGTTTGTCTCTTTCTGACAAATATTTGGTGCCCCCAAAGATAAATGGAAAAGATATAGGGCGAAGTTTGAGGAGTTTAAGTGGGAAGTTCTGTCACACAAAGTGTGGTTCAACAATCGATACTTTCAGTTGCTCTTGCACCAGGAAAAAGCAATTTATCTCACCCTACCATCGATGTTTGTACAAGGTTTTGCTGGAAGTATCGATAGCCATGCCAAGGCATACCCAGTGTATATCCAACAGTGGCTATATGTAATCTATCCTGAGGTTATTCTAGGATTGCTGTGTTGTCAAATTTGAAATGCATTTTAGTTTTTATTTTGCCTTATTTACAGGTCGCATGTCTACATTTTTGTTTACGAGTACTTTGACGCCGTCTCCAATCTCGTTCTCCGATGAATTTTATGGTAGTTGCTGCAGTCGTGAATTATCGGATACTATTCTTAGAGTATGCATGGGTAGGTATTAGAGTGCCCAACAACATTTAAGTTGGCTGATAAATTTTGACGGAGGTTAATAATGAGATGTTTGAAGTGTGTCAGCTGTTTGACGTTGAAAAATTAAACTGTTTCTGAATCTTATCACCTGAAATTGTGACTATTGAATTACATCTGCTAATAATAGCTGAACCTATTCTGACTTGACGGTTTAAAATAATTGTTTCCGTGATGATGATGATGATGATGATGATGATGATGATGATGATGATGATGATGATGATGGTGGTGGTGGTGGTGGTGGTGGTGGTGGTGGTGGTGGTGGTGATTTAAAATTGGGCAATGAACGCCAAGTCAGTGTTACCAATCTGCTTGTTTTGCCGACCTAATTCACTCGGTAATTACACAGCACTATTGTGCACATGTATTCCCTTACATAAGGGAAGTGCACAAATACACACATTTCTTATTTCTTCCCATATTTTCCAGATTCTAGTGAAAGCAGAGAAATGCCCTTTCTAGGGCAATTCACCTCCCCATTTGGGTTTCCAACCCAGTGTCTAAGTTTAGAAGCCTCAGAGTGGAAGCGATAATCCTTTGAAACTCCCTGCGCATTCATTTGTTTCATTTATTCCCTTATTAACACAATTATTTTAGAAAATAGGTACGATGCAGCAGACGAAAGCCATCTTTGTAATATACTATTACTTCGCACATTCTAAATATTTCTAAATTCGAGAGAAGTAAAGGAATGAATTATTTGTGCTTTTATTGACACCGATAATAGCACTTCTAAGCTAGAAATTTTATATCAGTTGAAAATAGCCTCTTAAATATTATCTTCCGATTTTTTAATGTTATCTTCCAATCTTTTAATATTTAGTAGTTACATTTAGATTTATATGCAAAATAGAGCGTGATTATGGGGGCTACACAATTTATGAACAAAAGAAAATTGCTCTGTTTTGAAATAATTCCTGGAGAGAAAGTTTTAACCCAGCCGACAGGTCGGCTGAAGTTACCTTGGAACGGTTTTCAATATATTGTGTAAAAATAGGGCCAGGAATTTGCTGTAGGCAATCTGCGATATTATAACGTATGACAGCGGCGGCGAACCGCTTCAGGTCCACATTCACCTCGAGCTGCTACTGAGTTTTGCTCTATACAACCAAGTGTTTCTGTTGGTGACGCAAAGAATTACACTGGGTTGTTTCCGATATCTGATGACGCATTGTGAATGCAATTGTAAAGTTTCTGCGTGCGCAGTGAGGTGAAGCGTTTGTGAGACAAACGAACCGATTACTCCATAGCAGTAGGACCTTTGTGGCTCTCATTATGCCTAAGTAAATTGAACCATATTCGGAAGGCTACATCACTGTCCATTCCGAGCATGGTATAGTTATATTGTTATCAAAGTATGTAAGAGGCAAAATTTGTTGTCAAAGTACGGTATTAGCTCAGTGTTGAATAGAAAGGAAAAATCTAATGTGTTGCACTCATGTGACTTTCTCTACTCTTGTACTAACCATTCTTACAAACTCTTACTCCTATATCTTCATGTTTGTTGAGATAAACATGTGTATAAATTATCTTATTGCTTATTTTCTTGTAGGTGGATAGAATACAGCAGGCTTTGAGCGATAGTCAAATGTTTTAAAGCTTTGAGATTCAGTTCTCTTTGCACGCTTAACATATAAGAAAATTAACAACGAAAGTTTTAAGTTTTCTGAAACTGCCAAAAATGGTAAGAAATATCTTCAAATGGTTCACTCTACACACACATAAGGAAATATATATATATATATATATATATATATATATATATATATATATATATATATATATATATATATAGACATACACTGTGTGTTTTAGCAAGATCTACATTTTTGTATAGTAAGATGTCTATCTCTTACAGTTTATGAGTTATTTAAAAGTCATCCAGAGTAAACAGGACTACATAGGCTATAGCCAGAAAATTCAGAATATACATCTCATTTGTTATCCAAATATCTTAAGCATATGGTGTTTTAATCAAAATCGTTAGTCATTTTCAAGAAAACCAAAATTTACGAAAACTTTGCATGTAAAGGGTAGTTTAGGGTGGGGCTATTTTCTTCAAAATCTTCGAGTTGCATCCCTGAAAGACATTAAACTTAAATGCCAAATTTGATTTTGAACCGACTTTTCGTTTTTGAGTTATGCTGTCCACAGACACACACACACACACACACACACACACACACACACACACACACACACACACACACACACACACACACACACGGACCTTTATCTAAAAATGCTTTTTTTGGATTCAGGGGGTCTCTAAACATATATTTCCGATGAAATCTCGACATGGATTTTTTGGGTGGAATACAATACTTCCTTATACTTACCAGTGAGAAAGTAAAAAGTCCCATGGGATCAATTCCAAAAGGAAGAAAACGGGTAAACACGCGACCTGCTGGTACACGCTCTCCAGGGATGATAAGGAAGGTCAAGGCCTCATCTCTAGCAGTAATTAAGCCACACAACGAACCATTGCAAACAAATTGGAAATATCCCTCAAAACTATTAACACTGTTATAAATAAAGATGAAGGGACAACAAATCGAGCAGGATCGGTGGTGGGGACATGAATTTTCGTAAGATAGAAAGCAACCCTCAGTAGATAATTAATTTCAAAGTGGAAAAATTTAAAGGCACTAAAAACCTGAAGCAGATGAGGAAAACTGAAAACGGAAATGCTGCAGATGACGATGAATCAACTACATAAGTAGAAATTAGAAGTTTATATGCAGAGTATAATTTCTATAATGCTTAAATTTTAGTTATCTGATGCTGAATTGTCATTTCCTACCGCGGTGTATGAATCACATTTGTTCATTTCTTAAAATCAACTGATAGTAAGCCTGCACTTTTGTATTTTTTCTAAATTTAAAGATCATGTTTGTTACTCTCATCCTAAAATAAATAAAACTCTAACATTTTATTCATAAAGTTATATTTGGTCAGGGAAACAGATATTCATACGTTAGTCTGGTGTATTGACCAGTGCCTCTGTCAGAGGACTAACATTGTTACAAAGATCACTTTTTGTACGTACAGAACTACAATTCAAAGCCTATTCTGTTGCATCGTAACCTTGCAACTCGTGACTTTTCTATCTGTCCTTGACACTGCTGCGGTAATCAGCCCTCTCTGTAACAAATACTTCTCCATTGTTTACAACTCACTAGCTGCAAAAGCTAATCTGTTTAAATATATAGTATCTAAATTACTGGCGAATTTCTTGAAAATCAAAAGTTCCTTTTCTTATGTAAACAAAGCCACCCATTGTCCCTTGTTGCGTAGTGATGATTACAAAGGCAGTGTGAGGTGACTAACACTTAATATATCTCTCTAGGCACAGCCGTCTCGGCAATATACAGTTGAGAATACGCCATACTCAATGAAGAGATTACCTAAATAAAACGACAGAGCCAGGCTGATGTCGGATCGTCACACCTCCTTCCCGCTCTCCTACGCAGAATGCTGCTTTCTGGTCTCCTGCCCCAGCTGCTCTGGCATGTGACTTTAATCTCAGGGTGTGCGTGGATGTTTACGAATAAAACCAGAACTTCGTTGAAACGCTTTTATTCTCACCAAAATAAGAAAGCGTGAGATTTGCCGATCGTTATTAATTTAGTTGAGTCGTTACCGTGTCTCTACTAAGACAGATAATTGTTAATATTAACTATAATGTGTCCTCACACTTGAGGATCCGGAATACAAGTCCCGTAACTGAAGATATAGGCGACGAGTGCAGTGACCCGCCGGGTTCTGGAGGGCAACTCTCAACGACCCTTTCTCTCCGGGTTCTCGCAGGCAAGTGCCTGTGCGTTATGACGCTCTCTGTACCTTTCACTTCCTAATTAGCAACAGGGTTTCGAAGAAACGACCATCCCTTGTTTTTCAGCTCATACCGGCGCTGAACGATTTCCAGGAAAACCGGTATACCTATGTATCAGGCTGACTACCTGGAATTTACCAATAATGACTTGCTTGTACCTTTTCCTGCCTATTGACAATTTTAGTCACAACTGATATTCACAGATCTCGTACATTTATACACGTAACAATCTTAACATTTCCTGATTATGTAATTCCGCCATGTGATGCAGTATTATATCCATAATTATGGCGTTCACAATTTCGGCTTCAAGGCTCTGTTTGATTTTCACTCTACTAATAAGAACAGACTTTCCAAGAAACTGGACACTCAGGCTACAATCTTAACATAATGTATAAAGATCCACAAAAGGTATAGCTTTACTCCAACAAATATCTTTCTTCAACATTTTACAAACAGATATGTGAGGGCATAAAAACGAAGCATGTAAGTAACATTTGACTTCTATAGTCTCATCAGATACATACTCAAAATATTCATCGTTCGCATTCATACAATACCGATTTCCGTGAACTATCCAGAAAAAAAAAGTTTGCTAATGGCACCAATAGGAGTTGTCTGCTATTTTATATTTATTGATTCCTCTTGGTTGATATAGCAATTCTTCATTTTGGATTTTTAAGACAACATATTACTACATATTCGATGTAGAAAATTGCATAGAAAACCAAGTATAGATAACCGGCGTGTTTGGACCTACTTATATGATGAAATTCATAAAAGCAAGTGAAATACGTTGAAATAACAGGTAGATCGGGCAGAAGATGTGGGATTAACTAAAACGAAACAGAATGATGCCGAAACATTAGTAGAAACGAAAGTGAAGAAAATAGGTTTAAGGTTATCTCCTTTACTTCATGAAGAGAAACATTGCAAATAGTTATTAAAGTGAAACAACGATTATATAAGGTTACTGTAGTTTTCTCTAATTAAAGTACCTAAGTACCTTGTATGAATCTCTTCAAACTGGGTATACGAGTGAAATTTATATTTTACAGAAAATGAAACATTTTATTGGATTATGAATACTGTTTATGTATTTATAGGTTAATTTCTACCCCTTGAATATACCAGTGCAGTGATGAAAAATCACTTTTGCTTATTAAGATTAAATTGACGAAAACATATTTTTATTTGATAAATTCAACCATTTTGCTTATTTCCAGGCTGCCACAAAGGAGAAAGTAAGTAATACACGAGTTTCGATTTGGTGTTGTAAAACTTTGATGTGCTAACTACACAGACTGTGAGCACATTTGGAAATGATACTGTGTACAGAGAGGAACGAAACTTCTCGTACTATTTTAGTCTTTGAACACCCTGCATGTTGGTTTTGTTTGTTGTATATTGAAGTAAAACTAACATACCTTAAATCATGGTGTTTCGTTAATGTTATAAATAAAAGCGTTTCTTTTGTTTTGTGGTATTTCTATATATTATTAGTATTGTTTTTATTTTCTTTTTCTTTTATTGAATGTTTGGTAAGCATGTGATCTTTATTTTTGTATGTTGATAAAACACTGCTGTACATACACCGTTTTTTGTTTAAGTGCGTGTACATACATAAATGTTTGAACAATAAAACTAATTATTTTCTGTCGTTATACCAATAGACTAGAAGTAAAAGTAAGCATACTTTAATAAAACAGTTTTCGAGAATTCAACACATATTCTACTGCGGAACAACACTCATTTAAAACCTCAGGGGAAAATTTCCTCCACTATGTTGCAAGTCTAGTACACCAAGGTCAAACATGTTTTTCTATGAAGGTGTTTTTCTACAATTCTTCAAATATCCTTTAAAATTCTTCAGATTTAAGACTGTCAAAACACATCTCACTCGGTATGAAGGTAGCTTATGTATTAATGAAAACACACATTTACCGTAATAGTGGTTAATTGTGAAGCCCAAAAATATAAGACACTTCCCACATTGCAACTCGCATTTAAGGGTTAGGAGTATAAGTGCACATATTTTGATACATGGTACCTTAGTATTATGACAAAAGTCCAGTACAGTTATTTGTTTCTCATTCTATACTCCTCCAAAATATTTGCACAAATATACAGTTCTCTTTTAGCGAAGCTAACACAGTGTTCAGCCCTTGTGATATTACAATCCATAATTGTTTTCTTCTCGTAACCCTAACTCACTGCTTTGTATCTTTCTTCACTTTCTCTGTCTCTCAAACAGCTGGCTTTGACGATACAATCATTCGACACTCATTAACTGCATCGCTATCTTCCTTTCGACGCGACGCTCGTACGTACGCAGCTGACACACACACGCGCGCGCGCGCGCGCACACACACACACACACACACACACACCTACCTTTTGCTAAAAAAGCTTTTTTTTTTCAGGGGGCCTCAAAACATATTTCCGGTGAAATCTCGACATCGAATTTTTGGGTAGAATGCAATACTTCTCTACTTACGTAGTAGAAAAGTTAAAAACAAATGACAACAAAATAACAAGGCCTTTATAAAGCAGCGATTATCATTGCACAAGAACGCTGTCCAGTGGACACATTAGGAATTAAAACGACTGTACGGCACCGATAAACGTTTTTATCAATAAATATGCACAACAAATCCAAAAACAATTAAAACTGGTTAATTTTTGGCTGTCCTGTTACCTATATAAGACCCTGTATTTAGCCCCAGGAAGCTCGAAACCTATAAATACCCAGAAAATACTTCAGATGGCAAGGAAAAAAGTAGATTAAAACCTAAGAATGTGGGTCCTAGTGATAACAAAGGAATGTGGCTGAAGTACATTTCCGCTGACCGCGTCACAACAGGAAGCCAATGCGGATTAGTGGTTTTTCAGCCTGTAGGCGTGGAAATAATAGAAATTTGTAACGCATGGCCAGTTCTCTTATCTCTTGGGGACAAGGCTAGCTATCGGTCTCTGTCTAGCACACGCATAACTTGATGACTGTAATTTTCAGGTATGTAACGCTAAATTATCTACACGTATGGCATATATGATGTCTTGCGAGGAGGTCCATAAGCGATTTTAGATGATGCTGCTTGTTAGCCTTTAAAGGCCCTTCAGGGTAATCTTTCACGAGAAAGGGTTTAGAGACACCCGCATCAGGAGATATACTTGAGCAACAAAGTGCTTCCAACAATGCAATGCTCCATTCCATTATTTACAAATTACTAATCGCGGAAGTAACTCTCCAAAAGTTTTAGTTATTTAGCAATTTTTATTTCTATGCTAGGAAATGTAACTTTCTGGTGAGAAAAATCACACCTTGTTAAAAAAATTTCAGGGTGTTGCACTCACATGACTTTTTCTACTCTTGTAATAACCATTCCTATAACCTCTTATTCCTATATCTTCTTCGTGTTAGTTGAGATAAACATTTGCAGAAATTATCTTATTGCTTATTTCCTTGTAGGTGCAAGGTGAATATGGGAATAGGCTTTGAGCGATAGTCAAATCTTTCAAAGCTTTGAGATTCCGTTTAACATATAAAAAATGAACAACGATGTTATACTTCACAGAAGTATAAGTTCTCCAAAGCTCACACAAATAACAAGGAATATCTCCGAAATGGTGCACTCCACAAAAAAAAAAAAAAAAGAAGAAGAAGAAGAAAGAATCTATCTAGACATAGTGTGTTTTAGTGAGATCTACATTTTTGTATATTAAGAATATTAAGAATTCTCTTTCGGTTTACCAGTTATGCAAAAGTCATCAGGAGTAAACAGGGCAACATAGGTTATAGCAAATAACTTCAAAAATATATATTTAATTTTCCATAAAAATACCTGATGCATATGACATTTTAATCAATATCGTCAGAACCATTTGTGAGAAAATAAAAATTTTCGAAAAATTTTCCTTGTAAAGGATACTTTAGGGTGGAAGAATTTTCTTCAAAATCTTCTTGTCGCATGCTTGAAAGATATTAAATTTAAGTACCAACTTTGGTGTTAAATTTTGTTTTCGTTTTTGAGTTAGGCTGTTCACAGACGCACACGCGCGCGCACAGACATTTTTCTGTCTGCTTTGTTTGGATTTATGAGGCCTTAAAGCGTATATTTCCGGTGAAATTTCAACATCAAAATGTTGGGTCGAATAGAATACTCCCCCCACTTACTATAATAGTCGATTAAAACGAAGTAAAGCAAGCGGCAACAGGTATATCAAGATTATACAGTTGACAGCAGAACGGTGGAATCCTACAAGACATTGAACCCGCTGTTGAAAAATTTTGCTATGAAGGTAGTCTGAACATTTATAGATTGCCGTTTTTAAAAACAAATTAAATGTGTTTGTATGTGACAGCTATTTTCTAATGTTTTGTGAGTTATTGCCACATATGTAAGTTCTGCTGCAGTGAGGCGGTTTTCATGGCCAGGCTGTACCTACCTGCAGTTGTTTACATGCGCGAGCGATAACAGTAAAGTCCATGTGCAGTATACCTATGGAAAAACGCACACGCCTCCGGCCTTTAGTGATGAATTTTCAAAGGACTCCGACAGCTGGTTTTACTGATTATGGACATTTTATGAATTTTTTTCGGGTGACAATCATTTATATGAGTAAAATCCTAAACTTTATACAGTCAGACGTTGTGGCCGAGCGTTTAGTCCTTTCGTCTATCACCAAGGCGGCCCGGGTTCGATCCCAGGGAGCCACAGAGGCGTCTGGGCGGGTTTTTCCCGGGTTCTCTGATTTCCCTCGCCACTCGTTCCGCCAACTGATCCATCCACCTTTCCATTCATCCATTTTGCCTGCATTTTATAACATCCTCTTCTTCGTTCTCATACCTGGTGCTGTGCTGACCAGGTGCTGGGCAGGTCTTCACTCTGTCCGGTCCATAGGTTCGTCTGCTCCCCGAGAGGCATCTGACCCTAGGCACATTCGTGATTAGTCTTGTGTTATGAAGGCTATAGCAGGTTATCAACAATTACCAGATAACACAGTCATTAACTGTGTTCACAAGATACTACCCGATCTCGACACTGCTTTGAGGATAGTATGAAGTAAAATCACTTCCTATGAAGTAAATGGCTTGAGCGGTGGACGACGCTGGCAAGTGAACTATAACTACTAAAAATAATTTTTTGTCTTTAAGTTTTAGGTCATATTTTGGTAACTTTTAGGCATAAATGTGCGTATATTTCAAGAGTTTTTACGTCATAAAAATCCGACCGCTACTTATGACCTGTGTTAATTGCCACAGAGCATGGCACTGTTTACTAGAGGATTAGCACCAAGCACCACACCTGTTGAAGGACAAATGACACAGTGTTGTGGCAGGAAGAACTTGCTGCGAGAACGCGATCCATCGGGCTGGAATTGTACGAACTTGTATTTTCGTGGTTTGTAGATTTATCCGACTAAGCGACCGTGAGTGTCAATTAACCGTTTACGTTTAGATTAGGTCACTGTACGCAATATGCCCGCCCGACAAAGTGTGGTCCGTTACACTTCAACCCAATCGTGCTGTTTTTCTTCTGTAAGATTTTCATAGAATCTAGGGCTATGAGTGACTTAAAGAAAATGTCACCCATTGCCCACTGACACAAGATAAAAGGATTCTCATTTCAACTAATGTTCACGGATCTTAACAGTGGAGAGAGTGAGGAGAATGCATTTGAATTGCTTTGCGCCTGGATGATCCAGTCTGCGCATCACAAACAATTACGTGCTCCAGTTGGCATCAAAAGCCGTAGGAAGATGCCATTAAACTACCTGCTCTGCCCTTGGTCTGTGAAATAATCCACCTGTGTGCCAATCTACAAATTAGCGACTTGGTTTAATTATGCAATGTTTTACTATCTCATCGGAGCTAAAACTTCGGCCACGCATGTAATTCCAAACGACAGAGCTAAACACGATAGTACATTCGGTTAATACCGAATAATTAATATAGAAACACGCTAAAACTTTCACTGAGTTGGTGTTCGCGCCCGTATGGCACATTTTCATTTTACTCTTTCCACATTTCACTCTTCTCGTATCACTTTTCATAATATCATCAATGTAGGAAGGTCATAAACTGCATAATTTCTGTGATTCTTTCTGCCACTAAGCTATTGTACAGGCTTGTAGCCTGTTCCGACTTCACAATACCCACCTTTTCCTTGTTCTTCATATATCTCTCCTTCCTTTAGGTCTACAGTCTATTATTCGTCTATTCTTTCTGTTCCCATTCTTACATGCTCCCTCCACCTCGATTTCCCTTCCTCTATTCTTTCATTCATACTATATTTCCTTATTTCCAAATTCTTTATTTGGTCTCTCAGAGTACATCCCTTCACTTTCCTTAGCAATTTCATTTTCACGAACTGTATCCTTCTTTCACCTTCCTTTTTCAAGTTAATTGTATCATATTTAAAGCAATTCCTGATCCTTACCTGAGCAATTATTTTATAGTTTATATTATTATTAATGGCCGCCTGCGTAACGCAGCGGTAGCGTGCATGTCTCTTGCGCGAAGTTATCCGGGTTCGATCCCCGATACCGGCGTGGGAAATTCTCTCCCACTGGGAGGTCTGGCTCGGGGTACACTCAGCCTCGTTAGGTCCCTCAGGGGCCAATTGAGGAGCTACATGATAAAGAAGAATCGACCCCAGATCGCGAAGGCCGCATAACCGGCCTGAAGGGCTCGGGGCGCTGAACACGTCCCACTCTAGTTCTGCACCCACTCATGACACCAGAGGTGAGGACGCAGCGGCCGGGAGGTAAGCCTTGGCCCGCGAAGTGGTGTTGCGTTAGGGGTGTTTTTATTGTTTATTTTATATGTCATAGTGAGCTGTCCTATTTTCAATTTTATAATAATGTTGTCCATTATTACACCTTATTTATCAGATTATCCTTTCTTGTTCATGATTAAAATTAGATTTATCAGCAGGCTGTGTGTTTATGACAACCCTAGTAAAGGTGTTAAATAAGAAATTTAATAAATGCTTCATATGTAGAAGTGAGTAGAAATGTATGTAGGTTATTTGCGAAATCTGTCAAAAATGTAAGGTTTTTAGGGTTGTTTCCCAAGATTTCTCTTAAATACGAGAATGGGAGACACAATGTTGCCAACTTATGTATGATATGTGTACATTTAAGATCTTGGTGATAAGCTTCAGTTATTTCAAACCTGAATAGGCACAAACTCTACAAGAAGTGTTGACATATTACTTATACCAATGCTGTGTTGTTAATTTCGCGAGGAGTTTAGTCTTAAGGGAGAAGTTACCACCGAATATCGAACTCTATAGATATCAAGCCAAACATGATGAATGACCAACGAGATATGGAACCAACAGATCTCAGTACGTCCAGGCTATAATTCCTTTCATTGATTTTGTGTCTCACAGATAAATATTTCATTTTATTCTGTTGTACTATTTAGTTGATTCCAAATCAGCTTTACACTCGAAACGTGTTTGATCACATTACATATTAAAACCTCCGCCTAAAACTTGTAATCCTGTTTTATACGCAGCCCCTGCATGATTTATTATTTTTTGTTTCTTTTACCAAATGAGATGTTTCTGAGGTAATGTTCGGAAATTTGCTACTTTTGCCAGAACGACATGCCCTTGAGCTCACCTTCCACTAATTCCCTAATTTGTTAAACCTGTTTTCCTTATTCTGGTGCAGAAACGGAAAATAACTAGATGAATAGAAGAAAGACATAATTTGTCCTATCGTCCATACGATATATCTTTGGCTTACGCAAACTAATGGATAATTTACTATGAATGATCCATCCCTCGCCACGCCATTAGGAGAGGGGATGGATGAGGTCACCTGGATTTAGACAAGAGCACAATCGTGTTCCAGTTCTGTGCATCCGCTCTGCTTTGTTAATTTTGCCACCTGATTTATATTGTTTGTTAAAAGATTAGCCATTTGTATAAAACTACTCTAGGTGTTAATGAAACTTTGATAGTAAATTTCGAGCATTCGTGATTAGATGTATTGTAATGTTGACGAAATAAGCATGTTTTATCTGAGAGAAAGTAAGTTAGTTATGTGACAGTTTTTTACTGTCCTGCGTGATACAGCTCATTAAATTTGTGGACTGCAAACTTAATTAGTCATAAGTCCGGAGTGTTAACTGAAGCGTGGCGTAATGAATGGTAAGAAACGGGTTCAATTACCAGTTCATTACACACATGCCGCATGCATAATGGTTTAACGGGTGAGTAGGTTTTAATTGCTAGTCAAAGTGAATTTCTTGTCATTAACGTATATTACTGAAAAAAAGTATCTAAATGGGCGCTACAAAGAATTGCTTAAGCTAAGCATTTGCATATTAGCAAATCGGTTACGAGGGTAATTCTAAAAGTAAGTTCTCCAAAGCGCTGCGCCGCAGGGAAACTGTTTGCATGGCTGTTGTGTTTGGCACACTGTTCTGTTTGTTGCTTTCCCCACTCTCAGAAACCATCTCACAGCCTCTGGGGTGGCAGGTGACGCATTGACATCAGAGAGTTGCTTTTGCTGCCCTCTACTGGTCGTGAAGTGTGTTGAATGGAGGCGGTAGAGCACTAGAATGTTATTGTGTATTTTTTTCTGTGTCGTTATGTCTGAAGCTGGTTCAGTCTATTGGCCTAGAACGACCTGGAACGGCCGTATCTTTTACCAGGTTTGAAATTATGATGAAGGTTTTGGTAGAAGGAGCGTAAGTGGGAGTAAATGTAGTCTTTTAAGGATAGGATTTTAAGATCTTGACGGATAACATTATTGGACCGCTACCGGGGGAGTTAGTGGATATTCTGGAAGTAAGCATTTTTCCGGCACCCAAATCCACAGCCTTTAACAAATTTGATTCAATGAATTTTTCTATTCCTGTCTGTTTATTCATATATCTTTTATTTCTCACTCCTTCTTGTCCTCGTTGATTCCTTGGATCACGTAATAACTGGCCTTCCCTTCTTCCTCCTTCCCTGCGGTTCCCAATCCATGATTAGCTTTGGAAGTGTTCCATCTTTGATTCTCCTAACATGTCCTTAACATTTAAGCTCCTTCTTCTAGATAAAATCTAAAATTTAGTATTGGATCTGCATAATTTCTTTTATGTGTGAATTTCTAATTTTTTTCTTTCCTGGATATTCTCACAGAGCATCTCTGGTAGTTCATTTCCGCAGCAAGTAATTTTTTTTCAGTTGTAAACGCAAAGCTCACACATCACCTCCATAAGTCTTGTAATGCTTCTGATTATTGTATTGATTTTTGTTTTCCTTTGAAAATACGCTTGTCCCATAGTATTCCATTTAGTGTAGATATAGTATTCCTTTCTGTATTGGTCCTAGTCCTTAACTTTTTCTTGTTTTCCATCCATTGTAATCTTAATTCCCAAATATTTAACAGGCATACTATTAATAAGCCAAAAATTAATTCTAAAACTCTTCCTGTTTAACTATCAATTAAATATAATAGAGATTGCTTGCAAGAAACACGTTAGGCTAAACGGATAGGCAATTGAAAAACAGACCGATTTAAATTGGCTTTTAAATGCCATGTTTTCTACATGGAGAATGGCTAATAGCAACTTGAAGTACGTACGTGAAAGTTCAAACCAATAACAAAGAAAATCTTGGAAATGGTTTACGCAATTTTCAGGATGAAAAACTGGAAATTGAGTTTTTATTTATGTATACTCTTTAACTGCTATGGTTCTTAGTGTCCCATGTATATTGGGCAAGAAAAACCGCTTAATTTTCCTCAGAGGCCTCCTTATTGGACTCGAGGTTTATTTGCGTGCCATAAGTTCATGAGACAACCGGCTTTACTTTCCTTCCGAAAGGAAGCCGTACTAAGTACTCCCTATTCAATATACAATTTTATTTTTCATGCAAATATCTTAAACATATAGCATTTCGATCAAAGTTGCTACAGCCACTTTTGAGGAAATAAAAAATAAGAACTTTTTTTCCATGTAAATGGTATGGTGGGATGAGGCGTTAAACACCAAATTTGGTATTCAAGCGAAATTTCGTTTTCGGGTTATACTGTTCACACACATACACACACTGATCTTTTTCGATTTCATTTTTTTTTTTTTTCCATAACCTAAATGGGGAGGGGAGGAACCCCATACCCAAAAGGATTCTATCTCCAAGGTTTGACAATATTATCTCAGGTAATCGATATCCAGTTTCAGCAAATTTGTGAAGTTACATTTTGCCCCTGATGTGGACTTGCATGGAACAAGTTAGAATGCAGTAACATATTACGTCACCATTGTATAATGATCGTATTATACTAATGAAGGAAACACAGTTCAGAAAAAAGTGCAGATTTATACATAATGTTGTTTCATTTGTTCCCATCTAAATATTAAACACCTCTATCAGTGAGCTATAATTTTAATTTTAGAATTAAAAGCGAGAATGTGTAATTAACAAGCAAACCCGTTTTAATTTAAGAAAGACAAATGTTGATAACAAGGTTGTTCTGAAACACGCTGGCAAGGCACCGGTGTTTTAATTACATGAGGCTGTTATTTATCAACAGAGGCGAATGCCCAAGCTGATGTGTATAGCAAGGCTACCAGTATGTGTTGAAACACCAGGGGGGCCCCGCCCCCTCAGTCTTTTAGCCCCACCCACCCTTTCACGCTTGGCCCCAATATTTCGTTCCAATTCATTTCATGGCCAACGTGGCTGAGATAAAACGCGATATCAACGTAACGTTGGCAGCACTGATGAGACACTGGAAAGTGTTACAAATGAAATGCAAAGCATTCGTGCATATGTTATTAGTATGACTCATACTGTGTGTATGAATTTTTCTTTTTTTGACAACCGGTTTATGAACTTGGATTAGCGCCACTGTCAGTTAATATGAATTGTTCTACTCCTTATGTAGAAGGGTTTATGTATATTAATGAATACAGGTATCTGCTCCATTTGTTTTTGTTCTATTTCTTCCTATCTTTAAACCATCAATATTTATTAAAGCTAACAGAGTTAAACGACAAAATGAAGCGACTAAATGCATAGGTCAGATTAAAATAGTTAATGTGTAGAAAAATTTAAAATATCTACATCAAATGGACACCGAGGAGTTTCTAACAAAAATTATCATAAATGTTTTGAAATGTCCTAATAATTTCCTTTTACTTACAATAACAAAAATTCCGCAAATAGTGACTGGGATCATGAAATAATCATCGTAGTGTGAGGGACTACAGTGATTACAGTCTGTAATCTGAAAAGAAAACTGTGTGTGTGCGTGTGCGTGTGCGTGTGTGTGTGTCTTGACTGTGAACAGCATTACTCAAAAGCAGAAAGTCGTATTTCAAGAAAACGACTCGAAGATCTTCAAGAAAAAATCCTTAAACTGTTTTTATATGGAAAAATAAAGAAGAAACATAATGATTTTGTTTAAAATGTCATGATATTTGCAGGACAAACAAAATTTAGTTCTCAGATTTTCTGCGAATAGGCCACGAAGTTCCTACTCTTCTTTCTGAATTACTTTGATGTAATCGGTAAACCTTAAGAGAGAAACATCTTACTGCTCAAAAATGTAAATTTTCTTCAGTCAAATAAAACAATTACGTAGTATAGTAATCTTCAAGCCTTAACGGCTTTCCTCATCCCACTGCCTTTAGAAATTCTGAATATACAGAGAGGCCCAAAACATCCAAAGTGTTTTTTCCACTGCGCACACAGAAACACGATAACGCAGCTGTTGTACAGGTCATGCAGTTGACTTGTTTTTCTCTGCTCTGAAAGTGCAGTATTGAGCTGACGTGAAAATGTGTGATTGAGTTACTACTAGTGTGCTTTTATTTTGTATTCTGCTTAGATGTAAGTGCAATACATCAGACTTTGTTAATGTTGTAAGAAAGTACATATATCAGTTCACCATTCTGCGCCGTTGTTTTAAATACGAACAAGTTCACCTGCAGTGGAGTTTGTTTAAAGAGGTAGGGAAATATACATTGCCTTTCTTGAACTGATGTTGGTGTATCAGTTAAAGACTATGAAAATTAGCCAAACATTTCAATAAACAAATAAAAGAGGGCACGTAATGTTTCATTGACATTTATTTGTTTCTTATTATTTTTGTTGTATTTTATTATTTATTGTTTTTAATTTTGTTTGAAGTTATTGTTATATTATGTATATCATATTATTATTAATTGTATTATTTTGAAAGTTTTATTAGGTTTATCATCATTATGCTTATGATAAAGATGATTATTGTTATTGTTATTATTGTTATTATGGTCATTATTTTATTTATTATTAATAGTGAAGAATACTAATCCTGTACTCTAATTTTTATTAACATTGGTACTTTCTATTTATCTATTTACAAAATAAAAGTAGTTAAAATGATTCTCAAAAACTATTTTGAAATGTTTGCAAAAGTTTCAAAAATAAAGCTTGTTAAATTCAAGTGGGTTATGATGTTAAAGTATCTATTCCTCAAAAAAACAACTGCTTCTTTTAAAAGATTAAGATGGGATTGAAGTATTCCGATATTTTCCTTGTACTCCACTTTAAAATCAACTGATTTCCGTGTATCTTGCTCACTAATGTGAAAATATCTGCTTTAAATTGTGTGACCTTTTAAAATAACTCATCAATAACGCCCCAATAGTACCACAATAATCTGTGTGCTTCACTGAATACAAGCCCGATTATTTGAAACAGCAAGTTAATCTCTACATCGTTTGATTTTAATCAGTCATTCTGAACAATAATGCAGCTGTGAATGTGTCAATGACAACTCGATTAAGTTGTGATACGATCTTTCTGTTGTTCTGGATCCTGTCCCACTCAGTTGGTGCAAAG
Organism: Tenodera sinensis; assembly: GCA_030765045.1. Taxonomy (NCBI): domain Eukaryota; kingdom Metazoa; phylum Arthropoda; class Insecta; order Mantodea; family Mantidae; genus Tenodera; species Tenodera sinensis. The sequence goes on from CM060971.1 coordinate 98,650,712, forward strand.
CCGTACTGTCAAATCGTTTTAAAATAATTGTGTACTAGGACCAAGTGTCTGTACTTTCAAGTGTCATGTTGATTCACATATTTCATGTGAAGAGCTCAATGCTTGCAGTTGCTTGCAACTACAAGGGTTGTTATCAATGGAAAATTGTTTTTTAAGTTAGTGCATTAAATTGGACGTTATTTTTAATTTTTTTCTTCTTCTACATGGCTTAGGCTAAATAGTCGTTCTGGCGAAGCCATCAGTAGAGTCTATCCTCCATGAAGTGGGCCAACGTCTCTTATTCCTCTTGGTTTTGTACTGGAAGGCACTTCTTGGTATCCTTTGGTCCCTCATTCTTGTTAAGCCTTCAATCCATTTGTTTTAATTTTATCTTCTAATTTGTTCGACTATTTTATTTTCCAATACTATTTTGTTCTAATTCCATACTAACCCGTATATTGTTTATTGATATTTTACAATTATATCTATTAGACACCATTTGGAACTTTGGTGCTAGCATTTATTTTTAATATGCAATAAAATATTTATAATATTTTAGCGGAATTATTCGAAGCTTTATTGGAAAGCTTGGTCTATATCTTACTGGCACCATGAAATGGTCAGTATCGCAATCAGCTCCTCTTTGGCTTCTAATATCAATAATAATGCACGCCTTGCGTTGATCATAACCTGGAATTACTTACAATAGATCTCATCTGGGTTTTCCCAATTTTAGCAAACTACCCATTACTATAACAGTGTCATGCTTGGGAATTTTTGATAGATCATTAAGTGAATTCTTACCCTGCTCATCTTTTTCCTTCGTTGTGCTAAACAACTTTCCTTTCACTCGTATACAACATATCTGCTCATGTGACAGAATTGCGTGGCCACTAAGTCTATTGGCTACTACAGAATCAAACGTGGTTGTCATGGCAACAGATCGCTGTGCCACTCCCCTATCACGTGCGTAGCGCACGCCGAGAGAACTGTAAGAATATCCAAGTTACGTTAATCCAAGCATAAGCCAGATGAACTGTTACGGTTTCAGAGAGAAATTTTCCTTTCAGCGTTATGGGACGCCTCAGCAATCCTTTGCCTTGAGGGTGGTAATCAAGCATAGTCTTGGAATTCCATGTTGAAGTGAACCATGCTTTTTTAGACTGGACTGTTAACTGCATAATGAGTTTGTTTGATGCAAAGAAACGTTATAGACTGAACAGATAATTATTAATCCATTATATTTCTCATAAAATGTAAGTAGTACCTTGAGCTGGGACAATTATGCCAATAAGGCAGTAACACGAATACAACATTTCAACTTCCTCTGTAATGGAGAAGTCAACGTAATTCAGCAATCAATAAATAAGTAAATAAACACATTCTTGAAGGATGGCTTTCAGCGTACACCTCAAAAATATCCTTTCAGCCCATATCTTGTACAATATCCCTCTTCGAATAGAAATGAAACAGTCTTCATAGCCGATTGGAACAACTTCGAGAGCATCCCATAAAAATGATAAGCATCACTGACTGTACCGGTAGGAGGATTCTGTACCTCTATGTGGGGTTAACAATGGATGCAGAAAATCTGAACCAGGGCTCATACTTGCTCGAAGCAGGTGTCTGCCCGCCAACGCAACAGTAAATCTTGTTGCCGGGCTACTCCGTTCATTTGTTACCTGTACCAGTACCTCACAATGTACAACCAATTTCATGCTCTCTCAAACCCATAAATTGGCTTTCTTTCCAACGTGGTCTATAAATCACTGTGACAATATGTGCCTCTGGGCAGCTACGCTACAACTCCAAGGTATTGCACATATCTCTCTTATGAATTTTCTCCGGACTGCAACTGACGGAAGCTTTTTGTCGACCACCAGTTGGCAGATCTATGAGTTGCGGTGCGCACAATTAGCCCATCATATACTCAAAACTTTCTCGCTCTATACAGTCATAGACTCTCACATCATCAAAAGAACAAAACGTTTCTTCTCGTGAAACATGCGTGCTTTAGTCTAGTTTGGCGCTTACTAGACGTTCTTAAATAAAAGAATGTGCAAATTTAAAGGAACAGCTGTTTAAGGGACAGAAGTATTCCTCACTGAAGTACACCTAAAAAACATACGACTCGTTTACTGAAAGCGAATTCCAGGTTTCCAGCCAATTTTAGTAACTTTTTATTACAGTATACATAGCAATGCAATGCAGTAGCGCCTCTGATAAAATGGACATCAACTAAAAATAAAATGGCCGATTCTTTTACTTAGACCCGGGGTTGGTTGCAAGAAATTAGAGAAACGCCTCATCCACCACGGACCCATATAGTCAAAACGCACATACAGTAGAGCCTCGATTATCCAAGGTAAAGTGACCGACACTACCTCAGATAATGGAAAACTTGCATTATACGGACTATCAAAAATCGAGAGGGAAATGTGTGATAAACTGGTGAAATAAATGGTGTGATCAAAGATCAGAAGAAAAGGTATCTAGTTTGTTATCAAATTATAAAATGACGTACACAGAAATAAAATAAAAAAACAAAATGAATAAAGGCATACAGTGCACATAACATACAGTATGTACGTATTCCAGTTTAAAAAAATCTTCAAGAGGTACGTAACTGTTATCGGTTTAATGGAACTCTCTTGCTTCTTTGCCGCGCAATCGTCACAGCTGTGCAAGTTCTATTGAAGTTGTCTCAGACTAGCTCTAGATACTCGATGGTCTTAGTATTTCCGGTGAAATATCGATATCGAAGTTTTAGGATACATTTCTACCTATTAGGTATGTACATACGTGATACAGAACGTAAAAGGTAATTTGAATGCCTGGTCTTCCATAACGCACATAATGTTTTCTGGAGGTTACAGCAAAATGTTACTCATTTAGAGATATGAATATTTTTATATTCATATCTGAGCAAACATAGAAGTTATAAAAGAAGAATATCTAGAGCAGTACTACAAAGATTAATGGACGGAAGGCCAACAAACACACGAAATAGAAAAATAATGGAACCCAATATAGCGATAGACAGTTTAGAATTACAAAAACTAGAAATCTTAAAAAGAAGTAGTAATAACAAAGCATGTGGTATTGATAATATCAACATATAACAGCTAAAATACACTCCAGAGAACTTAAGGAATTTCTACAATAAATGTTGGAGACAAACAAAGATTCCTGAAGAATGAAAAATAGGAAGAATAAAAAAAAAAGTGAAAAGGTGCAAGAACAAGACAGAAAACTATAAAGTTATTACATTGCTATGCTCCACCTATGAAGTTTATACAAAAATGGTAAATAACAGGTTATCAAAAATAACAGACGCATTATTAATAGAAGAACAGACAGTTTCAGGAAAGGTAGAAGTTGCATAGATAAACATTCTGTCCGGTCTAAAATAATTATAGAAAATAAAAGCATAGAACAAGTGCCAAATTTTAACTTTCTAGGATGTGAAATAACAGACGGATCTGATTAGACATTAATAAAAACTAAACAAATGTGACTACAAAGAGAACTCTAAAAAATAAAACTAGAAAAGACTGAATAATAATAAAACGGTATAAAGCAATGGCCATACGTGCTATAACATGGAGTTCTGAAACAAGGACATTGACTGCAGAAAATAAAATAATACAGACAGGTGAAATTAAATTCCTCAGCCCCATAACAGGATAAAAAAACCAAACAAAGAAATAAGACGAACGTTAAAAATAGAAGAATTAAATAAAACAATAACAATATAGAACCAATTGGAGACAACACTTGAAAAGAATCTCAGTAAACAGGATACCGCGTGCAGCTAAGTATAGACCCCAAGGATATAGAAACCCAGCACGTCCGAGGAAAATATGCACACAAGATTTTGTAGACGGAAAAGGCTAAAACGGCCTAAACCGTGAAGCAGAAGAAGATGAATGTTTTTACCTAAGTGGGTATTGCTTTTCTTCTCTTTTTTGACTTTTTTTGAGAAAAAAAATGTGCTGTGCAACATACGGTGCTTCTTTGTGCTTGCAACAGTTTGAAACGTCATACGAAATATGTTGATGTATGCAAGAGGGCACTTCATTTCTGAAAAGCTTTGCAGGTGAATGTTTCTCTCGCTGAACTGGCTTTTTTACAAGGCACGATGAGTTGTAGCTCTGTTAACCTTTAACGTATTCATAAACGTGCTTTTGCATACAGGAAAGTCTTCAGTACTGAATTCAAGCAAATTTCTCTTGAAATCCCTCATCGGGTAACCTACCTTCTTTTACAGGTAATTCCAACTTTCGACTCTTATAAGCACAGCTACTGAATGTTTCAGATTTATTTTCCTCCTAATCAAGACGAATATTTGGTTTAGATACCTCGTGCCTGCGCAACAAAGAAATATGTGCACTATGCGTCGAAAATTGTTTAAATAATAATTACTAAGAGACAGATCAACGTGACTAGTCTTTGTGAGGTTGCCTTACCCAGCGCTATAGACCGTTTATGTTGAAGGAGAGAGGGTGAGTCCAGATGTAAACAACGGGTGCATGCCTGCAGGGCTCGTACAGGTTGTATCAAAAGAATGTGTAGATGCTAATATTTTTATTTCTTTATAAAATACCGAATACTACATAGTAGTTGCAGTCGACTATAATGTACATGTGGAGGTTGTTGAACGTGAATGCATATTGCATATTGCAAGAGGTAATAAGGTGCATACGTCACTGTCTGATTTGTTTTTTTACCTTTTGATCGGAGGGCTCAATTACTTTTTACAGCAAGAAATCTCGAAAAGCACACATTGTTGAAAAATCATAGGAGGGCCTTTACGACTTTTGCATAACTGGCAAACCGTAAGAGACAGACCAAATCTTAATATACAAAAATGAAAAATAGAAAAGAAAAGTCCATAGGGACTACCATAGGAAGTGGTGAACCACCCATGTCCGGTCACATATATATCTTAAGATATGTGTAACAATTTAAAATAATTATAAAATGAGATTTATCACAAATTTAGAAGCTTAATAAAATGTTATAACTTAATATAAAATAGGTACTTCTCAATCACAAACGTGACATATGTATATCTCGTTAAAACACACAAGTTAGTTCATATGCTTTTTTTTTTTTTAACCATTTCGAAGATGTTTCTTGTTATTTGTGAGTTTTGTGATACTTTCATTTTTCTCAAATGGAGGGTCGTTCTTCACCTTCTATCTCTTAGGCGTGGAAAGAGAACGGAATTTGAAAGCTTTAAAAGATTTGGCTATCGCTCAAAAGCGTACTGTATTCCCATACACATATGTACAAGAAACTTAGGAATAAGATAATTTCCACAAATGCTTATCCCTGTCAACATGAAGACAGAGTAAGAGTTTGTAAGAGTAGTTAGTACAAGAGTAGAGAAAGTCATGTGAGTGCAACACATCACTTCTTTACGTTTGTTTTCTCTATTCATTTTCATTGAAAATTATTGTTACTATTATTATTATTATTATTATTATTATTATTATTATTATTATTATTATTATTATTCTTTTGAAATGATTAATCTTCTCAAAATATATTATTTTGGTATCATAACTTAGATGGTGAATACTCCAAGAGACACTACAGAAATAAAATCCGAACCTAGGTGCTAATCATAATGAACTTATATTCTATACTCTCTGGTTTTTGAGAAATATCTATGAAGTTGTCTTCACTAGCTTTTCAGTTAGGAATCACGAAGATGAATATCTCAAATATGGAAGCAAATTATCCCGAACTTTTCAACACTCTTCTTTCCTTTCTTGTCAAGACTCCTGTTGTGCTTTCATCATCAACTTCCGTCCTTCATTTTGTCTGGTTTTGTTAATTAATCTTTCCATACGACTTTACTCCAACTTCTTCACCTCGAGGTTCCATTTTTGTGGGAAGTTCCTATTTCTCTTGTCACTGATTTGTGAACAAAGCACGTCAGAGTTTGCTATACGAAGTAGAACGGAGCAAGTTTTGATGTTGTGACAGTCTGTCTCGGCAAGCAGTTAATTGATTCCGTAAAAGTTTTCTGTAGCACCACCTAGGGTAATTACTTGAAACAACTTTATCTTTGTACCGGGTTCGTTTGATGAATATGCATAACGTGCGCTCGGATCCTTTGCAGAAGTACATTAACTGGCAAAGAATACCTCCTCGTTTGCCTCTAGTTGTTTCATTTCTATTCAAAATTAAATTTCAGCTCCTGAGTTTTACAGTGTACGAAGGGAACTCTTCTGATGCGGATTCACATAATTTTCTCTTTCCAATATATCGATTATTTTCATTTCTACTACGAACTATTCTTACAAAACTTTAATTTTTCATTTACTTCATGTAGATGAATGGTGCAAAAGGAAGGAGGGTGAGGATGAATCCAGAAAAGGTCTAGTTCAGTTGCATTTACCTACAAAAAATTAGCAAACACAATCAAATTAATAATGAAGACAAGTTGAGGGTGTCAAATACTTAGGACTAACATCAGACAAAAAATAGTTTCTAGTTTGAAAATTAAGGCACAGACTTTATCATCTCAATACCCCATCAAGGCAGTTCATGTCTACCACGGCATCTCAAAAGGCTTTAAAAGTATTAGTCGTTATACGAACACGAGCGGACTAATCTAAATTCCCCATGGTCTTTGATCATAACATTTTCTGTTGCTGGTTCAATTTATTTTTCAGAATTCGTGTGAACAGTGCTTTTGTAATTACACTGCAATCTGTGTCCCGTGATCCTAACCTCAAAATGCTATTTTCTCCACATTGATTTTTCACGCCCTGTATAGTCAAACAACCTTCTAATCAAGAGCTGCAGTTATCACAGTGATATTGCCACCGTATGGCTTTATTTAAACAGTAGCTGCTGCGAACCTGAGCTCAATATTAATATCTGCAGATGGAATTCGTTGGGAGGTATAAAACAGTAAACATTAAACCTTCCTGCATTAATTTCACGTTGGTTGCAGAGTTGCTTTGATATTCTTATAACTATCATGAGCAGAAGAAGGTAAGGTTACTATAAATAAGTGCATTTATTTGTAGATTATTTAGATCGTGGTCTGTGCGACAATATGACTGCGTTTGTAGGCAATTTCATTTAAATATATTGTCTTTAGAAGTGTTTCTTTGTTACGTGTTTTGCAACGCACAGGAGTAAACAATTAATAAGAAACAAAATATCTGATGTGTTTCATTTCATCCACCCACCATAGCTTTATTTATTTTCTACTCCTGACCACACAAAGAGAACGGAATTTCATAACTATCACATATTGAACACCTCTTTAAAAAGCCTTATGTGTTTTGCTCACATAACCTTCTCTATTCTTGTACTAACTACTCCTACAAACTCTTAATCCTTTATGTTCATGTTTAATCTAGATAAACACTTGCAGAAGCTATTTTATTGCTAATTTTCTTTTAGGTGCAAGGGGAATGTGGGAGTACAGTAGGCTTCGAGCGGTAGTTCAAATCTTTTACAGCTGGTCACTATATGAAGGCTTTGAAATACCGTTCTCTTTGCACGGTCAAGAGATTAAAAATCGAATAACAACCTTCCATTGCAGAAACGTACAAGTATTGCAAAACTCGTACAAAGAATAAACAATATCTCCAAAATAGTTCACTCCACAAAAAAGACATTGTGTTTTAACAAGATCTACAGTTTTGTATAGTAAAATTTGGTCTATCCTTTACGGTTTATCAGTTATGCAAAAGTCATCAAGAGTAAACGTGATTACATGGGCTATAGCCAGAAAATTCAAAATGTACATTTCGTTTGTCATAAAAATATCTTAAATTTTAATCAAAATTTTCGAAAAAGAGATCCCATGTAAAGAGTAATTTGGGGTGGAGCAATTTTCTTCAAAATCTTCGTGTCGCATTCATGAAGGATATTAAACTTAAATACCAACTTTTTTTAACAGATTTTTCGTTTTTGAGTTACGCTGTTCACAGATATACACAGACACACACGAACTTTTTTCTAAAAATGCTCTTTTTGGATTTTGGGGGCCTCAAAAGATATATTTCCGGTGAAATCTTGATATCGAATTTTTGGGTGAAGTGCAATACTTCCCATACTTACTATATACAGCAGAGAAAGTAAAAATTACTATCACTTAAGCTTGTATTCCTCTAATCCTCTTGTATTTAAAAGGACATGTGTATTAAAACCATTTTTACAAATTATTGTTTATTTATACAAACAAACATACCGTTGGTGTTTAAAACACACAAGCCGTTTGTGGGCAATATTTGAGAGGTGGAATCGTAACTGAAAAATTCAATACTACACTTGGGATATGAACCACAGGCGGGTGCTCTACCGGGTGATTTACCAGGAGGAAAATACGAATCGATTGGAGAATTCAATGTCATTCTGGCAAGTTCTCACAGTAGCTTAATGGTTAGCGCACCCACCTGGTAAACGGAGGATCTGTGGTAAAATAAATAAAAAATAAAAATCAGTAGTTTATTGAAGAATGGGCAGAGAGGGACGTGTGAATGTAACACATCAGAAAACAATTTGAATAAAATCTGAATACTAAATTTTTGGGTAAGTACAATACTTCCTCTACCTGTTATAGGAAGGTGGTAGAGAAATTTAAAACAGAGGGGAAATAGAGGCAGAATACTCAAAAAGTTGTGTTATCTCTTAATGAAACACAAAAGGGCACAGAATTTCATCCAGTTGAATATCTGGAGGAAATAAAACTTTATTATACTTTCATTCTCGTTTCCTCTAGTTGCTGTGAGTTTTCGCTACATACAATGCTGCTGTAAATGTTGACTAGGACACAAAAGGAAATCACACACCATACACTGACAGTTAACAAATAACCGTAACGAGTCACGTCAAACGCGTGTACATTTAATGCTCTTGGAGTGGAGCGGAACTATAAATTCTTGCATCTCTAAGCCTGTTGGCAATCTCTTGAGTGCTACACACACAAATGGTTTCAAACGGCAATGTTTAATGACGTACTTCCTGCAATTAATCTGCCAATGGAAACCTGCATAAGTCCTTGCTTCCAATAATACCATTAATATGCTAGCCGCTGGAAAGAAAGAGCTATCCAAGATATACATTCAAGGAAACAAACGAGAAGTATCATAAATCCAACATTCCCTGCACGTATATATTTATGCAGATGAAGTTCTGCATCTGTGTAACATCTAAACATGTTCTGGAGCAAACTTACAAACACAACAAACATCAAAACGGGATTTATTGAAATCGAAGGCACATATATTAATATTGATACCAAGTTAGTGGTTTGTAAGATTAATAGTTTTATAAATAAACGATAGTGAGATAAATAATTCCAATAAATATTAAAAGCAATGCAAGAGTTCCAATTCTGTCAGTGAATAAGAAATCATGAGCCAGGCAAGTAACACGTTGAGGCCAAGCAAAGAGAAGTCAGAGAGGCTAAGGCAATTACTGTCATTAACTCAGGAGAATATCTTTGTTCTTGAACCCGCAATCGCGCCTTGAGTGGATAACTTTTTGGTACGATGTAAATAGAGTAACACCAGCAGTTCTAAACTATTGTCTACAAGGCAGATGGACTGTAAGCAGTGCCAAGCTTGCTATAATACTACATCGTATGGTTGGTTGGGTCTCCAATAAACATAATCCATTGAAATCCATATTATTGAAAGTAGGATAATAATTGCTTGGTTTGATGCGGCAATGTATTAGTGGTGCTCTTTTGCGCAATATTTATTGTCCTGGGAAAAAAAAAGATGTCACTTTTGAAGCAGGGTGTAAAACGTCAGAGTGAGAAGAACGAATAACAGCGTGTTATCTCAGGTTCACTTATATTAAGCACAAGATCATAGCTAAACTCCTGAGACAAATATAGTAAGCGTTCCAGCAAGACCAGTGCCAAGGGCTCAACGAAGGTCGACGAGGAACAAACCCTAATTCTCCTTTACCTTTCCTTACCACCATCCTCGAGCACTCTGGTGCTGCAGTCAGGGCATCCTGTCATGGCTGCAGTCTAGACCTTTCTCCTGCTCCCGCCCATCGGGCGGCAGTCACCCAACTATGCGCCGACTAACGCGGGTGCTTACGCGGAACCGCACAAAACTTATCCTAATGCTCTCTATAATTCTACGATATTCCCATCCGATGGAGATTTTTTTAGTCGAGTGCTGCCATAACGGCGAAGCCGACACTCCTCACTGTGCCCTCCAACACAGTGGAACTCCACAAATCGATTTTTTCCTCCATTCGTTAAAAAAGAAACTTACCCATCGGCTCAAGGCTGCGGCAATTAGAACTGAATAAGTTCAGAAACCAGAGAGTTGCATGAAAACGCACTCATACCAGCAGTTCTGAAAATTACAAAGTCGAAGAATTCCTGAAATTTAGGAAATCAAAGAGTAAAAGTGTTTCAAACGAGAATTAGAAGCTTAAGATTTAGCAAGTATAGCGTAGGAACTTTGGTCAGCTAGTATGCTCAACCGAAGTTCCTAAAAGAGGTGTATTTCTAAAATTCAGGTCTTACAGTCGTTTATATTTTATAGAAATATTTCGGTATGTTCGATTATCGACATTTCATCTAGTTCATTTTCTGTTAAAGCAGATATAGGATGTTTCTTGTATAACACGTACCTGCAGCTTCAAATTTAATAACGACCCCGTGAAAAGTCTCATGACCTGAAAATGGGAGTGTCGTGTGTGATTAGTGGTGGAAAAATAATACAACCCCTGCCCCAAGCACCTCATATCAGACTCCTTTACTGCATTATTTCATTGTCTTATAAGTTAATTTGCTTTGTCTCGATTCTCAGATCCATTTATTCCAGTAATAGCTACAAGTTTGCAGCCATGACAAGTAAACAGAAGTGCTTGTATTGTCGCAGTAATCATATTGTGTTGTCACGAGATTACGGACCCGTGTATCAGTAAATCTTCATTATTCTCTCTCCTCCAGTCAGTCGGTGCATCTTTATCACGGTTCGATGCTCCAGACCTTCTCCAGTACCGAAATGACACTGCGCAATACAATTAAATAGTTTGCTTAGAGAGTCTGCATTTTAAAAAATCTGATGTTAACATTCACATGTCTTTGTCTAACCTTAATCAATTATTAGTGGCTATTTAAACCATTATTTCAAAAACTTATTACTTTCTCTACTACGTATAATAAGTAGAGGAAGTACTGTATTCAACAGAAAATTTCGATGTTGACAAATCTTCGGAAATATATGTTTTGAAGCCCCCTGAATAAAAAAAAGCATTTTTAGAAAAAGGCGAATTGACCGTGGTTGTCGAGCGCTGTGATCGCTTCTTATCTTTTTTACTACAACGGCCAAATATCAGTAACGTGGCGTATAGACAGTAATACAATGCAAATGAAGATCTCTCGCGCCTGCCGATGTACGAGATGTTGTCCTGAAGATACGATTACATTTGAACAGTGTCTCGCCGTCTATGTGCGATAAGTTTGCGTAAACAACTCTGAAGTTTCACATTCTTTCGGATACGCCTCATGGCTTTGCCAAGTAATAACTCAAAAACGAAAAGTCTGTTAACAACCAAAGTTTAATATATTTCAAGTATGTGATACAAAGATTTTGAAGAAAATTCCTCCAGCCTAAACTACCCTTTATATGGAACTTTTTTCGAAAAAAGTTTTCTCAAAAATGGCTCTTGCGATTTTGATTAAAATGCCAAATGTTTAAGATATTTTTATGAGAAATGAAACGTATATTTTGAATTTTTTGGCTATAGCCCATGTAGTCCTGTTAATTCTTGATGACTTTTGCATAGCTGGTAAACTGTAAAACATAGATCAAATCTTACTTTACAAAATGTAGACCTCGTTAAAACACACAATTTATGTCCAAATTCATTTTTTCGTAGAGTGAACCGTTTCGGAGATACTTCTACTTATTTGTGCGAGATTTGCAATACTTATATTTTTCTCAAACGGAAGGTCGTTATTCACTTTTTTCTCTCTTGTAAAGAGAACGGAATTTGAAAGCCTTCATATAGGGACCAGCTTTAAAACATTTGACTATCACTCAAAGCCCACTGTATTCCCATATTTCCCTTGCACCTACAGGAGGATTAGCAAGAAGATAATTTCTGCGAATGTTTATCTCGACTAACACGAAGAAAATAGAGCAATAAGAGTTTGTAAGAATGGTTAGTACAAGAGTAGAGAAAGTCATGTGAATGCAATACATCAGGTTTTTTTTTTATCTACGTCATTTTAATCGAGGTAAATATTTGCAGAACTAGCTACATTACATATTTCATTATAGGGGATCTCCGTCTGGGGGATATGTGAATAGCGACCACAAGGTACCCAAGCTGAGCAGAACATTACTTCCACTTACTGGTGTTTTGCTCCTCACTGTAACTTTTCTATCTGACCTTACCTTGGTCATCTCTTGTGCTCTTCCGACCCCGATGCTACTGGGGTTCCCGAGGGCTAGGGAGTCTTTATTTTTCCAACCTCTCCATTTCTCTATAAAATATTAACCCCTAACATGCTGACCTGACATGGCATTTAATACGTCCTCTGATTGGTGATCAGAGGATATGGTCGGTGAATTTATTTTGATAATTCTCCCGGTCAGGTCGGTGAGAGCCGTAAACCAACGACAGGTGTGGTCCTTCAGACATTCTGGGGGTTGTGAGAGAACTATGTGACCGCCAAAACATAAAAATATGGTGCTCTCTAAAAAAACGGTTACTATTACTGCTATTGCTCTCTTCAATATCATCAGTGAAAAATATTGGAGAGCAAGAGGATTAATGACTTCATTGTCAGAAATCCAGCATTAGCTAACAACAACATATTTCATTATAGATTCAAAGGCAACTGTGATAGTTAAATGTTTAAGAACTATACACTCTAATTTGGTCTTAAAGCTCCATACTTTTCCATGGTAATATGAGAAACAACTGCATAACGACAGGTCTTTAAAATAATGACAAAGAATTGAACAAGTCGGAACATTAATAGTGGATATCTCGGAATTGGTTTATGCTACAAAAAAGTTATTTGAAATAAGTTCCGTATTTTAAAGAGATAAACATTAGTAATAGTTTTCGTCTGTCATTAAAATTTAACAATTTTATAAAGTTACACAAAATCTTCCCAATGAAAATGACTTCACAGACTATTTCCATAAAATTCAAGATGCACGTCTTATTTTTCTTGTAAGTATACCTAGTGTATGGTACTTCAATATAAAAAATATGGCCGTTTTGAGAAAATAAAAAGGTTTGAAAAATGTTCCATGTAAAGCATAGTTTGGAGTTGAAAATATTATGTTCATATTAATTCGAATTAAGGAAGAAATGCACTTGTTTACCAATGTTTCCGCTACATTTAATGAAATAATGAAATAATTATACCAATTCGTCAATAAGCTAGATGGCTCCAAATATTTTGCCCAATTTTTTTTAGCGACGGAACTGGTCTTGACAACAATTGTATTGGACATACTTCTTACACTCATCATAGTTAACGCATGGCCTGTAGGTCACGATCGTTTCAGGTTCTTAGAAGTGCTCCATCTGCTATCCGTGCAACACAAATGAAATCCCTGTTTCGAATTAGTTGGGTGTTCCTTGTAAACTGAACGTATTATGGAAGCGGAGAGTGGATTCTTTCTATTTATTTTTATTTTCCTTCAGTATTTTGTGTGCCTTAAAGTCATACAATTCTTTTAATTAATCTTGGGTTACCTCGGCACAGTAAAAGAACCGGGAAAATTGCATCAGAAAAGGTCAAATGTCGGATCAATTCCAATATTAGCTGTGATCAACTTCTTTCCTTTTATCCCCACTCTAATGCAGTATAAATAATCTAATAACGACTGGAGTTTTTAATTAAATCTCTTGTGTCTTTCAGTGCATATCCTCAACTTCTATTCAAGAGAGAAGCTGATGATCTTGAAAAGATTAACCAATACTCAGCCTATTTCATTCCGAGAGGCATCGCAATTAAAGTTCTTTCAGAGGAGAAAACTTCTCCAGTAATCTTCTATTTTGTTTTGTACTCCGCTAGTGATGGAGTGATTCAGGACCGGCATTCATTTCCCTCCCGTTTTCTTTTTGTGCAGTTCTCTTTCTCTCTTTAATGAAACCTTTTCATGCAGTCGTCCTTTCTCTGTCTTGGATACTCCCTCGAGGGCCAGCAGCACCCTACCATTATGCAGGTCTTCCTTGTAAATAGCTGATAGCCATCTGTAGAACAGCATTTTCACATACTGGTCTTTTTGCTTCATTTCGAACATTCTAACTTCCAATACGTATCTTCCCATATTTTTTCAAATATAATTCCTGAACAAATGAGAAAAATGTGTAGTGATTAACTTCAAGAAACTTGAGAGATTTTAATTACACACAGTAAAACATTGTTATATAGAGACAAATTTGTGTATGTGGTGAGAGTTGAAAAGATCCCTTAACTGATATTGGCTATTCCACTCAAACGTGAATTGCTTGAAGCCAACCAATCATGTGCATAACAGTTTGAAATTTCACCCAATGACCACCTTCATTCGCGATACGGTTATAAATTTCATTATAACCTCTCTTGAATTTTTATTATCACGTCCTCTGCTTTTCTTATGTTTTGATCAGGTAGGCATCCAGCTGCAACGCCTTACGTGATTTGATGCAACAGAGCCGCTAACTTTAAATGTAAAAAATCTGATGTGTTGCACTCACATGACTTTCTCTACTCTTGTACTAACCATTCTTACAAACTCTTATTCCTAGATCTTCTTCGTGTTAGTTGAGATAAATATTTGTACAAACTATCTTATTGTTTATTTCCTTGTAGGTGCAAGGGGAATATAAGAATGCTGTAGGCCTTGAGCGCTAGTCAACTGTTTTAAAGCTTTGAGTTTCCGTTTTCTTTGCACGGTTAACATAAAAAATGAATAACGATGTTCTATTTGACAGAAGTGTAAGTTCTCCAAAACTCACATAAATAACAAGCAATATCTCCGAAATGGCTCACTCTACAAAAATATTTCGACATAAATTGTGTATTTTAGCAAGATCATCCAGAGTAAATACGACTACAGGGACTATAGCCAGAAAATTCAAGATATACATTTCATTTGTCATAAAAATACCTCAAACATATGGCACTTTATACAAAATTGTTAGCCAGTTTCAAGAAAATTAAAATTTTCCATGTAAAGGGTAGTTTAGGGTGGAGAAATTTTCTTCAAAATCTTCATGTGGTATCCTTGAAAGACATTTAACTTAAATACCAACTTTGGTTTTTAACCGACTTTTCGTTTTTGATTGCTGTACACAGACTAACAGACACAGACACACACACGGACCTTTTTCTAAAAATGCCTTTTTTTGGATTCAGGGGACGTCAAAACATATATTTCCGATGAAATCTCGACATCGAATTTTTCGGTGGAACACAATACGTTTTGCTGTACGTAGTAGAGAAAGTAAAAATGGCTGACTCTCGCTTCTGTGAAGCATCTAATGCTGAAATATATGAAACAATTCGAAGAGGGAAATCTCAAAATACATAATACAATAGGAAATATGTTTGGAATCAGTTTGACAAATTTTACATTGAACGAAATTGTAAGTTTGGTGAGTGGTATTTAATCTTATAGGCCGTGCCAATGGACGCTGATGTATGGCTGCTTCATTTTAATTTAAGAGATTAGTGATATCAATGCAGCATTTAAATAACATTTCATAGGCTATATTATCCTTTAAGTGATGAAATAGTCTTAATAAATGTAACCCATAATAGTCAAATTGTCTAGATAAATTGACAATCACTTGTGGCATTGCTTACGTAATTAATCTTAGACGTCAATAATTCCTTTATCAAGCCGTAACAAGATACTTATCAAGGTAGGTCCATCACCAGTCTTCGACATTGTTGTTACTTCACACATACAAATATCCCCACTGTGTATCAGCTAAGGTATGGAGAAATGCTAAGAAAACAGAAGATAAATTGAAGCAAAATAAAGGTGAAACCTAAGTATAATTAATTTGTTATATTTTCTTCGTATTTTGTCTGATCATTTTCGACAAACCTAACCTCTACAGATACGTTTTAGTTAAGTGATTTTGCTGTAATTCTTCTTTGTGATGTAATTAATGTCATTATATATTTAATATACATTGGTAAAGGGAGAAATTTGTGCCAGCCTAAAATCCACAACTACTCTACAAAATATTTCATAATCAACATCTGAAGATTATAACTTTTCTGAGGATCATAGAGCATGCGCCAACGGCAAAATGTTATTGTTGTTTATATTCCCAAGAACGGTACTTAGTGCAGCTTTTTTTTTTTTTTTTTTTTTTTTAAATCAGAACAGTTGATATGACATCGGAAGTTAGTCGGCCATATTCGTTGATTTCGTCATTAAGTTACAGGAAATAGTTCCCAATACATGTTCATGCAGCAAATGTCAGAAGACTCTTCTGAATGTAACTTACAGGTTTCACATAACCTTACTAAACAATCAACGTGATCTCGTGATCAACGCTGGAAACCAGAACAAGTTAGGAGGATAATGGCACTAATTTTTGGACAAGAGTGTACAGGGAAACACCTCAGCGTGGCTTTCAATCTTTGTCTGCAGCAATTTACAGTCACTATCCATCACCTTTCGACACCTGCTTTTTGACAGCCTGTGTACCGAGAGAGACTCGACTTCACAGCTGTCGCAACAATGCAGGTAGTGTGATTTTTAAGACCTAGATATGTTTATTTAAGATCTAGTTATGAAAGCTTGTTGTGTGCACACACATGTATAATGTGTTAATAATAAAGTTATGTCTACTTTTTAAACTATTTTACGTATTCTAATGTACAAATTAGGTTTGAGTATCCTTTAAATGTTACATCTGCTTTTTGTTCTACCTGCTCCTCCCCATCCTGTTTCTCTCTCTCTCTCTCTCTCTCTCTCTCTCTCTCTCTCTCTCTCTCTCTCTCTCTCTCTCTCTCTCTCCCCTCTCTCTTATCCTTTCTCTTTTACCTTTCCCAAAAATGTTGACATGTCCTTCATTTTTCAGTTTCTCATTTAATATGTTTATCGCTACCAACTTCCCCTTTGTGATCTCAATCTCTTTCCTTCAATTTCTTATCCATTCTTATTTTTCTATGTAAGTAAGCACACACTTTATTTTCTAGCTCACAGCGTATTTACTGTCTGTCTTTTATTGCCTTTCTGCTCAGAAGGTTGTTAGGCTTATGAAGTTACAGGTTAATACCTGGGATGCTCTTTTTATTAAAGTGATAGGTAAACATGAAATTATAAAAATTTAGTTTTGGGTTTCAGTTTTAAAAAATATTTGTAGTCTTCTAGTTTAAGACATGCCTTTCGGAGCAGCTTTAGTCACTCAAATGTCAGTTACCATGCATAACCATCTAAATTGTTGTGACAATTGTTGTGTCACTTTTGATCCTCGTTTCTTCGAAAGTACATTTACTTTATTTACATGCCTTTTGCTCAAACTATTTAAACTAGAAAAATACAACATCCTATGTTTATATACTGCAGGAAACTCAATTTTAGAAAGCAAACAAATCACGTTAATTGGATAACCATTTTGTTATTTCACAAATACTGTGTGCAGAATGAAGTTGGAAAGGTAGACTCAGACTGAAAAATTCAATACGATAGTCGTATTTGAACTACAGACCTCGGCTTCCCGTGCCTTTGCTCTAACCAACTGAGCTACTATCGTAATATGCTGGTACGTCATTAAATTTTCTAAATTACTGACATTCTATTCCGGTAAACCACAAGGCACACTCAAATACATTTGAGAGCAAATCCCAATGACGATTTGCAATCTCTAAAATACAAGTCCCGCAGTTCATAATCAACCAATCATTTATTGACGTAACATATGAGAGTATTAAAGTTTGTTTCTCTTCGTTAATTGGATTCTATAATTTTAACTTCCTCTAATGCTGACCTACCATATTAACAACTAATTAAAGTTGCATAATTATGATTACACGATGTAATACAAATAACGTTCCTACTAAGAATAGAAATATTTCTTGCCTGATAAAGTTAAATAGAATGATTCCAAGTTGTTTGTATATTGGCAACCATTCCAACTACATATATTCCATTTCCATCCATATTTATGTTTAACCATCCTATTATAATTATTCTAGTACTCTCCTTACTTTAAGCTCCATCTTTAGGTGCCGCTCTAACTCAAACACTTCCCTACACGTTCATATTTGTTTCTCCTTTCAGAGTGAAAAGTTTCATAATTAAAGCTTCCTCATCTGTATTATTCAATTTTTGTTACAATGAGTTTTCTCTCCAAGCCTTTCTTTGATTACAGTTCACTTCTACATACATTGGACATTTCAATTAATCTTTGTCCTGTCTTGGGTCTTTTAAATTCATGTCTCCAGTTCTCGCCCACACAGACTCTTCTCTGTTTTATCGCAAATCTCTATACACAGGTGTATGTAGGATTTAAACTCTTGTGAATAATTTATTTTCCAACCTACAAGTGCATTTTATGGTCAGATTAAATGTGTCACATGGTAGTTGTTGAAATGCTCAATATGGTGAGCATACACTTGTGCATTATACTTTTCTGAATACAAGTCACGACAGCTTCCTTAGTGTGCACACAAAGGATTCAATGCCTGAATCACATTTTAAAGTATGCCCTGGTTACCAGGTTTACGGCGATACACTTCGACCTTTACTCTGCCCCATAAGAAAAATCTCTTGTTACCTTCACATGAGTGTTTACCTATTCTTCTACATACTATTCCTACAAATCCTCTTATTCAATCTATTACAGTTAATTGAAATGTTTCTTACATTGTTCCTTGTAGATGCAATTGGAATAGAAGAACATAGGCTTAAGCGATAATCAAGCTTTATAGGCGCATCATTCAGTGAGTGAGTGTGAGTGAGAGAGAGTGAGAGTGTGTGTATATGTGTGAGAGTAAGATTTAAGGGCCCATCGATAACTAGGTTAATTTGATCGGTATGTGTTGGTTTTGAAATTCCATTTCCTTTGTATCGTCAGGACATAAAAAAGTGAATAACAACTTCCTATTTGTGAAAAGTAGGGTAGGTTACGTAATTCCGTGATAGTTTTGAATAAGTGTTGTGTAATGGTCATAAATGGACAAAAGTCATTTAAAACACGATTCAAGCACACAATTAGAATGCTCTATAACATATTTTACCCGATTGAGAATTAACAAGTTGTATAAGTATACTTAAAAACTGTAGAAATAAAGTTTGTGGCGATGGCTCCTATGATTCTTTTACATACCCTGTAGTTTTCCCTGTCCCATATTGTTTTTCTTTCCCCTCGAAGAACTCTAGAAGTATTGCATTGTCTTCCATCCAAAAATTCGATATCCATATTTCACCGGATGCTTCTCCGGAACTTTTGCCAATAGTTTAAAAATTAATAAATCGGTAGCCGATAGGAAAAATGAGAACATGAACCTCCGCTGAGAAGTTAGTGAACTAGACGTTTCTTTACATCAGGGAAGGAGTCACTGAATGACATCCGAATGTTACTCCATAGAGTAACTGGCTGACAGACACTCCTTCAAATTTAGACTCGTTGTACCAACCATAGGAACTGCACATCACAATATTCTAGAATTATTAGAACTTGGGAAAGTTTCGCGACTGTGCTACGCAAGGGTATAGCGCTAACCACAGCGTGGAGTAGAATTACCAGATTATTTGCATAATACATCAGGAAATGTGCAAAATACATTACGTTTTTATGTAGGACGCTCCCTAGCTGCCGTGGTGGTCTTCAGGAAGCATATTATACTGACTGTATGCGCATTTTAAAGTACCTCAGTTACGCGTACCCCAGGTTGAATATGTCTGGGTTAGACCTGCTTCATGATAGCATTTAGCTTTATTCCAGAAGCAGGTGACGATGTTTGGGACCGTTGTAGTTCAGTAATTTCTTGCCAGAGCTCAGAGGGAGTTTTATAGTTGTTTCACAGATGTCTCCTAAAAACCAGCTTTACAACTGAAGAGCGTTTAATGCAATGTAAGGCACGTCATTCAAGCGTTTGTTGAATGCTGAGTTTTCGGATGCTTGTTGAAACAAAGGAAAGGTTCTGAAAGGCTTTACAACTTCATTCTCTTTTGTAGCCAGCAACATACTTGGCATAAATTTGTTCTGTCAGAAACAGCTAGAAAGAGACAGACAGAAGCCCTCGTCCTCTTCTCGGGGAAAGATACTTCTTACATTCAGTATGAATTTACACTCAGTCGAACTCCAAACTTTCAATGAATGCGAAAAACAGTGGTTACTTCTAGCGTTAGCTAACGAGAGGCTATTCAGATGCTCTAAACGAAAACTAAATTCCCCTCATTCTCAACAAACTTTAAACCGCGTAGCTAAAAGAAATTAAGCGAAAATAAATCCTCACACTACCTCTCTTGAAGAAAATGCTTTTCTTCTTTTTGCTCCTCCAGTAGGTCGTTTATCTTGTCCTGACTTCACAGGTCCTTTCAGCAACGGCTGTCTTCCCTTTTTTACTTTCTCTACTGCATACAGTAGAGGAAGTATTGTATTCCACCCAAAAATTCGATGTCAAGATTTCACCGGAAATACATTTTGAGGCCCCCTGAATCGAAAAAAAAACAAAAAAAAACGCATTTTTAGAATAAGGTCCGTGCGTGTGTGTCAGTCTATGGACAGCATAACTCAAAACGAAAATTCGGTTAAAAACCAAAGTTGGTATTTAAGTTTAATGTCTTTCAAGGATATTTTCAAGAAAATTTCCCCACCATAAACTAACCTTTAAATGGAAAATTTTTCGAAATTTTTTATTTTCTTGAAAATGTTATTATGTAGTATAGTTATTTCGGAATTCTACTTTATTTGCTTCAAACTAAAAACGCCGGCCTTCGTTCCTAAAACCATTTTCTATGCTAATGGCATAACGTCTGTCACATTCAACCTTTGTTTGAAATTCTAATAAGATTGAGTAAGTGACTTGAAATGTGTTTCTAATACTGAAAATATAGCGATGTATTTCACAAAAACTATTAAACATTGAAGTTTCATTACAAAATGTCATAAATTCAATGAAGTTTCTTAGACTGTGCATTTTAAATAAGCAATTGGGATTAAGGACTCCTTTGAGAATTTTAAAATGCTACAATGTTAAAATTATTTCACATTTATTTACTCACTATTTGCGCAATTTTATCCAAATAAGGCTTTTTATAGAAGATTACGTTAAATATAAGTGAAAGAAATAAACACAAGCAATTCCAAAAGAGTAACTCATATGTAAGTTGTACGTAAAATTTAAAGATAATTCTTTCATTCACTCATAAATAATTAAATTATTTAAATTATCTGTAACTAATGAAACACAATACAAGATTGTTTAGAGTTGGTAAATTAGTAGTTTGAATAAGAAAAGCCACTAAATCCTTTGCAGGCAAGGGTCTTTCTCCCCATTTTGCGTTGGCATATTTGTTTCTTTTGTTCTTGTTGTGGTTTCAGCTACCATATGTTAGCACCGATATGATACAGGTGTGTAAAGTTTCCAATCTTAATTGAATGTTAATATCTTTGTCTAGGAGTAGGAATTTGAGTCCCCAAATTTTCTCCATGCTTGACTTATTCTTCTTTGAATTTGTTGTCCCCATTTTCTGTTAGCCTGACTGTTTGACCCAAATGTAGGTATGTATTCGCTTCAGTATTTAATTTGTGTGCCGTCTATTATTATTGATATCTCTATCACTTGAAGTAGGTGACCAAATTTTCAGAAATATTGTATAAAATAGCTTTAGAAGACAGACATGTCAGTGTTCCCTTGACTTAATATAAAGTAATAAAGGTAAGAGAACTAGAATTGCTCTGGGAAGCTGAAAATAAGATATGGAGGAAAACATTGACATAAATAACTAGCAGAGGAGGAAAAAAGAAGACACTTGTGAAATGTAAAATCTGAAAAAGAAATAAATAGATTTTGCAATCTGGAAAATTGGATATGAAGTTTGGAAAAGGTAGAAAAGCATAGAAACGTAGGAAGGCTTTGCTGCAAAACTCTGTATTTCAAACAGTAAAAGTAACATTATAAACTGTTGCTCCAATGTCATTGGCCTGCAACACTAGTAGCACAGCTACTGAATGACGCAGGTGCGAAAATGATTGCATAAATGCCTCGATACAAGTCTTGCGTCAGGTACATTGTGCAACAAACATGCGAAATGGACCGTTTCTGTTGGAGAAAGTCTCAAGGAGTCGTGCTGCCCTCCAGGACAGAACGTCCCCTGTTCGTGCTCAATCAGTGACATTAAAACATGGCGTTTCTATGGAAAAATACCAAATACGAAATCCTGTCTCTGGAGTTTTTACTTTCTCTACCACGTACATAGTAGGTAGAGAAGGTATTGCATTCTACCCAAAAATTCACTACCGATATTTTACGGAAATACGCGTTTTGAGATTCCATGAATCAAAAAAGCATTATAATAAATTATGTATTTATAATTTAAATGCTATACAATATACCTATAGGCATATACACTTATATTTTCTTAAAATCCTGAAACATGGTGTTAAATGTGATCATGAACAGTCAGTTATACTTCTCTGAAGAAGTAATGTTGCGCGAAACATCTAGCTTGTTTGAAAAATAACCAAGAAGTTCCATACAACTGAAGTATTTAAAATTGTGCTTCACTAAAACAATGATATCAATAGATCTGTTCCCTTCATCCGTCCACTGTGCTCTTATTAGTGAAAATACTCTTTCAACATTTAGTATTGTGTTGCTTTGCCTCCACAGAACACCAACCTTTGCCCTCAGACTGCAAATGCTGCGTTGCCAACCTGGTACTAATACAGGAGTATGGTGTAACTCTGCTGCCATAGCGAGTTGCAGTTGTAACTAATAACCAATTAACCAAGTATCCATTTCTATTTTCGCAGTTGTCAGTTCATTTTCTAATGATCACTGCTTGCTTTTGAAAATGTAGGACATTAGACACTTTTCAAAAATTCCCCCCGGACGCCGGACAAATGGTTAGCATGTCCGGACGTCTGGTAACCCTGATATATAGAGGAGAAGATACACAACAACAATGGCAATGTGTGTATGGGGGGGGGGGGAGGGGGGTAGAGGGGGACGGAGGTCGGACACCTCGACCCATCGCAATTCAGACATGGATCTTTTGCGGGCTGCCACCTCCCCTCCCCTGAGAGAACGGATTACGTGAAGTGAGACTGGAGGTTTGCCAGTGAGGAAGGCAGCGAAGCCTAGACACGCATTGAAGTCTCTGACAGTTATAGATATTGGCACTTGGCGTACAACCGAAATGCTTCCTTTACCAAAGAAGAGGGTGACGTGGTGACCTTTGCGGCCCACGCAGCAGCTTCCAGGGAAGGTCAGGTAAGAGGTTCCAGGGCGCAAGCAACTATGCCATCTGTCCGCATTCGCCGGAACGTACCGCGCTACTAACAAAACCTGAAAGATGACAAAGAAAGGAAATGAGAAATGAAGGGAAAGGAATCCCTGTGGAAGAGATTAATACACCCCTGCTCGTCTAAGTGACATGGGGAAAGCACGGAAATTGAACCCGCGACCTTGAAAGAATGGATAATGCCAGACTTACAAAGCTTTCACTGCAATAGATATAAACCAGAAGGATGGCGTTCAAGAGGGCAACCAAACACCAGATGGAAAGATGTCTTTGCGTCGGAATGGGCTTTATAACCTAACCTTGAAGTAGAAGAAGAAGAAATATGCTATACGCGCGCGTATGCACACGTAAGCACGCACACTCACATTCACACCTTTTTATGAGAACGCTTTTTTGATTCATGGAATCTCTAAACGCGTATTTCCATGAAATATCAGTAATTTTAATGCGAAAAAGTTGTGTAAAAGCATTTAATGTAAATATAGGCCATTAGGTTTGTGTTCTTTGGCACTTCAACTGTCTTAAAGGACTTCGAGAGCAAAAGTCATTGTATGTAATTGAAGCAAAAGATTCAATGTTTTTTAGGACTAAAAACTTTTTTTGACATTTTGACCAAATTTTATTTATGTGCAAGTTTCATGTGCTGGAATCAACACCTAATTTACATCTATTTAGGATGAGTGTTCCGATCAATGTTATTTAATATTGAAGAAACCAGGATTTTTTAATGACATAAGTCCCTATATCACTGTCACAGGAGAAATAAACGTACTCATCGTTGTCAAGTTGTAAGGAAGGAATGCGGCAGTAGAATTTGTGAACTCGTGACAGACACTGCAGTAATTGCAAGCTGTCTTACGAAAGCTTGTGTAACCTAAATTGCTTTTGTGTTGTCAAGGTTACGCTTGGAGCAGTAAGGATTACCGATAGTAATTACGAGGTGCTATTCAGCTATCTCGCACAATGTAACACGTCCATTGCGTTCCCATTCCGTCGTTGGCAGCAATATCTTAATTACCTGAGATGCAGTGGCGTATTTCAGTAGCACAACATACTCGTGTGTGTACACAAGAATATTGCTTACAAATACTTTCACTACCTTTAACAAGTTCACATGCACCTATTATACAATATTATACAGAGCTTTCATTTAGATACGTGGCCGGGCTAGCGAGAATTTCCTTGACACCGAGAAGCACGCCGTTTGCCGGCGAAGCCGGATATTAATAACCCCTTAAATTCAAGCGCATAGGTTTCTCATTCAAATTATAACTACAATATTCACCACAGAAGATGTACCGACACACATTTCTAAAAACTTTTAAGGAAATTTACATTAACACCTATTAATTTTCCATGGTCATGTAAATAAATCGTGCTTCGTACGTAAAATAAATGTGGGTCAATAGAACGGTCATTGATATTTCCAACGCTCAATTGCAGATACTAATTAAACTCCATGCTAACAATTCCTAAAGTACAGTTATCTTATAAGATTTTATTTTACAACTTCAGTGATATTCCAAGTCAGTTAGAATTATATTAGGTAGTTTAACATTGAAATTAAGATGCTAACACCGTTTAATTGTCTAAAATACCCTCCACGAACTTCAGAAAATACACTTCTCCCATCCCAAGGCACTCTTGACTATTTAGTGTCTGTGGGTATGTCTGTGTGGAGGTTTGTGTGTGTGTGTGTGTGTGTGTGTGTGTGTGTGTGTGTGTGTGTGTGTGTGTATTAATAGCACAAGAGAATGCTGTAAAATAGAACCATAAATAATTCAATACTTGGACAGATTCATAGATTAATCCAAATTTATTCTTTTGCATAACTAATTCTGTAGCCTATTCAAATTTTGAACACCCAAGGACGTAGACCTTTGCTTTAGGTCTTTCTAAATGGTTCGGTATAACATTAAATGGTTAAAAGCACCATTAATATAAATATATGTTGATACAATTACGGGAATCGTGGCATTACTAAAATTTTGTGACATCGGGTTCGGCACACAACAAATGACGGACGGGGCTAATCTACTTCACACCACATACCGGGCCGGCGAGTGGGAAAAGACGTTGAAGGTCAGCTGCCTCGCGCTACTGCTGTGTGTACGTGACTGTTGACAATCGAAGCGCAGAAACAAAGGGGGGGGGGTCGAGAACGTTCACGAGAATTCTAGCTGTCATTTCTGGGAATATACAGAATATTTTAAAATCGCTCATACAACGCATTTCAATTACCAGTAGATGCTAGTGCCCATTGTATACTAAACCCAAGAGTCCATAATGCATCTATTTGTGCATCTGCTATGAAAACAAAAATATAATGTAGGTATTGTTTTATGTTTCAGGTTGTTCCATCAGCGTACGGTCGCATGCGAGACTCGTAGGTTCTCAGCGACAGCCCATAGTAATCATGCAATGCACCCGCTCAACTTGCCCCCCATGGGCACAGGCCCTCCGGTACAGCAGCGCCGCAAGTTCAGCTTCCCTGCATCCTTGCACTCCAGTCTCCTGGGTCTCACTGCCACCAGCGGCGCCTCGACTGCAACCGGCAACGAAACATCGACAACAGCTTCTTCGGCTCGTCGCCGCTTCAGCAATGTCAGCGACGCCGTCTCCAGGTAAGCCTCCAACTGTTTTGACGTTGAAAACATTCTTCTGAAAGTATCTTAATGGTTGTAGCCCATAAATTTTGTCAGACCTGAAATTGAAGTTAGCATCCGCTAATATAAAATTAAGAGGCTGAGGATTTCTTAAGCGAACGGAAATTAGAATGCCCTGCAACTGGACTTTAGGCAGTGCCGTCGGAGCTTCCACCCCTACCCCCCTCCCTGTACAGTCTGTGTGCATATACATCACACCTTGTCCTACTGTCTTCAAGTGCCGATTCCGTGTCGCTTTCTCTGGCCACAGGAATAGGCACATACTTAGTTCTATGCAGAAATACAATATGCGTAAAACATGCAAAGAGAATATACAGGAATATATTAAAGAATTCGATCCACAGTATATTACTATAAATGGTGGTAGATATTATAGAATGCAAACTCTGTCATTCAGAGATAGGAGGGAAAAGCTATTTAACAATGCGCAACATTATCGTAATAAATGACATTGCCAACAAGTGCATAATTTGGTGTGCTCAAATGCCCTCTATCTCATATGCAATTTAAAGCCATAGGTTGTCTTGAAAGGAAGCCAAAAGGAATTTATCAAATATATAATTAAATCAAATTCGCATTGTAAGGTTTATTATAATAAAATCACATCGCATGATTTTACTGATCTGGGCAGCTAAGCCAGGACAGCAATACCGTCCGCCCTGAAGAAAGGCTCACAAACTCACTAGAGGAAACCAACAGTTATATCCCAATAAATTCAAATATTAATTCCTCACTTTCCAACATGTTGCGACACAGTCAAACAATGCAGTCAATCTAGCGTTAAAACAAACCTAAAACACAGTAAAAGAATACGTTAAATCAGAGTCTCCCAGGGTGCATGCACCGGTGCATTGCACGGTGCAAGGTACAAAGTGCGACCACGAAAAGTTGACCTTGGTGCAAATCTCCACCCGCTCTTTCCATACGCTTCTTCCCTCGCTTTGTCATCTTTCTTCCTCACTTTCAACGCTGTTTTTTCCTCACTGCCTCAAGTTCACGTGTTAAACTGGTTAATTTGGTTTTTAATACCAAATCTGGTGGTTTTAATAATCTAGAAAGCACTGGTACAAAACTCATTTTTACTTTCTCTACCACGTATGGTAAGTAGAGAAAGTATTGTATTTCACCCAAAAATTCGATGACGAGATTTCACCGCAAATATGTTTTGAGGCCCCCTGAATCGAAAAACAGCACTTTTAGAAAAAGGTCCGCGCACGCGCGCGCATGTCAGCCTGTGCGAGTTTCACCGAGTCGTCAAGATGCACAGTGCAAGGAAGCTCTGCACCTTAGATTGCACCTGGTGCGATTTTAAACTTTGAGAGGCGCTGCGTTAAATAGCTCTAAGTGCGCCACAATATTTTAATACCTGGATCATCCAATAAGTGAGGTTCCCGATTTTTATGTGAAAAAACAAACAACACTGATTTTCAAGAACTTAGAAATTGTTTTTGGTATGTTGGCTAAATATTTCATTAAATGCCACGTTAAACAGTCACCATAGAAATGCCACGAGTAATGTGACTCATTTTAAATTGCAAGCAGTCGTAGATTCTTAATTGAAAAAAAAAAAAAAAAAAACTGCTCTGAACGTCCATAAAAACGTAATCTCTATTTCTGGAGATTTCCTTTGCCCAAAAATGGTGGTTATAGTTACCACACACAGAACAGATTAAAGCAATAAATTAATTCCTGTGAGAATTTACGCCTCGTATATTTGAAATACCATATAAAAATGGCTTGCGTTGAAACATGCAAATCAGGCTTAAAAAACGCCATGAAAGGTTGCAACGTAACAGGCAAAGTATCCAAATGGAAACAAGACTTCAAGCGGTAAACACTAGAAAATGGCGTAATGTAAAATACGCTGAAACTCAAGGTAGCAAATAGCTGAGTGGTATAGTGATTTTACATTCAGTGATCCAAACTGCCAACTGTGATTGTATTCCTATCTAGCTGATAACTAACTTTAATATTTTTCTTTTTTATTTATTGTTTTGGACTGTTCCCAAAAACACTTAAAATAGTACATATATGGGCCAAAATCTTGTCTACTCAGCAGAGAGATGATAAGCCAAATAACAAATAAACAGTATCTTGCCGTAATTAGATATCAACGCTGGAAATAAGACTGCCGCAGTAGTTTTGGAGCACTAATGTACTCGACTAAAAATTACAAGTATATCTTAAATTTTTTGGGAATAAATACCGGTATTTTGTATTGTTAATTGTTTTTGTAAATTATATATAGAATTATACGTTTGTAAATTTTTTGTTATTATTTTAGTAGAGGATTAACGGATATCAGTAAATTTTAATGCTGGATACCAGTATTATTTGTATGCTTATTTTGTATTTGAATTGGTAGTTTATTTTATTTATTTTATTTTATAATATTTTTATTTTATCTTAATTTTTAATCTGAAAAATTGTTTTGTAGATTTGTATTTTTTATAACTTGTACGCAATTTGGAAGCTACCTCCCAGTGTAAGGAATTAGGTACCGGGATGAAAATTTTCTGATTTTATTTATTTGTTTGTGCTACTCGTATGACATGCATTTTTTTGGACTTAACCAGTTGTGAGATATTTCTTGATATTGGTCTGAATTTTCAAATACTTTGTTTTGAATTCTGCAGTGATATTCGTTTCTTTTCCCTCACGGTCATGTAAAGAGAACGGAATTCAAAGCTATCGCATCGTGAAGCCTCTTAAAATATTTGTTACAGTTTAAGCCTATGTATTCCCCATCACGTTGTGCGTACAGGGAAATTTCTCAAATTCTTGTCTCGATTAACATGAAGTATATATAAGAATAAGCTTTTGTAATAATAAATTGTTATAGAATGTGTAGAGAAAGTCATGTGCATGTAAAATGTCATATTTCCAAGCGTTAATCCGCAATTGGTTTTTCTCGTGATCGTGCAAAGAGCATTGAAATTTCAAAGTCATAACAGAGTGGTCTGCTTTTTAAAAACCGGTCTTGTGGTTTAGGCTGTGTACTTCTTATATCTTTAACGAGGGGCTCTAATGACCTAGCTGTCGACGGGCCCTTAAACCCTACTCACTCACTCACTCACTCACTCACTCACTCACTCACTCACTCACTCATATCTTTAACGAAATTTTTAAATGTGTAATGAACGTTTATGTTAATTAAACAAGAAATAAATAGAATAGTAAACTTTAATAAAAATAGTTTGTAGTAGAGCGAAAAGAGAAAGGAATGTGAATGCAGCACATTAAAGTGTTATACGAATAATAGCAGATATGAATTTTAGAGAAAGTCGAATTCACGTCACATTGTATTTTATTTAGCCATGTGTCATCATTTTGCTCTTTGTATTAGCATACACAACTTTGTATTAGTTTCGCTATCAGAATTAGGTTATCGCAAAGTTCGGTCACGTGATTGATGTCGGCGCGATTTGGGATTTCCTGAAGTTCAGTTCCTGGTTAGTGATGATAGATATTTGTTGAGTGACAGCCTAGTCCATAGAGAGCTTTGACGTATTGTGTATGTACGTACTTGTGTGCTAAAAAGCAAGTTGGAAAATAACTAGTTTATTTCCTTTACTGAACATTAGAAATGGCATAGTAATGAGTAAGCGAGTTCATGCGTACATAAAAATGAAAATATTATTTAATATAGTGAAACTGGAGAGTTAAAATAGAAAACCACGTGTAGATTTATAGAAATAATGTGTTTACTCGCGTGTGATTGGTGGACTTAGGTTATGAAACTGCATTTTACCAAAGCAGTTTCCCTAAATGAGAGAAAGGTAAGAACCACTGTTACTCTATGCATTCTCTATATTTACGCCCACTATTTCCATTAATAGTATAATTTATAATATCTGTATTTTTTTAATTTTTCGTGTACACTTTTTGCTATCTCAGTGAAATTGAGTAGGTAATATGATATGAATAAGGAGCGCGTTGCAGAGTATTAACATATTCCCTGAGGTTTCTCACGTTTAAAAGAAATAAAATATATTCAGGAATATGCTGCAGTTTGGTGCATATGTTTAATTCACTTTCCAAATTACATGTATAATTTGAGTAAAATATTTCCTCTTATTGTTCTTTACGTGATTAACCTCCCCTTATGTAGGACTTACAAGCAAGTATCTTGGGTCAGACGCCTGTCTGGGAATAGACGAACCTATGGACCGGACAGAGTAAAGGCTTGTAAGCGGATGGTCAGCCAGGCATCAGGTATGAGAGTGAGGATGTGCGTGCCAGCTCTTCGCTCCTTTGCCCACTTGTGCCCTGGACCTTCATACCACTGGTCTAAGCCATGCTATTCTTGATCCTTCCTCCCCCCAAGTGTATTCCTCTGTATCCGAGTTCAATTTTATTTCATTTGTTAGTTTTACAGGGGACTTAATTTTACTATCCAATTTAATTTGCTGTTGGCAATATGCATTAGTCTCCTGCAATACTTCAGTTTAGTGTGGGTCCTTTGTTGCAGGAAGCTGTCGAACACGATAGGCTGGAGGTCTGCTCCAGTACCCACTCACGACGTGGTGGAACAAGGCAAATCGCTATGTAGTCAATATATTAGAAGTAGACTGAAGCGGTCAGGTGTGTTCAACAGGAAGTGCGGCCTGACGCGCATGCGCGGCGCTGCTGGAGTTCCTGGAGGTGTGGTGGTCCGGGACGTGTTCCCAGAGTTGGCGAGCATCGGCCAAGAATTAGAAAGGATGCACCCCAAACTGTACACGTCGGTTGCAAGACAGGTAATTATAATTTTAGCACCTCTAACTGAAAGTATACAATTGAGCAGCAAGATGGTATGTGGCAAAAGGGAAAGAATACAATGCATTTAATTTATAGCGGGGCCAAAAGTTGCGTGTATTCTTAGTTTACTTTTACTGCAATGACCACGATATTTTTCCGCAGACCCGCTAAAGGCTGTCTCATAAGTTCGTTTCTTGTTACGTTTCAGACACTAAGAACGCCTGGGAACACTCCTGACCCACAGCACAGCTACGACAGAGTAGTTCACAAACTTTCTGCCGGCATTGTGAGGCGGTTTTGCCCTTCCAATAGTAAAACAGCATAAGATGTTGGAAATGTTCCTTTCTTGCTTTCCATAGTTTTGTAACAATATTTAATATGCTGTTGATGTTAATGCGAAACGAATGCACAGGTACTATTTAGCTTCTATAAATCTTACGAAGTTTTATTACTCACAGCCTAGCATCAGTCTGAGAGCTATACGATTTTATTACTGTTACCACAGGGAGTACGGATCTATTTTGTGGATGAAACAATCAATATTGTTTTAATGAATGTTTTAACCACTTATTAACACTTAAAAATCATTATCCTTCTCATGAAACACTATTACAATTATTTTCTTACTAAATATGGCGGAGTTCTTGGCTAACAAACAAAATGGCTAGGTGCAGCCAACGATCGTGGAAAGTCAATGTTCTTTTCTAATCTCACTGCATTCGATTGCTCTCAATCAATTATTGATGAAATTGCTTCTTTGTATGAATATCACAAATCGTAAAGAGATTAGGTAACTACGATAAGATGAGTGTACAGAGGGTTCGGAGTTTTCAGCCACTATAGTTGGAAAATGTGAGCCAAGCGAACGAACTTATGAGACAGCTGTGTTATACTGCATCTTGAGTTCGAGCTGTAAAGACTAGGGTTTGCTCATTGTGCATGTCAAAACTGAAAGTTTATTCAAGAAATCTGTATTGTATGTGAGTTACATTTGATTATTTTACCGAATCATAACGAAGGTATACGGGTATGTAGACAGTTTCGGGAGACATTTGCTGGTATTGCAGCTCCAAACAGAGATGCTGTCAGATGTCTGGTTAATAAATTAGAACAATGGGATCACTAAACACCGAACCAAGAAGCGGAAACACATATTCTAACAGGAAGGGAGGGGAATCCACGAAATACGTGCATCATGCGCTATTCTGCTATCCACAGAAATACGAGTAAGGCAAGTGTTGCACAAGTAGGTGTTTCAAAAAACCTCTATTCATACGGCTGCTAAACTTTGGAAATTTATTGTTCATGAACCACAATCTCGTGACGACAGTGAATGTCACAAAGGAGTGCTCATCTTCTGTTGACCAGGAGATATAAACTGAAGACCGTCAAATCAGAGGAAATTCCGTTGTCAGAGTTTAAGGGAACGTTCTGGTACCAAATGGACTTTTTTCCCTAATCAACCAATTTTAATTAAATTTTTGGGCTAAATTACACCTGCTACGATATATTGTTGGTATAATTTTCATTGCTCCAGATTAAATAGTTTTGTAATTAAATTATTTATTATGTTTTTAGAAAGAATTGAATAGTAATAAAAGGTGAACTTTTTGCAGTTTAGATTTAAAATAGAGGCCGAAATTTGGTATGCTAGTTTTTCTATGACTATGCAGTAAAATTGTTCATTTGTTTTCAAAAATACTAAAACACAATAAAAAGGAATATTACTAATAATTACAAAGAAAGAAACTATATACCTGTATGTATGAATATAATCAACAAACCAATGCACAGTTTCCTTTAGCAAGTTTATATTCTACATGTGTTGAAAATTTCAGCCAAAAAGGTTTAGCCCAAAGTAGAAAAATTGTTATAAGGAGAAAAAGCTATTTAAAATTTCGGAACACAGTTATTGGAAGTATCGCTCTTCAAATATCCACAGGCTTGGCACTTCACTACAATCCTCGTAGAAAAACAGAACTCTCTCAAATTCACAGTAACACATTCTTTACAGTCACTATATAAAGCTGCTGAACATAAGTTCTTCAAAACATTACTGTCAAAAACAAGGTAATTTGGTTCTGTACGTGACATGAGAGCATATGTAACGCTTTTGGCTGTAGAGTTATTACCATAAGCTGCTTCATTTTTATCTGCTGTAGAATGTCTCCGTCTTACTTAGCTTAGCAATTTTCCACTCCACATTTTTCGTATTATATTTGCTAAAAAGACACAGGTGACACAATAAATTAACTACCCACATGGATGCTTTAGCTGTGTTGTAAGTAATATAATTCGTTATATTTGTTATCTTTTTGTCAACCGATAGGAGCACTTGTGTAATAAGAGAGGCCAGTATCTATATTTTAAGGGCAAATGTCTCTTTAAAATCTACAAACCACAAACAGACAGCCTTAGCTACGAACTGAAATCTGACAGATTTGCCACACTCACTCTTCATTGCAAGCGTCTAAATAAATTTGAAACACACCAATTTCCAGATGAATTTGGCACATAATATGTAATGACCTGGACATATTGAAGACTATATTTTTTCAAAAAAAATGTGAAAAAAAAAACACATTTTTGGCCTTTTTGGTACCAGACTGTCCCTTTAAGATTATTACGGCGATAAAAACAATGACACGATTTAAGTCCAATTAAACCCAGAAGTGCATGAGTCGTTAGCTCTTTAGGTGATGATACTAATTTTCTCACTTGATGAACCAGATAATTATGGAACATAAATCTCTTTTGCAAAATCATTACAGTAATAAAACTGTCCATCTTTTCCTTTACTGCCCTTGCGACGTTAACAAGATCCAATTAAGTGAAACTTGTCCGTCTACAACAGACATGGGGAGCTTGAGTTCCGAGGGACCGTAATAAATCCACCCCTCCAATACTGTTTCCATGCACTTGTCCTCGTAGACGTTCACTCGTCTCCCGTACTAATAACATACTAGATCCACACAGTGGCGGTGGTATGTTGAAGTCCAGTAATGAGCGTGGCAAGTCATGCTATCTAATATATGTTTCATAACACAAAATCGTTCTTTTTATTCTGATGCATAAATTATTACATTTACCGGGACCACTAACTCGGAATTATCTTATCCACAATGGATTAGTGACCATATCTTTTTAACGAATCTCATCTGTCTTAATGAACTCAGTACGCAGCTGCAAGGAAAATATTAAATCTTGGATCGTTAAAGACATTTATGTTCAAATTAAATATATGGCACTTTCAACTTGCACAAAATGTCACGTAACATTTAACATGTTTCGCGAATTTGAAGAACGATTCAGAGATCTTACTGTTGTACAGTAATCCTTTGAATTTCAGTGTAATACAGGCTCCTCTTCATTTACAGTTCGAAATAACTGCAGAACAAAATAGTACCAATTGTTATTCAAACTCGTCACATTTTATGGGTGTATTTCAAGTATTTGTGGAGACATTAGAATGGCAGTAAGCTGATAGAATTATACCTCCGAGAAGAACTACACTGTTAAGATGTGATGTGTTTCAATAAAGAAAGAAGATAAGCAATAAACTGTTTAACCGCGGAAATGATTCCACAACACAAGTAAAATCAAACCCATGGTGGACATGGAAGGTTGATGTACCGTCTGTACGCGAGAATCCAAATTTAAAGGCTCAGAAATGCTTATAATACCATTCAGACTCTGAAGGGCGCTTATATGCTATAGAAGGCAGTCGTCCCTCGCTACTCAGAGAGCACTTGCAGTCTCTTGATGGTTGTAAACACGTTTCCTCGACACGCATTGATTTGAGCGTGAAGGATCCACTTCTGCAATAATGGTCTTTTAAGCAATGTCGGTAGCCATTTTTGGACACAATAAAATAAACGTTTTCCAAATGAAGGTTAGTCTGGAGTGAGAGATTTAGCAAAACAATCTTTATGTC
This sequence comes from Tenodera sinensis, assembly GCA_030765045.1. Lineage (NCBI taxonomy): Eukaryota > Metazoa > Arthropoda > Insecta > Mantodea > Mantidae > Tenodera > Tenodera sinensis. Next base: position 98,685,484 of record CM060971.1, read on the forward strand.
CCTTCTTTGAATACCAATTTGTAAAATAAACATAGTCGCATAATGATCTGGATTTAATTTTTGGGATTGTAATTATGTGCCTGTTCAGCCAATCATGTTAACCCCGTATTAAAGCTGAATTAAAGGCTACTTATCGTATTTTTCCTGGTTTTGATTAAGAAATTGCTATTTATTCCCTTGGGTCATCCAGTCTTAATTATTTTAAGCAACCCTGTTATTGGGTAATGCGGCAAAGGTATTTGCAATACAGAACGTTTTTCTGCCTATGCTTCTTTATCTCCACATAGCTCCTACCGTGAACGATGAATATATGAATGCCAAATGCCTATTGATGGAAATGTCTCACTCCACTGTTTGTGTGATGGCTTTATACTCTAAGCATGTTTTAGCGGTTGAAGTCCCCGGCGAATAGTAAAATCGCTCCACAGGCTTCCTTCTCCCTGACCGTTGTGATTGAAATATAAATTATTCAGGGCAAACATTGAAAGTCGGGGTTTCTATAAAGCATATTGCGGTTCTCTGACGGAGAAAGAGCATTATCAATATATTCTACTGAAACTCGGAGAACAGACCAGAGATTCCAAACCCTAATGGCAACATACAAATAAAAAAATTCTCCTTGGGTTTAGTAGGTGAAAAAAAGTTATCATTGTAACTCAGTCTTACGGTGGTGAAAAAGAAGTTAGTTTTTCGGAAAATAATGCGTTGAATTCGGACAAAGGTAGCTATTTGCATTGGTTTCTGGATATGCAAGGACTTTGGTTTATGATCCATGTATTCCACAATCTAAATAAGAGAGATTACAAGATATACACCTGAAGATTAAAAATAGGGTTTCAATATGATTAACGTTGTTGCCCGGCCATTACAAAGGGGACTGAACCATCAAGGGTCTGCGAGCTTCGCATTAAAACAAACTTAAATCCACGATAAGCCTTGTTTCGCCGAAGGACAATTTGTTTTTCAGTGGGAACTATCAATAGAATTGGCAGGCTAACTTAAAAATGAATCTTTTACATGGAAAATAAAACCTCATTTTGAAACCTAATTTAGTTATGCGTTTTACAGAGAGCTATTAAGTGGAACTGTAGATCAAAACTTAAGTAAAATTTAGCTAATCGGTTAAGCTAAATAAATGGCAACAGAAATGGGTTGATTTATTCCACACACTGCAGCAGTTAATTCTGGACACTTTTTAAAAGCAAAGTATGCACCTTTCTTCATCAGTTGAGTTGCATAAAAAAAGCTTATACACTGTATAAACAACTTTTCGTGCTTGACTAAGCAAAACACTTTTTTTTTCCTCTTCTATCACTAACACAATCACTTGCTTTTACTGAGCGGCATGTTAAAAGCTTCTACAAATTCACAGAACTGCACATTATCTACCTGTTCTGTTCCTTGGTCAAAGTAATTAGGAGTGTATTAGGACAGAGAGTGAAGCATTACGGTACATTTATTCAAACCTCTGTTAACAGCTCAAGGTCTCCTTCAGTTCTGACAAAATACACGCAAATGTAATACTGTATAAATACTGAACGGCTGAAGTGAGATCAACGTGGCTTGTGGCTGAGCTGTTCAGTTCGATTTCTATTGCGTTTATCCGTTGTTGATATTCTTGGAGAGTGTTTCTCGTAAGATTAGAGATGGCTTCATCAATGGCTCAGCTTTGTTTCGTGACGTTGAACTCGGCGGGAAGCAAAATTCGGAGGTGAAGGTGAAGCCCGAAACCCGTGCGATTCTCTCCAAATTCCCTAATTGGAAATGAGGCACACAAGTATCAACTATGAAATTGTTACACAAGTAACAAAGAAAGAAACTGCATGAAATCTTCTAACCATAATGTGATTTTCAAAACGTATAAAATTAATATAAAAAACTGCAAAATACCAGAATACCTAACATGTTATCGATAGCACCCGGGCCCTAATGACCAAGTTGTTGACGGGCTCTTAAACCATATACACTCAGAGGTTCCTACTTAAAAATAAGATTTTTTTTTCTCTACACTAGTTGTTCAGAGAGCCATTTTACCTCGTGTCATGTAACGAAGAAGGAAAAAGATTAAACAAAACTTGAGCATTTTGGCAGGATTCAAACCTAAATCGAGCTTCTTGAAACTGGTTCTTATTGCACCGCACGCTAACCAACTCCGTTATTATTTAGATGTAGACATTTTGTAGTTTATGGCACGTATACCAACAATTACATAACGTTGGCATCACTAGTATTTTGATTATTTAGCATTTGGTGTCGTTTAAAGAGCTTAGGAGTCTCTTAATATATATTTACACGCAGCTAAGCAATTCTGGTGTATTCTATCGCGTGAATTCAAGCCTATTATCGTTATATTAATCTTAAATTGGTTATAGGTGCGATATCATCAGGTTAGACTATAATATGTAGGTTGCCTAAAACCAAATAATAAGGTATGTCGAATCAAACATTACCACAATGCGGCATACAAACTCTCAAGTTGAGGTGCAAATCCGTTGCGCACATCCGGCAGAGCTCCAAGCCTGTTTTGACGTTGATTTTATATTGGTACTATTTTATACTGCAATTATTTCGAATTGTAAATGTAGGGAAGCCTGTATTACGTTGAAATGTAAAAGATTATTCTTTAGTCATGTGTTGTTCCATAACAGTAAGATTTCCGAATCGTTCTTCAAATTCACGAAACATGCTAAAAGTTTCGTGATATTTTGTGCAAGCTGCTGGTGCCATAATTTCAACATAAATTTTTTAACGATTTATTATGGTTACAAAGTCTTTATAATTTCTTTGTAGCTTGAGTTCATTGAGATAGTGTATGTGATCTGTTAAAAAGACAAGATCACTAATGGATTGTGGTTCAGACAATTCCGAGATAGTGGTCCCTGTAAATGTAATAATGTATGCATTAGAATAAAACGAACGATTTTATAGGAAACATACGTTAGATAGCATGGCTTGCAAGACTTCACCGTCGCTGTGTATATAAAGTTTGCTATTATTAGTGGAAACGAGTGAATGTCTACGGACAAGTGGGTGCAAATAACATTGGAAGGGTGAATTTGTTATAGTCCCTCGGGACTCAAGCTCCCCATGTCTGTTGTAGACGGACAAGTTTCACTTAATTGGGTCTTATTAACGTCCCAAGGGTAATAAAGAAAAGGATGGACAGTTTTATCATTGGAATGGTTTTGCAAAAGAGATTTATGTTCCATAATTATCTGGTTCACCAAATGAGAAAATTAGTGTCATCTCCTAAAGAGCAAAAGTCTCATGCACTTCAGGGATTAATTGGCCTTAAATCATGTCATTGTTTTTATCGCTATTATAATCTTAAACTCTGACAACGAGATTCCCTCCGATTTGACTGTCTTCAGTCTATACCTCCTGGTCAACAGAAGATAAACATTCCTTGCTTAAGGAGACTAATAGTAGCATAGTGCTAGGGGAGTCAGAGTAAACATTGTTCTGGTGGTTTGTTTAGACCCACCACATTCAAACATATTTGGTATTTCTATCGTATATAAATCATTTAAGTGCTACACATTACTCCTGTTACATAAAAGCTGTCCCTCCTGGATAAACATTGCCTTATATGTCTACTCAGCGTCTACAAAGCAACAAAACAATATAGGGGTACCGTGCGGTATTCACTTTCCTTACGCAGTCTGTTTCCAGCGTTTCTTGGAGACTGTTTACTATACTTCTGCCCTCATTGCACTATCATTTTATGCACAGCTTCAGGGCCAATCTTGTCTGATCAACGTAGACTGACTTTCCGTAAAACAATGGCTCGTCCACTGACCCAACGTTACCTGTCTAATGGCTGTGCCAATGCCCAGTATATAAGGAGGCCAGAGAAGAGCAGAGCAATGAGCTTTTAGAGTTACAGTTACAGACTTGAGTTGGTCAGTGTGTCAGTGAGTACAAAACAGCTGTGTGTGTGTGTCGTCGTGTTGGTACGTCGTAAGAAGATTCAACGAGCGTCGCAAGTGCTTACATCGACTTAATTAGTATATAAGAGACAGAGGAAGTGAAGAAAGACAGTAAAAGGACTGAGCAAGGTTATGAGAGTTAAAAATTATGAGTTGTGATAGCCCGAAAGTCTAGGACTGACGAGCGTTACTCAGGTGTGAACACATTCTCCTACTTCCCCTCTCTTCGTGACCACGACATTGGAAAACCGAGGGAAAACAAAGCGCAAAACCGGCTCTAGTTAAAGCGTACTACTGTAGTTAGGGAGGGTGGGGACTCCTCTCTTCACACCTATGGAGTAACGTCCATCAGCTCTGCTGTAGACTGTGTTAACAACGAGAAGAGAACTGCGTATTTGAGGTAAAAATTTAGAAGATAAAGTGATAGAAAAGCAACCGGGCTGATTCTTGTTGTCACAATATTATGAACTCTTTTGCTTTCTAATGTTCAGAACTTTTGTGTTTGCACCTTTTACTTTTGAATATAACTGATTTCCAGATACCTTTAGCCTGATGGTATTTTTGTCACATTAATCATCTGCAACCCTAATTGTTTTGGTTACACGGCCTTACTAATTGCCTTTTTTTTAATATAAAAGTAGTTAGCTAATGACTTCAATCCTATGACAAAACGCAACCCTTGCATTTATAATATGGATTAATTTTAACATACGGAAGTTCTTTATTGCAATATCTGTCCCCCTAACATTTCTTTTTAAAACGATTAATCTCACCTGTATCAAGGCCTTTAAGTATGGATGAGCTAAGCAAAGAAGTGGAATATAGCATGTAGACAGAGCTTGCAAACCCATGCACATTAAGTTTATTTGTAGGCCAGTCCGTCGCCGGCTTGCGGGACGTTAGCCTCTGAGAAGACGGCGGGGATGATCCTCACAGCAGTAGCCCGGGAGCTGTTCAAGTCTGACGTCACGTGGGGAAAGGTGGTATCGTTGTTCGCCGTCGCTGGAGGCTTAGCCGTGGACTGCGTGCGGCAGGGACACCCGGAGTACCTTCAGGCGTTACAAGAGGCTATGGGAGAAGTCCTGGAGGAAGAAATGGCACCTTGGATCGTTGGTAATGGTGGTTGGGTATGTTCCATTGGTATTTTCACTGGATACAATACACTATCAATTAACATCATTGTTAACAATGTTGTGGTTTTCATTCCAAAAGTTGTGTGTCACAGCAGACTTTGGAAGTCAGACTAAAGGAGCACCAGAGAATCATAAATTAAAACAAACTGAAAAGCCTGCTGTGGCACACCACTTTTGGAATGAAAACTAAACATTGGCCTTAATTTAAAACTGTTAAAATTTCTAAATTCACCAATAGAACTGAGCATTTGGGGAAAAAAATTTACATAATCAAAAACAATAATAAAGTGATTAACTTTGAAATCCCAGCTTTAAATGAAGTGTCAAAGCTCTGCGCCCCTAACACCAGATGGCAGCAGGATGATGGTAGCATAGAGAGGGAACAAGAGGATAGCGTCAGTCACCTAACGGCTGAAGATGAGACCGAATAGTCTTGAAAAGGTTTCCAGTTTTTAAAACAATTTAAGTGAAGCCGAATATAAGAAAGTAACTCAAAATTACCTCAAAGTTCAAACAAGTTCATTTGCTCTTAGAGAGAGAGGGCATCTAACCTACCTCTAGTATAAATTATATTGCCTGGCTTCATTTCATGGCATTGTTACAGAATTTTTGCCACTATTAAAACATCAACCCATGCTTTCAAAGAGGAAAAACATATTTAGCAGCCCCTGTGAACCATAGTTAGTAAAAGTTTGAGTGATTCAGCATTAAATCCCCTTGTCCTATCATCAAATTTGGCTGAAGTCAAGGAATAGAAAACTATATACTTAAACTATGTGAATGAAATCTGAGATTTTTTTTTATCTTGTTACAGACTGCACTTCTGTCACACTGTAGGCCACCAAACACCGAAGTCTCAATTGTCAACTTCTTAGGAGTATTTGCTGCAGTCATGGTTGCTATCATTGTGCTCATCTTCTTAGCAAGATGGTTTGGAAAACTGGCCTTTCTTTAGCATCTACAACTTCAGTTCCAAAGTATAGTTCATTGAGAGTTGTTGACATTATTTAAAATACTGACAAGAGCAAGAACTGTTAAGTGATAAGACTTGTTGTTGTCCATTTATGCTCAGAAATCTATGAGTATTATAGCAAATTTTAAAAGTATGAAGTCCTTTAGCTTTAAGGATTCGTCCTCAAGGTTGAAGATATCTGTTGGAGACATTTAGATTTTAAATAATAGAATTATTTTGTTATATAATAAATCAGAAGAAAGAATATATACAAAGAATTTTATGTGAAACAATGTGATTCATTTGGAATTGGCTGATAAGGGCACATTGGAATTATTATATTCTATGAATTTATTTATTTAGTTATTTATTTTGCCATAACAGTTGATATATTAGGAATATAGTGTCAGGAAACATTTAAAATATATAATAATATTTACAGGGACTTAAATAGCTGATGAATACAATTTTAAGTATAAGTAAACAATATTTCAAAGCCTTGGCTTGCAAAGGGCTGTTGCACAAGGGGGGGTTTATTACGAAGCATGTTTCTAAAGTAAGTTCCATTTAAGCAAACTTTATTTTAAGGGGTTTCTAATGTGAGAAGAACTTATTTCATATGAGTTAATTCTTTTTTAAAGTTGTGTGAAGTGATTAATATCATGAGCTGTCCGTGAAGCTCACCACCAAAAACAAACAGTTAAAGCAAAACAATGTTTTCTTGATCTCACTAGCTGTCAACCCTGGTGTCTTGCTGTTCCAATCTGGAGTGAAAGAGTGTGACTGCTATTTTTGTTTCAGTACTGCTGAAACATTAGGATGACCGAGGCCTAACTGTTTGATACAGAGTTCTTGTTGGTCACCTAATGTATGAAATGGCACTGTCAACAACAAATCTACTTTGTTCATAGTGAAAGAAAATGAGAAAACCAAACTGCAACAATCACTACACATACAGACACATCTATGTGATGGGACTGAAATAGCCTGGAATCTCCACTACTGTTAGCCACAGCTTCCCTTTCCTCACTCTTGCCAATCTACCCACACTTTACTAGAAGCCACACGTTTTTCACAACCAGCCCCAGAGAGTGTAGGGAGTCTCCAGCTCTGTGTCACTAGGAGCGCTATCCTACAGTTCTGTTTGATGGTGCAAAGGAAAAGATTCCCCCATTAAAACTAGCTAATGATGACAGAATCAAAACAACATACCTTATAAAATACAAAATGATTATCTGGGCTTGTTGACTATGATCTAGTGGAAAATCACCTTCCAGACATTTCGTTTGAAGCTGTGTCGAACATCCTCAGTGGTGTGACCATAGTACTCTGCTACTGTCAGCGACGACTGATACGGAGCCATTTGATTTCACAGGTTTATGCGCTTAGCATAGGTGGATGTATGATGGTCGGACTGGTCTTTGTTTATTGGTTTGGCTGCTGCGTGGGCTGTTTTAAAGTGGGGGCTGCTTCTATTGTTGTCAATTGTTGTCGATGGGCTGGCATTTACTGTAGCTCTTGATGGTGTATGATCTTGACCGGAGACAAATTCAAGATCATACGCCATCAACAGCTTCCTGCTTCTGGGTAGGTCTTCTCCAGGTTCTCTAGTTTCCTCTGTCACTCATTCCACAAACTGCTCCATCATCACCTTTCCATTCATACATTTTACCTGCAGTTCATATCATCCTCTTCCTTACTCTCATACCTGGTGCTTAGCTGGTCTTTACTCTGTCCGGTCTATAGTTTTGCCTCCCCACCAGGTACATGACCCTGGGCACAGGCTTGCAAGTCCTAGGGCGTGTCAGTCTTCCATGCAGGGGATAATTAGATAAAGATATAGAAGATGATGTTTAAAAGGAAAATGCTTAATAAGGATTAAAAGTTCAATGAATAGTATAACGTACAAAAAGATAGTGTTGCTTATGACTATAATAGAAACTAAACAAAAGCTAACTAAATTTAAAGCATTATGTGGTACAATCTTAAATATTTTATAAAAGAAAACATTAAAAGAAAGACAACTAAACGTGTAGAACATTCCTGCAATTCCAGTCTTAATTTATGACTCAGAAACTTCACCTAGAGATTTTAATAATTCAATCCTCCAAAATGAACCTTTTGTAAGATATATGCCACAGGTTGCACATTAAAAGATTACATAATATTGATATCTTGTCAAATTAAGATTTTAATCCCCTAGCATAAAATAAGAGAATTATCAGAGTAACTGAGCACATCATTTGACAAATATGAAGAAAACTAGATTGCCACAGCAAATAGTACTAAGTTTTAGATTCAAAGTTTGCAGGGATACTGAAAGATATATAAATGATGGATCAAACGCTGAAATCAGAATACATCTTGTTCTAATTCTTCAATGATAATAAATGTTCTTTCATGCTGCCCATGAATCTGTTTTCCATGCTGAATAAGAAACTTAAATACACGTGTGGACTTATGGCCAGGTCCTCAGGTTATTGAATTTTTTCAAACTTGATGAAACTTTTCAATTACTGTTATATCATGGGAAAGTAGCATTTTACCTACTATTTTAGCATGATGATAGTTGCTTTGCCATCAGGAGAGTAATGCTCGTTTAGTTCCACATTTCACCAGATTAAGGTTATGTGCATATATTATTATATAATAAATATATAAATAATAATATATGCACATAACCTTAATCTGGTGAAATGTGGAACTTGCATTAGTTTCTTTGAATGTTCACGTTAAAACAAACAGTTATCTAGTGTTTCTGCATAAATGCATTTAAAATAACTTTTAAATTTATGAAAACCAGAAACATGATGAACAGAAGAAAATGATTAGTCTGTTGTAGCTTTTTTTTTCTACTTGGCAAGCCCTTCATTTCATTATTCTTCTCAAACAGGAACAAAGAACTGGTGATGTAAATATAGTGGTACAGAAATATGCTTTAAATATATTTTTTAATCAATTCATCTTGCTGGATGTGTTAAATATCAGCCAATTCAAAACTGATCACATTTTTTTAAAGATAAGTGATTTTACTCATGATTCTAGACATGTTATCAAAAATTGTGTTGTGTCCAAGCTCCCATGTTCTGGGTATCTTTATCCCATGGGTAGCTCCAGAGCTTGTAGGAATAAACATTGATGCTTCCAATCTCTTTACAAGAAGCAGCAAGAGGTGGAGAAGAAGATGAAGAGGAAATAAGCATGACTTCAAGCCCTTCAGGCTATCAGATAAAACAAAATTTCTTGGTGCCAAACAGACTTTCTGTATTATCTCATGAATATAAAATTAAACTACCATAGGAATAACCAGCATTAAAAGGGACCAATGTCCTTTAAGTCATGGCTAGGAGCTGCCATATGTTATTTAGAGCTGAACTTTAAGGATATGTGCAGTTGCAGGGTCAGCCAAACACAGGCCAATAAAGCTGCTTTATAAAAACCGGGGCAGTGCCGTGACTGATTACCTTTCCTTTCATCCTTTTTTCCCTCATTTCATAGCATAATCTTCCTCACTCTCATACCAGGCTGTTCACTCATCCTGACTACTCTCTTTGATCCAGAGTTTGTCTGGTCCTTGACAGGCACCTGACCCCGGCGTCACTTGTAAGTGCTAGGGGGTGTTAAGTCCTTCATATGAGAATTTCAATGACCTAAAGAGTACAAAATGTACAAGACAAGTTAATTGTCCACATATTTATCTGAAGGGAGGATAGAGAAACAGGTTGTCCATAGTCAGCTAAGTGTTGCAAATTTGTTAAACTGTATTGTTGTGTTAGGTTTATACCATACTCTTCAAACTTTGTTATCATCTTTGCATTTTTGCAAAAATAAGTGAGACTTCATGATAAACCTAAGCAAGAGAACTCACCAGACGCCATTGTAATATTGATTTATTTAGTGAAAGTAGATCAAAAATAAAAATATCTTTGAGCCCAAGTTTGTCAAGAAAAACATTATTGGCAAATTGAAATGATTCACTAACAATACATAATTATTATATATATTGATGTTTAAAGAATATTAAATTGCAGAACTTAAATGTGTAACTTTCACTTCAGCTTTCTTCTCTTGGAGGCATACATCACTGGGAAAAAAGTCAAACATAACTGTGGCCACTTTTCTCTTTGCTACATGCCATTTTGGTTGAAAGTTATCTTTAGTATGCTGTAGCCGTGGTGCAGAACAAAGTTTATTATCTCTTCTCAGGCAGCTGATTGTTGAATGGAACATAGACCTAAGTCAGCCATTATAACTTAAAACTTTATGTTTTCCTGGCAAATAGGGATCCATGGGAGAGAAAGTTAAGGTATGGGTATTTTTATTTTCAATGTATTTTCACTATAAAAAATTGCAGCTCATGCTGTGACATCAATGTGACAATGGCTCCTTGTTGGTATCACAGTTAGTCAGACAGCTCTGAATACACATGGGAGAGCAAACATTCATCTTTTTGTTGCCTTTTTCTTTTTATCCACATAATAGTTTTTACTGCCCCTGTAAAAATGAAGTATGAAAAGTTATCCAGTATTTGGCAGACCTGTGTAAAGTTTAAGTTAATTGCTAGGCTGACTTAGAGTGAACAAGAAAAGGAAGGTTGGAAGTAAAATGAACAGTTGTGTATTGAGACTGATTGTTAGACAAAATAAATTTAAATTATTTATTGTTAATAAATATTTTTAAAAGTGTATGATGGCTTCTGCTTCAAACAGCAAAAGCTTATAATTTGTTCTTTAAAGGTTTAAGGCAATATATCAATGAAATTTGGTAAGAACTACCAAAAATTTTGATTTTTGCTTTTTGCATTTTTATTGTGCTTATAGTTATTACAACTTAATTAATAGTTCACAGACCGGCTTCAGACAGAATCATAGTACAAGTGAAAACGTACTCCTACTAAGCCAAGACATCAAGGAAGCTTTCAATAGAAAGGAGGATACCTTGGCAGTATTCATTGATTTTAAATCAGCATATGACTCAGTCTGGAGAAATAAATTAGTTGAGAAGTTGCAATCAATAGGTGTGAAAAGTAACATGCTTAAGTGGATAACTCAGTTTATTTCACAAAGATTTTGTGCCACAAAATATAATACATACATTTCCAAATATAAACAAACACACCGAGGACTTCCACAAGGTGCTGTTCTGAGCACAACACTCTTTAACATATATATAAATGACCTTCCATCAATAATAAAAACTTTAGAAACCAAAATTGCTTTATTTGCTGACAATGTAGTCATTTGGACCTCAGGCTCTTCAAAAAAACCTGAATTAATTAAAGACAGAATAGAAACAGCCCTAAACAAAGTACATGAATGGAGCTCCAAAAACCTCATGACTATCAATGTGGAAAAAACAAATTATGAATTATTTACACTAAAATACAAACCAGTTAATATTAGCATAAATTATAATGGTAAACCACTCAAAGCAGTTGATGATGCCAAATACTTAGGCATCACTTTCGACAGAAAGCTAAGTTGGAAAAAACATATAACAAACATCTCAGAAAAGGTTGAAAAGAAATTGCAAATCCTGAAAAGGTTAGCTGGTGCTAAATGGGGCTGCTCAAGGAGAGTCCTTAACACAACATACAAAATGTATATTAAACCAAACCTCTTGTACTGTTCTGAAGCTTTAATAACAGCAGCAAATGCTAACATCAATAAACTTGAACAAATACAAAATCAGGCTCTTCGCCTAATCACTGGAGCAGTTAAATCCACACCTATTGATGCCATGCTTGCCTTAACTCGGACCCCATCAATAACAACAAAAATAGAAGAACAAGCATTGCTCCAACACGAGAAAATGTTACGACTGCCAAACTCTAAATGGACAGAAGAGAACCTCCCCCCTTCAATCCTTAAAACTCATAGTACTTTCCTAGAAAAGGTAACACAGATTAAATCCAAATTGAACATTCCTAACACCAGAGAAAATCTACTTATAAGAGAAAATCCATTGGAATTATTGCAACCTACCTTCAATTTGGAATTAATAGAAGAAATAAGTAAATCAGACACACCAAAAGAAATACAAAAACTTCTAGCTCTGGAAACAATCAATACTAGGTATCCCACAGAAGAATGGCTGCACATATATACTGATGGATCCTCGAAGGAAAACCTTACTGGAGCTGGAGTTACATGTTCACATTTTTCCTTTTATCATTCTGTTGGCAGAGACACAACAAATTATGATGGAGAAATAGAGGCTATATACATTGCTCTCCGACAATTATTAAATCTTCCCTTAAATAAATTTAACAAGGCAGTAATTCTTTCGGATTCTAAAGCTGCAATTCAGGGAATATGTTCAAATACTACAAAGAAGTCAACAAAAATTAGAGAATGCTACAAAATGTTAACACAACTCCAAAAAGTTAATAAGACTGTTCATCTCCAATGGATTCCAGCACACTGTGGAGTCATGGGGAACGAAGCTGCAGACTCACTTGCAAAGAAAGGCACAACAATAAAACAAAATTCTAAATTCAATTTCTCATATTCCTCAATAAAACGCTTGATCATTAAAAATTTTTGTCATTCATACCTACAAGAAATAGAAACAAATGCCAAAGATAAAAAATGGATTACACTACTTTCCAATCCAGATATAATCCCCCAGAGACCAAGGAAAACAGCGGTTGCAGCCTTCCGACTATTGACAAATCATGACTGCTTGGCAAGTCATCTCTACAGAATAGGTATCTCAGCCTCACCAATATGTGTCTTGTGTAACGATCCAGCAGAAATGAATGAAGAACACTTGAAGACCTGTGAAGCATTAAGATCAGAAGAAACTACAGTTCAAAAGTATTGGAAAGCACGAATGCTAATGGCTTCATTGCCAGATGCAAGGCACTAGAAAACAACAACAACAACAACATAGTTATTACTTTAACATCACACTTTCGTTTTCTCAATATCAGTCATTTTTAAAGCTCCAGGAGGGCATTTAAACGTTCCTCGCTAAACTTTGTCACTACAGCTCTCAAATGCAATTTTCATTTCTGCTGGCTTTGATTTTAGTCTCTTGCAGGGAATTTTGCTTCAGAGAGGTTGAGTTGGGTGTGCTGAAATGAATTTGATATACCGAGCTGAAATACTGTGAATCCAACACATGTTGGATGTCAGTGTTCTGTAATTCTGTAATCTTGCCAGGCTATTTCAGTGTTGCAGTTATATATTACGCATTGTTTACATATTTAATAGTTTTTAAGTTATTCACTAGTTTATAGTAAAGCAGTAATAAGCAGATATTTCATGAATATGTAGTACAAATTAGTGAAAGTGCATAGTCTAGAGTGTAGCTAACAACAATACACTTCTAAATTTTGTGAACAATGGTAAGGTGAAAGAAAAGTATTCATATTAAGAAACAACCAAGCAAACTTTAAATTCTCAAAAATTGCTACTGAGGTCAAGAAGAAAGCAGTAGAGGGTCCCACGTGTGATGCTGGGGAATTTTAAGTTGACTGGATTTAAGTAAAGTAAAAAAGTATGTTGTTAATCTTTAAAATTCATTTTTCTCTATTCAGCATTCAAAATATATTCAAAAGCTGCTTGGACCCTAGTTTATAACTTACTAGCTTAAAGTTTCCAGAAGAGCTTCAGAGATTAAGGTGTTATCATGCACTAGTTCAAAAATATTAAATAATTGAGCTGAAATTAAATATTTTTGATAACTTGTTCCAAAAAAATTGAAAATATCAATAAACTGGGCAAAAACATTTTTTTTCTCTTACACTAATTAAATTTAAGCAATGACAATATGACAATTTCTTTGTATCTATATACTGAAATTAAAAATTTAGGAGAGATACAATAAACTGTAGGGTCCAAGAGCCACTTCATATTAGCATGTCAAAAAGTGATTTATTATTAATAAATATATTAATAATGTAAAAATGGTTTGACATAGGACATTGAAATTTTGTATATACTATATATTTTATGTTCTGAGTATGTGGAGAAAGATTCAAAGCAACAAGAAGAAAACTGAGGGTTTTTTAATTTTCATAGATACATTGCCTTAAAACAAGATATGTGTATAAAATTGTTTTTAGAGATTCACGTAGATCCTTTATGTTCTGTCAAAGTGAATTACAAGTTACTGAAATGCTTCAAGCTGGATTAATCTTAGATTGCTAATTGTTTGTCTAGGAAATTAGGTGCTACTTATGCAAGTTTCCAAACTCCTGGTTTTGGCCACACCCAAATACCTTACCTTATACCTTTTTGTAAGTCAAAGCATTATTGCTTTAGTCATTATTAATGTCAGTTGGTTTTATTCAACTACAATGACTACACTGTCTTCTGGGACTAAGTGTATGTAGTTTAATTTCTAAAATTATGAATGTGGACTCACTGCACTAAAATAAAAGCATGTTAATGACTGCAATTTGCTCTTTCCAAGAATTGCCCAAGTTATTCTTTCATTGCTGTTCTTGTGCACTGTGTGAGGAATAGAACAATCCATTAGGTGTGTTCAGATGTGTAGGAATGTACCTATAAAATTAAATATTAAGATAGGGTCATTGAAATATGTGGTAACCCATTCCCAGACTCTCTCTACTTTGCAAGAGAGCCAAAAGTTGTTGGGTAAATAACCCACCAGAAGTGCACTTAAATCCTCGCCTTGCAAGGATCCTATTAATATTCTAGAACTTATCGCACACCACACTCCAATTTTCAGGTCACAGTGAGGCATTTCATGCAACAACAGGGGTTCTTCTGAAGTCCAATATCATGTTCATTTGCTTAGCTAATTTGTTAAGAAATCTTTGAGGCAATCATTCTAAACTGGAAGCAGTTTCATCTGGTTTATTTTCTGTTAAAATTTATTTATTATATTTCTTGTCTAACACTGAACCCAAAGCTTCAAATTTATTAACAATCTCAGGTATAGCTTTTTTTGCAGGTGGTACAGGTTTGAAAAACTTTCAATAAACTCCATGCACGCATGGTGAGTAGAGTTAAGTAACACACCATGTTTATTTAGTGACTGAGGCACCTGAATGACTGGACCTGACACAATAATAACTGCTAGGTATGGTGCCAATACACCTTCAAGCAGGAATTGGTATATCTCCTAAACCTAGGAAATGTTGAGGGAAGAATGTTAAGTTTCGGCGTGACGTCCTGCTAGATGGCGAGGAAAGAGTGAAGTAAAAAGAGACTGTGAGAGGATTGCCATTAAGCATACTGACCTTATACATATAATATTAGTAATGTATCCCAGCAAAATATCATATACAAAATTAATAAATTCTGCATAGTTTCTTAGACTACTGTTTAGTAATAATAAGTATATTGTATGGCTTATTTTAGTTATCTATGGTTAATGTGGCTGTCAACTGTCTAAAACCACAAGATTATAGCAATTTCCAGTTATTTAAATATGTTGGCAAACTCTTGTACAAGAATATTTTCCTAAGTTCTTGGAATGAAGCACAAATGATTGCACAGACACTCTCCCTTGATATCAATTCACTTGATCCTGCGATACACTATGGCCTTGATACCATCATGAATGTTGCATACTTCCAGGCCTGTAAAATATGTTTCAACTATTTAAGTTATTTTTCCACTAAAAAACATTCTATACCTGTAAGGTTATAAAGAGCTATGTCAGGGGAATAAGGTGGATATGGCAGAAACTGTAACCCATGATGCTGAATTTTACCATTGCAATAACAATATGCAAGAGCAACCATATGTAGTCTTGATGGAAAATTACTTTTCTTCTTTGCCAAACCAGGCTTTTTCCTGAGTATTTAGGTATTCAACTGGCCCAGAAAACTGACACCATGATATTCCTGGCCAGTTTCACACACTTTGCCATCTTTGTTGGTGGAGAACCTTACTGATTCCATGCTTAGACTACTGTTTAGTTTCAGATGTGCTTCATCATTTGTTACAAACTGATGCACAAAGCCAGTAGAAACTCTTTGAATGAACCTTACTTTGATTAGAGATTTGCATTCTGATTCACTTACTTTTGATCAGGTGGCAACAGTTGTAGCACTCTTCCTAAACATAACTGTGCAATGTCCAACTCTTCTCTCAAAATGTAAAAGACACATTTCCTAGAAATGTTGAGAGCTTCAGCAATTTCAGTCACCTTCTTGCAGAACCAGTCTGCACTTTATTATTTCGTTGTTGTGGTAAATTTTGATCTTTGACTGCATGTGTCATCTTCTAAGTTTTCACAGCTATGTTTAAAATCTGTGGTTCACTTGGAAATGGTTAAACATTATGGTGCAAGTCCCCTAGACCATTTTTCATATTGATATGAGCTTTTTACTTTCATAACTTTCATTATAGAGTATTTACAGCACATTTGATATTTTGTCAAGTTTTCCATATGCACACATTTGCACTGTAATAAGCAGCTATGCTTACTATTATTCTTGAATAATACATATATTACTGCACAAGTGATTTCATGATTTAATGAATGATTGAGTACTAAATCTTGCACACCTTGGGCTACCCCTGAGCTGGCCCTTTTGCTATTAGGACAACCCTTCAATGCAATTACCTTTTACATACACATTACACATGCTTAATTTGTGAACGTTTGTTTCCTACTTTTTCCCTTATATTTTTATTTCCTGATTTATTTGATCTCCCATCCTCATTCACTTTCTCTCTTTCTCAACTTTTCTTATCAGCTTCACTCATGTAACTCTTATTAATTGGTTTACATTATATGCTTCACTAATCTTCATTATCCCAATTTCACAACTTCACTATAACCTCACTTTCGCCATATATAAAAACTATCTGCTCCCTCATGCACAAATTACCCAATCAGTTTCTTAACCTTATTACTCTCTGTAAAATATCCCTTTCTTTCTTTGTCTTCTGCTTAGTTATCCCTTTCCCCCTCACCCTCTTTGATCCATTAGTTATTTCTGTCACTTTTTTTGTAGCTATTCTTGAGGACACAGTTTTCTTTGCTTCTCCCAGCTATCCATTGTTATCAGCCCCTGTCTTGGCTCTTTCTCCTGTTTCTTCTACACTGCCCACCATATACCTATCTCGCATTTTGCTTACACTTGTCATTGAAGTCGCACTTGTTGCTGGATCCATGCATGTTGCAAAATGCTGAGTAGTTGACTCTTCTACTGATCCCTGTCTTTCTTGCTTCAATGACTCCTGATTTTGTCTCTGCTTGTTTTTTGGTCCATTTTTTTTTCTCTGCTGCCTGGTCAACTGTGTACAGCTTGAGGTTTCTAATATATACCCTCCTGCTTCATTTCTTGCTTGTCTTCGCTGGTTAATTAACTCCTTCATTTGCACCCTTTATGCACACATTAAGTCCTTGTTGATATAAATAGCTGATCCTCTCAATTTTTTTGTCTATTTTAATACTTCTATGTTGTTTGTGTGTTTGCAAACTCCATAAGAATATTTCTTTTCCCTGGTATTTTGCTGATTCTGAATGCATCGAAAACCTCGTTGCCTCTCAGGTGTATTTCTGATCTGTTCACTAATAGATCTCTTAAATCCTGATAGACTCACACTCCACATTTTTCTTCAATTCCTGAGATCACTAGAATATATTTTCTGTTTCTGTCTTCTCTTCTTCCCAGTGTATGTGATAATAATAGGTAGCTAAAGATGGTAATGGACAGTAACACTGCTGAGCTGAAGCACAAGGACATAACATTGTCATGACTGCCATTATTGCTATCATTGGATGTTAAATATTGACTGAAAGCTAATAAGTAAGCACCAAGTATTACAGCATAACAGTGCTGGAATTATATGATACTGGCTTAGCATTCATAAAATTTAATGGCAGCTGATAGCTGACCATTACTATCCTCCTCCTGTTGTGTAAATAAATTTTGTGGTCACACTATACTACAAGGTGTGGTAAGTCTCTGAATGGATGTTGTATTGAGTCACCCACCATTAAATTTTGTGTCAGCTAGAATACTGATTTTGCTTCCAAAGAACATTTTCTTTCTCATATGTCTGACAACTTTATGAATGACATGACACAATACATATAATTGATGTTAAATTATGACAAAAATTATTCATTAAGGCATTCTTGTACGTGAATGTTCAACCATTCATTTGCATGCCTTCTAACCATTTGTATTGGAGACAGTATGGCTTCAAACTGTGAAATCTGGAAAAAGCAAGTGACTATATTCTATTGTGAACATAATTTATAGTTATTTATATATATATTTTAATGTTAAAAAATGATGTTATATTGTATATAGAGGTATCAGTTTTTATCATATTGGTAATAAAAGATAGAGCTAATTTTTTTGCAGATCATATTGTGTAAATACTGAGTATAGATTTGTTATAGAGTTTTGCTCAAGAGTAAAAATGTTCTGAAAACTTAAATTAGTTTATACTTATTCATCTTAACCCATTTAATCACAGTGACTTTTTTAAAATTATGTTATTACCCTCTTACTCCACTTACCATGCCTCATACTGACTGGAAGTGATATAAATGTCATACTGTTAGGAGACAATTTCAGGCAGCATGGAGATGAATAAAAAGTTCCATAAAATAAGTTTACGGCATCCTAATACAAACAAACTGAAGTGTATGACATAATAGCAGCTGGTCTGCATTTTCATTTTCTTTTGTTATCTCGATTTTCAAATTGTAATTTTCACACAAGTCAATTAATTGCAACCGTGTAATGAATACTTGTACCAGTCTTTTTTGTAGTGTTAATGCCCGCTTTTACTACTATGGCACCGCAGGCAGTAACACTGATGATGCATGAAATGAAGATGGAGCACCGGTAGAGTGAGATGGCGGGGGAACCCAGAGAACCCGAAGGAAACCTGCCCCAGCGCCGCTTCATCCAACATGAATCCCACATGCAGTTGCTGGGATCAACCTGAGTCACTTTGATAAGAAGTGAGTGGTCTAACCACTCGGCTATAGTTTGACTTGTCTTTTTGTTTTAGGTGGTTTTTAGCTTTGCTTTGTGATATTTTCACCGTTGCCTCTTTTACATTTTACTGTTTCAATGTTGTAACCTTTTAATGTTCTATTTAGCTTTGGTGTTTTTAACCCTTTGGGTTTCTCTTTTTAGATTTTAAGATTTCACTTAGGGCCCAAATGACCTAGCTGTTCACAGGCCCTTAAACTCCTCACTCACTCACTCACTCACTCACTCACTCACTCACTCACTCACTCACTCACTCACTCACTCACTCACTCACTCACTCACTCACTCACTCACTCACTCACTCACTCACTCACTCACTCACTCACTCACTCACTCACTCACTCACTCACTCACTTCATTATCAACAATTTCTCAACTCATAAAGACAATGAAGATGATGGTGTTAAATATGCATTCTGATAAAAAGTAAGGTAAGTGAGACCAAAGTGTCTGCAGATCAACTCGAATACTTCTACAAATAATTTTGGAAGTTTCACTGTTTGTTACATTGTGTTGTTTTATCTCATATTAAATAAGATATAGAGTACTCCTCTATTAAATGCTTAAATAATTAATATTGACTAATGAAGATTTATTTTAACCCATAAATTATAAAATAAAACATATTTTGTTTTTATTTATTTTGTTGAATGCTCAGGTAAACACTTTTGATTTGTGTATTTTGAGAGTTAAAAACTACTGGTTTTACCACTTCTTTATGTGCATGTACATAAATGTTTATGTCTAAGCAAGAGTGCCTCTGAGGGTACTGCCTCTGCACCATGGCACTACCTTTAAAAAGGGAAGAAATACGTGTTTTAAATTGTTTGCATATTCAGAATGCAGTCATGCTTGAAGATGAATTCTTCAAGGTGCAGTAAAATGTCTTGCCTAACAACAGAAGCTCAAGGAAACAACTACAGATTGTAAGTTTGCAACACTGTTATATTACTATTCTATGGGCCATGGCTCTTCATATTGGCCTTGTATAGATAGCATTGTGGATGTTCACTCTGGACGCTAGCCATAAGTGGAGGGGCAAGGGGTGTAATGGAAGTAAGCTTCACGTTGTGGACGCCAATTTGTAGTCAATGATCTCACTTTGAGGTAGTCAATTTGAAGTGGATATGATGTTAAATATGCCACTGATGGGAAAAGGGTCCACTGGTTGTTTTAAAATGTTCTTGGCACTATTACCACAGCTTAACTTGGTAGAGCATGGATTTGAAGTTCTCAGGGTGCTTTGTGAGTATTAAAGGAATAGCACAAACTTCATTTTTAAATATTTATTCGATGCATTCCTTATTTTCAGCATCGAGCGGAGCCGACCACGATTACTTTCCAACACCTTTGCTCATCGCTTTTCATCAAACAACTACAATGGTCTCTCATAGCGTATTGCCGTTACCATACTCGTGCACCCCCTAGGTTTTAAACATTCGACTGTTGATCGTGTGAAGCTGGGATGTTAACCTCCTGGTTAGCACATGACCCTTGTATGTGTACATTGAATTTCTATTTCAGGAGATAGGCCAAATCCATGCCGGTATACCTGTATTGTTAGCAGCACAAGCCTATCAACTGGGTGTTTTCTACTTGGTACATCCTAGTGGACAGTACATATACTGGACCTTAAAAAAAAATTACTCTTACTAGTCATTCATCATTCTGATGATGGGAGAGATACACACTCCTGAAATGTTGATGGCTGTTCATCACTACACCTGGCTCGAGGTCCGAGAACATCTTGAATATGTTTGTCACCAGGAAAGCTTCATATCATATTTTACGTATTACAATACTTATTAATATAGCTGTTATTAGTGAAATCTCTTATAGGTAATATTAAGGTAATATAAGTAACTGGTGCTTAAATGAGGAAAATAAATATTTAGCTATTACTTTTTTGCTAGGTTTCAATTTTAAAATATAATTGAATCAGTTTTTTACTTTCTCTACTGGTAAGTAGGGGAAGTATTGTATTCCACCCAAAAATTTGAAGTCGAGATTTCACCGGAAATACATGTTTTGAGGCCCCCTGAATCCAAAAAAAGCATTTTTAGAAAAAGGTCCGTGTGTGTGTCTGTGTGTCTGTCAGTCTGTCAGTCTGTGGACAGCATAGCTCAAAAACGAAAAGTCGGTTAAAAACCAAAGTTGGTATTTAAGTTTAATGTCGTTCAAGGATGTGACACGAAGATTTTGAAGAAAATAGCTCCACCCTAAACTACCCTTTACATGGAAAATTTTTCGAAAATTTTGATTTTCTTGAAAATGGCTCTAACGATTTTGATTAAAATGTCATATGTTTGAGATATTTTTATGACAAATGAAATGTATATCTTGAATTTTCTGGCTATAGCCCCTGTAGTCATATTTACTCTGGACGACTTTTGCATAATTGGTAAACCGTTAGAGATAGACCAAATTATACTATACAAAAAATGTATATCTTGCTAAAATACACAATTTATGTCTCAATAAATTTTCTTGTAGGGTGAACCATTTCGGAGATATACCTTGTTATGTGTGTGAGTTTCGGAAAACTTGGAACTTTCGTGAAATGGGTCATCGTTGTTTATTTTTTTATATGTTACGTGTACAAAGAGAACGGAATCTCAAAGCTTTAAAAGATTTGACTATCGCACAAAGCCTACTGTATTCCAATATTCCCCTTGCACCTACAAGGAAATAAGCAATAAGATAATTTGTACAAATGTTTATTTTAACTAACACGAAGAAGATATAGGGATAAGAGTTTGTAAGAATGGTTAGTACAAGAGTAGAGAAAATCATGTGAGTGCAACACATCAGATTTTTTTCTCAGAAACCTCATAACTCAGGTCCTTTTTTCCCCACATAAATGAACTTAACATGTTTCTTGATTCTGGTTAGATTGCTCTGCATTGAGTATAAATATCTCATAAATAGGAGTTTAATCACAACAAGAAATAGATCTACTGAATTGAGTCTTTATGACATTCATAATGCATGACGCAGTATTTATGCACAAAACGTTTGCTAGATGGTAGTCTATTAGAGATGATTAATAGGTCCCACATTATCAGGAAAAATGAGAATTAAATCAATCCAAAAGAATATTAAAAAGCTCAAATACTATCTCAGGATGAGAACATATATTCATTTTTATTTGGTCCAGCTCTCGGTCTCATTAAAAATATTTATGAATTTTATCTCCCAAATGTCTAGAATAATGAATAAAATATTAAAATAAACAGAACATGGCCAACAATAACTGTCAGTAAGGAAAATTTGTACCTTTTGTCTGGTGTTCACATCAGACTTTCTAATGGGGGGGGACTTAAGTTTGTGTTATATTTATGGCAATAATTGTAGTGATACCAGTGGTAGTAGCATTGGTGTGTGGTATACATAAAATGCAGCAATGGCAGCTGCAGCAGTAATGGATTTTGCTGTCTTTAAGAGCACTTTGATTTTGTATTTCTGAGCAGACATATAACTCCCAAAACTGTTTAATAAAAGTGAGGGGCGATTTGTTTTCCATTTTTCAAATCTAGTTTTGTTCATATATCCACCGATTAGATCAGTAATTTAGCTAATAGACGTCACTTCCAATGTAGTTTTTACCTCAGAAGCGATAATATTACCTAAAATTTTAATTGAAGTCTGCAAGCTGCAATCATCATTGCTGACGCAGAATTGCTGCAATTGTAACTCTGAATGCCAATACAACTACGAGAATTGTTTATTGTTTATCTTACCTGTGATAAGATACTCACAGCTCACACTCATAACAAGTATAGTCTGCATCGAAAGCGTTTCATGTCTTTTTGTATTTTCAAAGAGGAGTAATAGTAAATAATTGCAATAAAAAGGAACAATACTTCCCTGGCAGGGAAGGAATTCTTCTTTGACGAGTTCAGGAAATTATTTAATGAGAGGAAATTCCCCCATTAATTCAATCCCTGCTTTTGTCAATTACTGTAGAAAAATAATAACCAAGAATAGTTGTTGATGGATTGCGTAGAAGATTATATATCAGGAAGTTTTCAGCAAGAAAGTCACTGGTTCTCATTCATCCATAATGTCTATTATTCAGCCTAGTATTCTGAATACATTTAATCCTTTGTAACTTTCTGTAATAACAGCAGAATTTTACAATAAGTGATCATACTTCCATTTATTAAAACATTTATAATAATTTCATTATTATAATAAAATTATACAGCATCTTGGAATAACTAAATGAAGTACCAAAATTTAAAAAATGAAACAGTTTTATTCCAAAGTGGTCTTTCTTGCACTGCAAGCCAAGAAAAGAAAACGAGATCTCGTGGCTTAATTACAAATCATCAGAAATTATGATGCAGCACTTCATTAATGATTGATCATTTTGTTAAGTAGCAGTGTATTTTTTGAGAAACAAAGTTTACGACACTGACTAGATAGGTTTGGTTAGATAACCTAAAAACCACAGTATTGTGCATGGGCATCACGAAAGGCAGCTGCAGCCCCCTTGGAAATTAATGAATTTAATGTGCAATCAATTACTATTAGACTATTATTTTAATTTTAATGTAAAGAAAAATCTTTATTTAGCACAAATTAATATAGTTATCCGCAAAAAATACTGTAACTTTTGACAACAAAATAATGAATTAATATTGTTTGATTGAAAATCTCCAACATGTGCCCCCCCCCCCCCCCCCCCTATAAAAAAGTTTACTGATGCCCATGTTATTGTGCCTCTAGTTCTAAATGACTGATGACGGTCATTTAACATTTATGGTACTGAGTCTGTATGTAAGACTCCATCAGTCCCCTTGGTTTCTGGAGAATCTTCATGGTAAGCCACTCTATTGTTCTGGGTACACTTCTTACTTTCATCTGAAAAAAAAAAACATTCTGGCTTTTTAAACATAGAAAACATAAAAGCTAAAAATATGTTCAAAATATTGTGAATATGATTGCATTTTATTTTAATTTATTTTTTATTTTATTTATTTGTTTGTTTGTTTGTTTGTTTGTTTATTTTATTTAAGGAAGTTTAATTCTGATGTTATTTTTAATTTTTGGTTTCTGACAATTAAAATCTCTTATTTAACCCTAGCAACGTCAAGCCTTATTACAGAACTTACACTACCAATTTTATGACCACTTTTAACTACCTGTATGGTACTTTATGACCACCACTGGTAACAAAACGTCTGAGCTATTTTTAAAACAAAATTATTTTAAATTTATGTATTATGCCTTATCATGTTTATAAAGGTAATAATTAACATTATTTAACTATTTCTTCATTACTTTTTTACATGATTCACGCAATGCTGATGAGGGATAGTTTATGACCACCATCACATGTCATTGTTTCTCAAAAAGACCAACAATGAAACCTTTGAATCAAGTATGCAATTCAATAATAGAAACAGTGATTGACAGTAAATATTAACTGCATGCCTTTAACAAAAAAATTAAGACAGATTTTAAAAATTACAGAAGGTGGGCATAAAGTAACCCACCAGCCCTGTTGGTGTTGCTAGGGTTAAGAATCTAACAACATTAATAAGTAAATTAGATTACATTTTCATTTTGTTTGATTCCTTATTTTTTGGGTTCTAGCATTCATTATGAATTTATACATTTATTTGAAGTTTTAAAAAATTAATATTAGCATAAACCAGTCATTATTATCAACAAAAAATCCTTTCTGCTTCACTGTTTGCCAGGTGTTACTAGTGTAAAGAAGTTGAGAGTTCAAAGAAATCATTAAATAAATAACGGGTAATCTGATGGATATTTTGTTTTAATTCTTCCAGGGTGTGTGGGTTTGTTTTGTGCACTTTATGCTTTAAGCTACCCCAGAGATAGAAATTGCAGGGGGTTAGGCCGGGGGATCAAGGCCCCACAAATTTCTACTAATAATTCTGTCCTGAAACACACTTTCAATTGTTCTCATTGAAAAATTGTTTGTATAAGCTGTTGCAGAGTCTTGTTGAAAAAAGGCAAAATCACACTCCCTGTCAGTTAATTCTCTAAAAAAAGGTGCAAAATTGTACTCACGTATATATGGGCGACAACTGTTGACTCAAAAAAAATCATAATAAATACATGCTGTGCAGTAGAAAACAAATGCTGAGCCACAATACACTTTGTGATCAAGTACAGGACTGGTAATAATGCAGCCGCACAATATCACGTCAACTCAATACTGATTGTGAGCAGAGCAGAGAAAAACAAGTCATGCTCATAACCTTGTGTATATCAGCTGCTGTTATATTTCCGCATTTGCAGTGGAAAAACACCACATAGCGGTTCGCACGTATTTGGATCACTCTGTATTTATGCACACAAATTACCTGACTTGAACAGGAGACATTGTAGGTTGTTGATGGGCATCTCAAATAAAAGTGTCATCAAGATGGCAAGAGGTATGGAATATCCTAGGACACACAATACATCAAAGATCTAAAAAGAAAGAAAAATAAACTTCATTATAGTCTCATAGTAAATACAAGTGGTGGGACAGTTTCAGTTTGGTACGCTGCAAAGTCATGGGGTCTTAAAACAATACTGCCACAATTGTGTAAAGATGTGATGATAAATAACCATGTTGAAAATTTCAGTTTGAATATATGAGTAGGTGCTATAGTAGCCTGTTAAGTATCTTAGCAAAAACAACTCTTTTTTAAATTTGCTAATGCAGTAAATTATTATTATTATTATTTATTTATGACAATAAACTTGTTGCTGGTGTTTTAAAACACACAAGCCATGTGTAGGCAATTTGTAAGAGGTGGAATCAGGACTGAAAAATTTTATGCCATAGCCAGGATTTAAACCACGGATCTTCCGCTTATTGAGCAGCTCCTTTAACCACTAAGTTACTGTGGCCAACTTGCTGGTATGATGTTAAATTCCACAGCCAATTCGGTAGACCACAAGGGAATCTCACATTGGAGATAAATACCCTAAGGGTCATTATTATTTATTTATGCCAACAAACTTACTGTTGGTGTTTTTAAACACACAAGCCGTGTGTGGGCAAAGTTTAAGAGGTAGAACTGGAACAATAAATGTACTTTGCCCACACACGGCTTGTGTGTTTAAAAACACCAACAGTAAGTTTGTTGGCATAAATAAATAATAATTACCATGTGAAGGTTATTTAATCCTGGGATGTAAAGTGCTTGCAATAGTAAGTCACCATTGGGGTAATTGTCTCTGATGTGAGACTGCCTTTGTGGTTTACCAGGAAAAAATACGAACTAACTTGAGAATTTAATGCCATTCTGGCAGTTTGTCACAATAGCTCAGTGGTAGAGCGTCCGCCCGGCAAGCGGAAGGTCTGTGGTTCAAATCCCAGTTGTGGCATTGAATTTTTAAGTTCCAGTTCTACCTCTTACCCTAAGGGTCACTTACAAACTATAAGTACTTTATGTCCCAGGTTTTAAATAACCTTTAGATGTGGAACATTTAATTATTATATCCCCTAGGGCACCATTTGGAACATTTTAATTATTATATCCACTTTTTGTTTTTCCAACTTTTCATCCTTCTTTTTCTTAAACATATCTAGTTCTTTAATTACTTCTGTTTGTATTTGTTTTGCTACTTTTTCTTGCACTAACTTGATTTCACACACTAGTTCTCCTAACCTAATTACATCATTTTTACTCAGTTCAATTTCTGCTCTTAAATCTAAAGACAATATTTTCATGTCTTTCTTACACTCTTTTCTACTTAACTCTATTTTTGACTCTATTTTCTCTGTTACAGTAACTATGTCCTCCTTATGTTCTTTTCTACTTAATTCAATTTCTGCCTTATTTAACTCTGTAAAATAACTACAGGCTTTAAATGTAGCAACCACCATTATAGATTTATAATCTCAACCCAAATTTTAAATAAATGCCTAACCTGTAGCATTTTCAATATTGTTAATGGCTTCTATCTACTCTTAAAACCTAATGGAGAGTGGCAAGTATTTTTATTTATGCTGGCATAATCTTAGAATGTAATAGGTCCTTTCAATTGTGTTTAACTTCTGCTTGATTGTAGATGAGCAGCTTATTACTAGGTGTGTATACCTAGGTAAAACAGTTGCCTACCATTAGCAGATCACTGGCGTGGAACTGGGTGCGGCCATCATAGAACCATAGTTCCACAACTGTCATGTGCACCATATAGATGGTGTATGATAATCTACTCATTGGAAACTTGTACCCTCGTGATAGCAATGTATTGATAGCTCCTGAAATAAAAATATTGTATATCACTTGCTGGAATCAAACATTTTTATAGACTCTACTTAATTTTACTTGACTGCTTATCCATTGTGATGTATTTAATTCTTTCAGCATGTGCTATTTACCTGGTAAGTCCCCCCTCCTCAAACTACTCTTTAAGTAGAAAAATCTGATGTGCTGCAGTCTCATGACTTTCTCTACTCTTATACTAACCATTTTTACAATCTCTTATTCCTGTACCTTCTTCCTATTACTTGAGATAAACATTTACGGAAATTATCTTATTGCTTATTTCCTTGCAGGTACAAGGAGAATATGGAAATACAGTAGGCTTTGAGTGGTAGTAAAATCTTTTAAAGTTTTCAAATTCCGTTCTCTTTGCACAGTTAACATACAAAAAATGAATAACGATGTTCCATTTCACAGAAGTATAAGTTCTCTAAAACTCACATAAATAACAAGGAATATGGTTCACTCCAAAAAAGATTTATTACGACATAAATTGTGTATTTTAGCAAGATCTACATTTTTTGTACAGTATGATTTGGTCTATCTCTTAATGGTTTACAAGTTATGCAAACCTCTTCCAGAGTAAACAGGACTACATGGGCTATAGCCAGAAAATTCAAGACATATGTTTCATTTGTCATAAAAATATATCAAACATATGTCATTTTAATCAAAATTGTTTGAGCCATTTTCAACAGAATCAAAATTTTCTAAAAATTTTCCATGTAAACGGTAGTTTAGGATGGAGGAATTTTCTTCAAAATCTTCGTGTCGCATCCTTGAAAGACATTAAATTTAAGTACCAACTTTGGTTTTTAAACGACTTTTCATTTTTGAGTTATGCTGTCCACGTACACACATACACACACGGACCTTTTTCTAAAAATGTTTTTTTTCGGCTTCAGGGGGCCTCAAAACATATTTCTGGTGAAATTTTGACATCAAATTTTTGGGTGGAATACAGTACTTTCTCTACTATACGTAGTAGAGGAAGTAAAACTGTGTGCGTTCATGCAGTGACTATGTACAAAAGAGTATGTAGGTGTAGCTAAATATTGCAAAAAAATATTTTTGATTTACACTGTGGTTTTGGTTTTGCAACTGATTGGATCTTAAAGGAGAATAATCCTCGTAATTGTGAAACTTTTTAGATTCAAAACTTAACTGTTTCCTCTAAAGGAAGTTTATTCACTTCGCATGCAAGCTTAGCACCATGCATTAGCTAATGCTGCTTATGTGAAGCTTTAGTTTGTCGGAAATATGATTTCAAGTTCTTCTGATTCTAAGAATATTTTCCCAAGAGCTATATCTGTTATGAAACTGTATTTATTGGTAGAGGGTACAGGCATAATGAATTAGTTTTAAAATTATACAGGTAGCAAAATAAGTCCAATATTGAAGTGCATCTGCAACAGTAACATAAATCTATGTCAGAAAACAAAAGACAAGATATGTAATGCTAAAAAAATATCCCAACTTTGTAATACCTCCATATCCCAGCGCACACAATGTTATCATAATGGCTACACCAAAGGAAAAACTGCTTCTGGCGAAAGTGAGATAGAGAGCTGATTCCAAGGCTTTGTAATTATAGTCTTCCTGTATAAATGGTTGCATCATGAGCATTGGCAGTAAGCAAAATGTCAATGCAAGGATCCTTATTAGCAGCAATGAAACCTTCTGGAACAAAGAGTAATAAAAAGTGTTAATTCCTAGCGACTTCTTAATTTCATTTTTAATTTACTAGATAACTTAAAATTCAGAACTTTTGCATTGTACCTGCGAGAGATTTTTGAAATTTCAGATATCTGGGTGGTTAGTTGATTTACAACCTCATATAACCAATAAGCTCCATCACCATCAGGCGATGTATAAACCCCATTTACTAACTGGAGACACTGGGAGGGTGGAGTTTGTTACCTCTGATATACAGGTGATAAGCTTAAATGGCATGGAATGAGAGGACCTACAGCTTTTTCCATGGTCTTGGAAGTATTCCACAAAAACTAGTGCGAAGTGAAGGCTTTGACAGGACTGACTTAAAATAGCCACCCAAAAGACAGGAATTGACCCAGCATGAAGCCATGAACAAAACCTCTGAGCCCCTTTTAGATATTTAATTTATAAATAATTTTCCTATATAGTTAATTTTACTCTCCCTCCTGTTGTTCATTCTGTCCACAAAATGTAATGTGTCCTGGAGTGTAAATGAACAAGAAGGGTTAATGCCACATTTTTGAGGAATGTGAGTGCGAATAAGTTTTGCAACACTAGCTGTAGAAACATAGAAGCATTAACTTCTTGATAATGAACCAAGGTAGCAAAGGAAGGGACCAAGCGCCACATGGCAGCACACACAGCACATAATGTTGAATATTTTATTCTCTATCACAAGTGAATTTATAAAAGAAACATACAATAAACACAAAATGCACGCTATTGATGAAATAACTGCTAAGCATGGCCAAGTAGTTGTTAGACTACTCCCTTATCATTGTACTTTGAATCCCATGGAATATGTATTGTCAGAACTAAAAAGAAACATTGCAGCCTTAATGTCTTCAGAAGGAAGAATGTTACTGAAATTAAAGCCTTAGGTAAAAATACTACATATAAAGGCCATAGAAAACAAAAACCATTGGCTATGCTGAACTAGAAAACTAATATTGTTCCTTTGAAGGTCTAATCGAAAACAGCCAGCACCTGATAACCAATCTGAAAAGACGACATATTTTCAGTGCATGAACAACAATGTTAAATATTGTGTATATTTTACTGTTTTATTTCATCTTCATGTTTGCACATGAGTGTCGGCAGACTTTTTTCCAGGGGGGGGCCACATGTTGGAAATTTGCAATCATATAATATTAAATCATTATTTTATTGTCAAAATTTATAATATTTGTTGCAGATAACCCTATTAATTTGTGCTAAATAAAAATTGTTCTTTACATCAAAATTAAAATAATAGTTTAATAGTCAGTAACTGGCTGCACATTAAGTTCACCAACTTCCAAGGGGGGGCCGCGGCCCCCCCTTGCCCCCGTTTCGCGACGCCCATGTGTTTGCAGATTACTGCACTTCCCTGATATGTATCTTCTCCAACTTATAGATTCATGCTGCTTATTTACAATCACGTCAAAGCAATTTTCAGCTAAATAGTTACTGTAAAGAGATGTACTGAATCGGTTTTTTGAGTCCCTTTGTTTACACTCACCTTCACTTATAAAATGTTGGAAAAACTGGAACATTTTAAAGATCATTTGTTCCCATCCTCACTGTGGGGTGACTGAAGTCAACTTCTCCTCCAACACATCTGTGTTGCTATGGTCCTGTTGCCATCTGGTGTTAGGGGCACAAAGTTTTAACACTTCATTCAGTGGTGGATTTCAAAATTTACTACTCTACTGTGGTTTTTGATGATGCATATTTTTCCCCAAATGTTCGGTTCTGTTGGTGAAGTAAGTGATTTTAACGATGTTATGTATTACCTAATGTTGTGGTTGTCTATCCAAAACTTGTGTAATACAACGTACGTTTCTGTTAGTTTCAGTTTTAGGTTTCTCTGGTGTTTCTTCAGCCTGATTTCCAAATTTCTATGTTTCTCTAATGTAGCTTTTTTCACAGCTTCCACAGTTGATCTGGTCAGATTCTAAAGTTATGGGGATTGTATTTTTAAGTGCCTTTTTAAGCAGGTTCTTCAGATTGAATTTCTCTTTGAGATGCTAGTCTTATGTTTAATTTTTTGAAGATAAGTTCAAACTTCCTGAAAACCCAGGGATGGTAGGTGAATTTTCTATATTTCTAGTTTATATTCATAAGCGATCTCAGTGCAGTGATTTGGGAAATTACCTCGAGTTTTTGTATTCTCTTTGTCATGTTGCTTATGATGGCCAGGTTGAATCCATAAGTGCTATTGCTCTTTCAAACACATGTTCACTCAATGGGATGTTGTATGACCTTCTGAAAGCAGCTAGTTGCTGTGAGACTGGGTTGGCTCCATTTTTCTTTATGTAACTGTGTACGTGTGTGGGTTTGCTATCTATTCCAAATTCTATAGCATGTAGATTTCTAATTATTTTTGAGGTCCAGGAAGGGCAATGTATTGTTTTCTTGTACTTCTTTTGTAAATTGGATAAGGTTTTCCTGCAGGGGTTTCTGGGGAATGGTAGCAAAAACATCGAAATATCTATGCCAAAATTTCTACGGTAGCGGTGACGGTGACGAGAACGGTTACGGTGACGAGAACAGTGACGAGAATGAAAACATTGACTGTAAGGAGAACTGTGATGGTAACGAAAATGGTGACGGTGACGAGAACGAGGACGAGAATAGTGACGAATACGGTGACTAACCAAAACGTGAACGGTGACTTGGGAGAGTACAAGGCCTGTAAAGGTGACGAGAATTCTGACGGTGCCGAGGACTTTGACGAGGATGAGAAAGGTGCCGAGAACGAGAGCGACGACGGTGACGAGAACGGTGACGGTGACGAGAACGGTGACGGTGACGAAATCGGTGACAGTGGCCAAAACGGTGACGAGCCAGACTGTGACGGTGACGAGTATGATGACTGTGACCGTGACGAGAACGAGAATGCTGATGGTGACGAGAATGAGGACCAAAATGGTGACGATGAAAAAACGGTGACGATGACGGGAACAGTGACGGGGAGAATGTGCACAGACGATGACAGGAACAGTGGCGCTGACGAGGGCCAAACGGAGATAAGAACCAAAATGTAGGTGACTTGAACGAGAACGGTGACGGTAACGAGAACGGTAACTGACAAGAACCATTATTTTGTGATAACGAGAACGGTGACGAGAATAAGATAGAACGGGGACCGCACGAGAACGGGGAAGGTGACAAGCACGGTGACGATATTGTGGGCAGCGAAGGAGGCTAAAGTCAGAACGGTGACGGTGACGAGAGGAAGATTGTGCACGTGACGAGAACAGTGACGGTGACGAGAACGGTAACGGTGATGAGAACAGTAACTGTTACGAGAACTGTAACGGTGACGGTCACGAGAACGGTGACGGTGAAGAGAACAGTGACGGTGACGAGAACGGTGACGATGAATATAATGGTGAAGGTGTAGAGAACTGTGACTGTGACAAGAACGCTAACGGTTCAGAACGGTAACGGTGACGTAAACGGTAACGGTGCAGACAATGGTAACGGTAGAGAGAACGGTGACACTAACGCTAGTGTTGATGGTGACGAGAACGGTGATGACGAAAACGGTAACTGACGAGAACGTTAAAGAGTGCGGTAACGGTGACAGCGGTAACGGTGACAATAACTGTTACGGGGACGAGAACGGTAACGGTCGCAAAAACGGTCACGGTGACGAGAACGGTCACGGTGATGAGAACGGTGACGGTGACGAGAACGGTGACGTTGACAACGATGGTAGTGATGAGAACGGTGACGAGAACGATAACGGTGACGAGAAAGCTAACGGTGACGAGAACGGTAACGATGACGAGAACGGTAACGGTGACGCGATGGGGAGCGCTGACGCGATGTGTGACGGTGACGAGAACGGTACTGGTGACGAGAACGGTACTGGTGACGAGAAAGGTAACGGTGACAAGAACGTAGCCTAGGACGGTGAGGCTGACGCAAACGGTAACGGTGACGAGAATGGTAACGGTAACGAGAACGGTACCGGTGACGAGAAAGGTAACGGTGACGAGAAAGGTAACGGTGACGAGAACGCCGACGGTTACGGTGACAGTGAGAACAACGGTGACGGGAGTGGTGACTGGTACAGTAACGGTGAGGAGATTAGTAACGGTGACGTTGACGAGAACGGTAACGGTGACGAAATCGATAACTGTGACGAGAACGGTAACGATGACGAGAACGGTAACGGTGACGAGAACGGTAACGGTGACGAGAACGGTAACGGTGACAAGAACGGTAACGGTGACGCGAACGCTAACGGTGATGGGAACGGTGAAGCTGACGCGAATGGTGACGAGAACACTGACGGTGACGATAACGGTGACGGTGACGGTGACGGGAATCGTGACGAGAACGGTAACGCAGACGGAAACGGTTACGGTGACGAAAACGATAAGTGACGAGAACAGTAACGGTGACTTTAACGGTAATGGTGACGAAAACGGTGACGGTGGCGAAAACGGTGACGAGAACGGTAACGAGAAAGGTAGCGGTGACGAGGAAGGTAACGGTGACGAGAAAGGTAACGGTGACGAGAACGGTAATGGTCACGAGAACGGTAACGGTGACGAGAAATGGGATGGGAACGGTAACGGTGACGAGAACGGTGACGATAACTATCACGGTGACGACAACGGTGACGATGCCTATCACGGTGACGGAACGGTAATTGTGACGGGAACGATATCTGTGATGAGATCGGTAACGGTGACGAGAACGGTAACGATGAAGAGAAGGGTAACGCTGACGAGAACGGTAACGGTGACGAGAAATAAAACGGCGACGAGAACGGTAACGGTGACGGGAACGGTGAAGCTGACGCGAATGGTGACGAGAACACTGACCGTGACGGTGACGGGAATCGTGCCGAGAACGGTAACGCAGACGGTGACGATGACGGTGACGAGAACGATAAGTGACGAGAACAGTAACGGTGACTTTAACGGTAATAGTGACGAAAACGGTTAAGGTGGCGAAAACGGTGACGAGTAAGGTAACTGTGACGAGAAAGGTAACTGTGACGAGCAAGGTAACGGTGACGAGAACGGTAACCGTGACGAGAAAGGTGACGAGAACGGTAACCGTGACGAGAAAGGTGACGAGAACGGTAACCGTGACGAGAAAGGTGACGGGAACGCTAACGGTGACGAGAAGGGTGACCATAACTATCACGGTGACGACAATGGTGACGATAACTATCACGGTGACGACATTGACGGGAACGGTAATTGTGACGGTAACGATAACTGTGATGAGATCGGTAACGGTGACGAGAACGGTAACGAAGAGAACGAGAACGGTAACGGTGACGAATAAGGAAACGGTGACGAGAACGGTAACGGTGACGGGAACAATAACGGTGACGGGAAGGGTAACGGTGACGGGAACTGTAACGGTGACAACGGTGACGGGAACGTTAACTGTGACGAGAACGGTAACGGTGAAGGAAAAAGGTAACGATGACGAGAACGGTAACGTTGACGAGAACGGTGTCGACGACGAGAACGCATACGGTGAAAATAGCGATAACGGTGAAAATAACGGTAACGGTGACGAGAACGGTAACGGTGCCGAGAATTGTAAGGACGACCAGAACGGTGACGGTGACGAGAGCGGTGACGTGAACATTGACGGTGAGGAGAACGAGGACCGTGATGGTTACGAGAACGATGACGAGAATGAGGACTGTGATGGTGAGAACGAAGATTTGAGGACGGGGATGAGAACTAGGACGATGGCGAGGACGGGGTGACGAGAGCGTGAACGGTGACACTGACGAGACCACCGATGGGTACTCTGTGTAGGAGCGCTTATGGTGACGTTGCCGAGGACCGCCGACGGTGACGTTGACTGTGGCATGAACGAGAACGAGGACTGCCGACCTTAACAAGGAACGAGAACGACGAGTACGACAACCACATCCAGCTGCCAGCCGCCAACAGCCAACCACCAAAAGCCAAGCACCACAACCAACAAGAACAAGCATCAACAGCAAGAACAACAATGATAACAATAAAATAGGTGCAGTTCCTTTGCAGAAAGAGCTGTCTATAAATTAAAGTAAAATAAATTATTCTAATGTTTAATTATAACTAAAATTTTAAAAATGAGGTTATACAAATTTATTTTGTACAGAATTGTTTGAAGATAATACTATACAATGAGCAGAGTAGATTAGCTGTGCTTGTGAATTTAATTCTCTAAAAAGCTAACATTGTATTTGTAAATACAGTTAGCATCCCAGTTTGTGAAAATTCAAATATAGTCAGCCTAGTTGTTACCTTAATGAATGTTTGCTTCTGATTTAAGCCTGAGTTGAAGTTGTATCCATTCTGTTTCTTTAAGTGTAGGAAATAACCTAGAGCCAATCCTGTTAGCCATGATATGCTTCTAGTATATGTTGCCTTAAAAAATTGTGATCTCCACCTGTAAATTATTACAATTGATAAATTTTATTTTTACTTACTTTTTTGTAAACAACAATATATCAGGCCAATCAATGATAATTGACCATTCTAATACAAAAAACCATGTATGGGTAAGCTTTATAAGGTACAATGAAACAAATATTTCAATGCCATAACCAGAATTTGAGCCATAGATCTTTTGCTCTATGTGGGGCTACTCTTAACCACTGAGCTACTATGGCACGTGTTGGTATAGCCTTAAATTCTTCTTATAATTTGCATTTTCCTGATACACCACAAAGGAATCCTGTGTTCCACACACTTACCCCAAT
Source organism: Tenodera sinensis (assembly GCA_030765045.1). Classification (NCBI taxonomy): domain Eukaryota; kingdom Metazoa; phylum Arthropoda; class Insecta; order Mantodea; family Mantidae; genus Tenodera; species Tenodera sinensis. Next base: position 98,721,115 of record CM060971.1, read on the forward strand.
GGCGACTCACAATTGAGGTCCTAGATCCCAGCATTTTTGCTTTCTCTACTACATTTAGTAAACTAGAGGAAGTATTGTATTCCACCTAAAAATTTAATGTCAAGATTTTACCGGAAATAAAGGTTTTGAGGCCCATGAATCCAAAAAAGCATTTTTAGAAAAAGTCCATGTGCATGTGTGTGTCAAATGGAACATCATTATTCATTTTCCTATATGTTAACCATGTAAAGAGAACGACACTGGAAATCTTTAAAAGATTTGACTATTGCTCAAAGTACTGTATTCCCATATTCTCCTTGCACCAACAAAAAGATAAACAATAGATAATTTCTGTGTTCATTTCAACCAACACAAGGAAGATACAGGAATTGGAGTTTGTAAGGATGGTTAATACAAGCAACACATTAGATTTTTAAGATTTGTAATCAATAGTTTCCATATATCAGGCCAATCAATGATAATTCGAGTTTAGTCTGGCCGAAAGCTCGAATAATTGTATAAATATTACAAAGTTGGTAACTTGAGAAGCTGTGATTGATAACTGATTGTTCTAAAGTACACAAATCATGTAAAGGAAAGTTTAAAATATGAAAAACTCAAATCTTGGCTATGACATTGAGCATTTAATTTCTGATTCTGCCTTATGGAATATATTATGTTTATGTCCATTAAGTATACAGTAAACTCTGCTTTGAACCTAAAACATGGCTTACTGAAGAAATTATCCATTATTAGTTATTGAAAATGTTAACAATAAAATATGCATACTTGATTCCATAACAACAAACCGCTGTGAAAATAATATTTAACTTGAAAGTTTTGTCTATGATATATGATTGCTAAAGGCTAGAGCACTAAGCACTAAGCTCCTAGAGATAATTTATTTTTCCGCAGCCTTAATTAGTGCTTAAATTTTCTTTCAGTAAGATTATTGTCTGCAAATTTGTTGTCCCTTCATCTGAGCAGTCACTCTGCACCTCAGTTTTCACTGGAGAAGATCTTGCTTAGTGCAGGCATGTCCAGAAGTTCCCAATTCTCTTTACAGGCTTTCCAAAGACCATCAGTTGTTTGAGGGGGTGTGCTTCTCAATGCATTTTTCAAGGGGCAAAAATCCATTGGAGAGACATCAGTAGATTTCACTGGAATGTTACTGAATAGCATGTATTACAGTTTCCTGCTCATTCTTTGCAAGAATGCAGAGTCAAAACAGAAGTATGACTGGACACCTTATCTTGGTGCATCTAGACTCCGTTTTAGTCTCCCTCATAGAGAGCTGGGATTTCAGTGTGGTAAATTGTGGCAAGAACTTCATCTTGATAATACTTGGAATTGATTTTGAACTTCTTAGGAACTCCACGAATTACCAGTTTCCCATCATCAGTGATGAACGTAAATCCCTTTGAGAAACTTACTCTGCATTCTGCATATCATCTTTGAAAATCTTTTTCAGCCCTTATAAATTGCAAGAGGTTTGTTGCAGTTACCGAGATGCACATATATTTAATCTAATGTGACCACAAATTTCCAGTTTTTTCCGGCCAAGTGCCCCTAATGGAGCTTCCTCTGTTGGTGCAATGTTTTGAGATGTGACATGGCAACAACTTATGAACTCAACCTTTGTGATGTTTCTTCTTATTTAAATATTTGTTTATGATGATGTTCTTAGTTTTGTGAAATATTCCCAGTTTGTTTGCAGTGTTGCATGGCTGGATTACTGCCAGAGATGAGGGCCTTGATCTTCCTTACCACCTCTGGATAACATATAATAATAGGTCATGGGTTTGTCTGTTTTCTTCCTTTTGGAATTAATCCCTTGCAACCCTTTGCCTTTCAACACTGAGTTAATCCCTGTACTTTGGCACAACAAAATTTCACTTCTTGCATGCTTCAATAATAGCAGAAGAACCACTTGGATCAGAAAGGGCACTAATATAGCCTTCCCAATATGGTTCAATTTGCTTAGGCATAATGAGAGCCACACACGTCATATTGCTATGAAAGCAGCACAGTAACTGGTTTGTTGGTCTCACAAATGCTTGACCTTGCTGCACATGCAGAAATGCAACATTCACATTTGCAATTCATTATCAGAGATCAGAAACAACCCTCCATAGAACAGGGTAAAGTACTTCAAGTTTAAAGCTTCATTTCCACAATGATTGCTTTATATGCTCTGCTGCATCTAGTGGAAAGGATATAGATCTCATCCTCTTAGGGGATGATTGTACATGATGTGTGACATCTCCACATCGTAGAAATGAAGCAGAATTTTAATACCACTTTAGTGTTTTGAATTTCAGCACAAAACAAAATATTTTGGTATGCTTTTAATCACCCTAATTCAAATAAGAAGTGATAAAGATAAATCTTAGTGAAATGTATTTTGTATAATTGTCATGCTATTTACATTTGAAGAGATATAACATGATTCCAATACGTTAAGACCTGAAACTTGTATTAAAGAAATGGTTGTATTATCAGAAAGCTACAAACTGGGTTAATCCACTAAAATGTTAAACATTATGCAGTACAAATTTGCTGATATCTTGTATGTGCTATTCTACACAGCCTTGTGGGACAGTTTGCTTATCATATGAGTCATCTTCTATTAAAATTTTCACTGGAGTAATGCACTACAAAGCAAATATTCACCTTTCATTAAAGTTGTGTAAATAATCAACTTTAACATGATTTAAGTAACTGATGCAGAAGATAGTGGTATGTCCTCCAAGAACTAGAAGACCAAAAATGACCAATCCCACTTTGGGTCGTTGTGAGAGTGGTAGCAAAATAAGTGGTGACAGCAAGTATAGCTGCATGTTGGCTGCCAAGAACCAAGTTTGTTCCAAACACTGCAAAGAAGGATTGTAATTTAACAGTAAACACTGATAGTGAAATAAAATGTGTGGATCCTGAACATTACTGTTGTGTTTCATAGTTTGAATACCTAATGTCAATGCGATATTTTTCACTTATGATCAACATTTGCTATAATTACTTTAATATAATTCCAGTATAAATAATTTACACTCCAATGATTCTCAGCCAATGTGAGTTAAGAAATGTTATTGATCTAAACTGACCAATGAGATATCATTTCTGAATTGGTATTTGTAATACTAAAGCGTAACTAGAAGAAAATTTCACCTGGACATGTCTCAAGGCTTGTTCACTTCATAGTCAGCATTTTGTAAATAATGTGGATTTTTCCAGTGGTTTTGGAAGGGGTTGGTTTGATGTAATTAATGCTTGTGTTGTTATTTCCAGAGGATACTGTGTGACAGCAAATCAAATGTCAGTATTTTATCTCAGGTTTCTGAGATATGGACTTTCTCCCATATGTCTAAGTCTATTGCGTATCTTCCATGTTTTACAAGCATTATATTTTGCTCTGATTCATGGCTAGTTGACCAGAAATGGTGGGCAAAGGTAGGCTTGTCTGTCTCTTTGTATTCACTTACTCTTAGATGTTCTTTCAGTTTTGTTTTTAGATTTCTTTTGTTTTTCCCTGTGTAAAGTTTGTTGTAGCCTGTACAGTTTATTTTGTAGACACCAGATTTTTTATGTTCTCAGATAGTTATTTTGGGAGCTAATGTTATTTTAAATGCTTTAAATATATTTTTGGAAGGTGTATGTTTTGGTTGGTATGTAATTTTTTAAATATTGGGTTTGTCATTTATTTACTTAAATTTTTTTCTATGCGTGATTTGTTTTATTATTTGAACCTTTTGAGTACCTTGTGAATTTTTTATGCACTGAAGCCATTGTTTACTACTGTGAATATTATGTGTTGATATCCATTCTTGTACTCTTTATATTTTTATGTTGTATAACGCTGCATGTTTGTCTGTTATGAGGTTGTAACTGTTGTTTATGATGCATTTGTCTAGTAAGATGTCATTGTGTAATTGAGTAATTCTCATATGTTAATTTGTTTTATTTTTGGTGTTTCATTTGTATAATATCCACCTTGGATTTGCTTATATTGTTGAAGTCATGTATGTTACTGCCATGCAAATATTGCTTTTAATTTCTATCACTGCTACTGTGGATTCACCTGTTTTTTTTTTTCTCCAGCACCAAGGATTTGTTTTGAAGGAAATATGGTCAGATTAGGAATCAACAGTACAGTAGAATCCTGCTAACTTGACCTAATGTAGACTGAGAGGTTGTTGAGTTACCAAAATGTTGATTTTTATGGAATAGGGCGTTTGTTATTCATAACTCATAGCAAATTACATAAATACATATTCTAGCACAACATAGGAAACAAAAGTATAACATATTCTAAAATTTGTTACAAACTAATATATTTCCATTTGTCTGGTCTCTTTAACACATCCAATTTAATTTCCATTGTCATATTAACTTGTCTTTTCTTTCTGTTTGACATTTTCAGTGTCACAAACACAGGACTAACAGTGAGTCTGAAATCTTGGAAGCTGCACTGTAATAACCATAAATATCTAACTCAAAGTTTAGCTTACCATGTGCATAGGGTCTTTTACACATGGAAAATGATCTTGCTTGAATGTGTGCGAGTGCCATCATGCAAACTGATGATGTGGATAATGTCTCTGTTTACTTCCTTGGAATAAACGAGACACTGCTGATAATGCAAAATGGCACTGTACTTAGTCACGCATGGTCCACGATGTTTACTACACGGAAGTTGGAATGATAACGTGAAACCCCTATGGTCCTAAAATACAAAAGTGAACTTGATCATAAACCACTGTGCAATTCGTCACGTCTAAAAACTCATCACCTTTGTACTAGGTAAAGGAGTAAACCTTCAAACCTTCCAAACAAGTGTTTGTGTTATGTATCCACATTATTAGTGGCAAGCTTTTGATTTTGTGACAATGTTCTGCCGTCTGCTTATGTTCTATTATAGACCTCGAAGCTCAATATGCGGCCAGCCCTTTTGATACTGTGAGGGAGAATGTGGTAGGTTGTGTATGTTCACTAATTAACATTTATCTATGCTGCTTACACCATATAGCAGTAATAGAAATTATTAGTCAAGTTAAATGACAAAAAATTTTGAAAAAAGAATTAAAATAAAAAAGGTTGTCAAGTTACACAGAATGTTGCGTTATTAAGAGTTGAGTTATCGATTCTACTGTATTAATAAAATAAGCAAAACCATTGAAAATTGAGCATTTGCTAACACCAAGAAGAATAAAGCAGTGGTTTGAAATCAGTTTACAGCATAGATAAGTAACTTTCTGCAGCTAGAAAAAAGAAATAGAAAAGTGCAAAGAAATTTACACATATTCCTTTTTTTGGGCTTTATTGATTATCTAAAGAATCCAAACTAAAGATTATCAAGTTGGCCTATAATGAACATTGGTATTTATGCCTCCACAAACCCTAGTTTTATAGGAAAATATTGTAATCAGTGGGGCTAGGAAGTTCATGCATTTGCATGTTTTTTCATAGGGGTTAAAAATGTATGTTTTTACATTATGTTCACGAATTATGGAATTTTCAGTTATTTGGACATGATTTTATGGTGCATATAACTGCATATTTTCTTGATTTTTGATAGATGCATATTATTTCAATATTATAGCCCCTATATTGCATATTTTAATGGTTTTTGTGGTTTTTTATTATTTTTTTCCATCTGGATAGCGATATACAGGACATGATGATACAACTCTCAAAGATTTCAATATTATAGCCCCATATCTTGCATATTTAATGATTTTTATGTTTTTTTTTATTATTTTTTCCCATCTGTTTAATATTTTTCATATTGGTAGTAGTGCTCATGATGATCCAACTTGTGAGGTGGCAAGAATTAAAGTTGAGTCATGTTGTCATGAAGTGAATCCCCTATTTCCATCCTTTCATTATTTATGCAGGTGCGCAGAGAATAATCAGTGTGTTATCTGAGATGTTTATATTAACAAAGATAAAGCGCAGGTCAATGCTTGCCTGCCCACCAGTTGTTGCGCCGTGGTTTTCAAATGTAAGTGCTGTGAACTGGAGCATGTGAGTAAAATGTAGGAAGTAGAAAAGATTTCAAATAGTTCAGCACATAGACCAGCAAAGCATAAGGAGAATTTAATCAGAAAATTTTCAAACAAAGAACCTGTTCCAAAAAAGCTAATAGTGTGTTTAGGAAGTAGGGTTACTGAATTTTCCTATGACTTGTGCCATGCATTTTTAGCTGCTGATATTCCCTTGTTCAAAATTAATAAACCTACATTTAAAAACCTATATCAACCTTCTGTCAAGTACACTTGACAACATGTACCTGAAGAAAGTACACTGCGCAAGATTTACGTAATACATTGTTACAATAACGTATTGTCGAATATACAAAATGACTTAGTGGTTCAGTTTGTATGGTTTTCTGTTGATGAAACCCCTGATTTTGAGTGCCATTCTATTGTGAATATAATCGTAGGTGCTTTAAATAATGAACAAAAGACTACACCTTATATTCTTAATAGGTGCAAATTGCCGGCCACTGACAATGTAACTGTGACCCAGTTTGTGATGGACTCTTTGAAATTACTATGGCCGTGTGGAATCAAATACGACCAGTTACTTTTATTTGTTACTGATGCAGGTCCTTATATGGTAAAATCAGGACAAACTCTGAAAGGTATTTTTCTTAACTTAATTCATATAACTTGCTTGGCACACGCTCTTCATCGCATTTCTGAGACAATACATGATTCTTTCCTATTGGTAGAGTTGTGTCCAGTACAAAGAGAATTTTTGTTAAATCTCCTAAAAGAGCTTAGATCAACAGCACCTAATATCCGACTTCCTCCTGCACCAGTGTTAACTTGATGGGGAATATGGGTCGATGAGGTTTTATATTATGCTGAGCACATAGAAATAGTCGAAGAAGTTGTTAATGCATTGGACTCAAAAAATCCTTCATCAATAGAAACTGTGCAAAATATTCTGTCAGGCACTGGATTAAAAGAGAAACTTAGTTTCATATCTGCCCATTTTCCTTACTTACCAGCAGCCATAACGGCATTGGAAGCTATAGGATCTCCTTTGCATGAATCATTTACTTTCTTTGAAAAAACAATATGTGATCTAAGTTTGGTTCCTGGTAGCAAAGGAAAAAAAGTGAAAGAAAAAGTGAATTATGTAATTTCAAATAATTCTGGTTATAAACAGATGTGCGATATTCGAAACATCCTCGAAAGAAAACCATCTGTCATACCAAGAGACTTCACTCTCTGTGAAGCAGTTAACATCATTTAAATATGCCCCAATAACATCTTGTGATGTGGAGAGGTTTTTCACATTACAAAAGTGTTTTGTGAGACAACAGACGATGTTTTACAGTTGAAAATTTGTGCAAAATGTTGGTTGTGAACTGCAATTTAGCAGTCAATACTAGTAGCAGGACCACTTCTGCTTCAACCTCTAAGGAATAAGGTAACTTGATTTATTATTTATACTACCTTGTCTTGTATACTGCAAAGGGACATTGTTTTATTAAATAGTGCATATTTCTTGGCATATTTTCAGGTTTTTAAGAGCATATTGGCATGCATATTTCAGTGTTTTTAGGGCATGAACTTCCGAGCCCTAGTAAAAAGGTATCTAAAATTGTTGAATTTTTATTAAAGGACCTAACTGAATTTTACTCATGTTAAATAGTTTTCTTTGATGAATTAATTTTGCTGTTAAGCTTTGTTTCTCGTCATAAAATATTTTTCTCATTGAGGTAATCATGATGAGAAACGCTCAAAGAATAGTTTATCCAGCTAACTCCTTCTGAGATTCAAACCTCTTGAATGTAAGGGACATACTGTCCCCACACTAAATATGTGGGCATAAAATATTATTTATGGCCAAATCTGAGAAGAGCATATGTCAACATAAGTTGCCAAACATAAAACAAATTACCTGTGCACTATTTCTCTCAATTTCCAGTGATACATGGACTGGATATTAAACCTGTGGGACTAGAAGCCCCACCTGCATATTCAAACAAATAGAAATAACAAGCAATTACTTAAGTAGATGCTACCAAAAGGCTACTCAACTACTACCTTACTATGTTCCAACCTATTGAACAACAGTCACAACTGATACAACAGTTAAGAGACACGACTGAAGTGGAGATGAAATTCCTGGGAAAATTTATATTGGGATTATTTAACTGAAAAACAATTACAGTAACTTCAAAGTTCATTTTCATTTTTATGTCGCAGATGCTGTTATATTCAATAAGTTCAGAATCTATGTATAAAGAAAAGTTTTTGCTTTAAAACTGTATATTCTAGCAACACTTTTTCTCCTTGCTTTTGCTCATTCAAAGAATTCTGTAAGAATGCAATTTACCTCTGAAATGTTTCAAGCATGTTCCAAAAAGTCAAACAATTGAAATGAATGAATACATTTTCAGCATTTCATATATGAGGTATTAATTTTATAGGAATAATGAGCATTTAGTAAAGCATAATTTTCAATGCATGTATATCTTAGATTCCTTACTTTTACACTAAAAGTAGTAGAAAATTTTGAAAATTATGTGATCAGATAAATAGATTTGTTTTTCAAATAAAAATGTAGTAATTGCATGTGGCTTATGATATATTCCTTCAGCAATATTAAATAAACATAGAAAAGTAGTGATAAATGAATGCAAAGTATAATATTACTGTTGATTTTTATATTTATATGCACTAAACATTCAGTGCAACAGCCCATGAAGGACCAAAGCTTGCCGCCCAGCCGCTGCGTCCCCCATCTCTGTCTACTACAGGCGTCATGAGTGGGTCCAGTACTGTAGGCTGGGACGTGGTCAGCACTCCGAGCCCTCTTGGCCAGTTATGGGGCCTTCACGATCTTGGGTCGATACTTCATCAAGTAACTCCTAAGGGGAATCTAGCAAGGTTGAGTGTCAGATCTCAAAGAGGGGAAAAAAATCCTCACGTCGGTACCAGGGATCGACCCCGAGTCCTCCGCGCTAGAGGTAGGCGCACTACCACTGCACTACAGAGGCGGTAATTTATACGTGCTATATGTGGAAAATTAATGACATAAGGAGCGAGGTTTTAGTAAGTAAACATAGAATAATATTAACAGCACGGAGTATAGAGCCGGCAGGTAGCGTCAGAGTTGTACTGCCTTCCACTCTACTTGTTTACAAGAGCACTGCAATGTCTCTGGCGCTTCCACTTCCTGTTGTAGGTGCACGGTTAACTTGATGGATTTCTTGCTAAAGCCCCGCTCTCTGATAGTAAGAAAGCTCAGATGAACCCTATTGAATAGCTGATGTAAATACCTCATTTGGTTTGGTGTCCCACCAGTTCTGGATATAAAGTAACATTTTCCACCATTCAGCCTGACAACTCCTCTCTTCTACCACAGCATGTCGATGCCAGCGTGGACTGGTACCCAATCTGCTAAGCAGCGTTGCTTGAATGAGGAGTGTGGCAGCAAACACTGGAGTGAGTCTAAGATAGCGACGGATCACATACAGTGCAGGACTGAAACGACGACCTTTGCTTCTCTCCTCCAGGAACTGATAGCTCACCAGTAGACCACTTACCACCATGAACACTTCCAGGCCAATTCCTTGGCTTGTCAACCAAATATGGCCCCAGTCTGACAACCACTATAGTGAGTAAACACGAAGTCAAATAATGTTAATAATGTAAGTACATATAATAGAAATTATTTTATCCCATATTTATATTGCAAAACAGTACTAGAGATCTACATAAACTAATTTAGAGTCTTTTTATTCAAAAGAGCACATCTACTTGGATGAACATGTCATAGCAGACCAGTCTTGCTCTTAAATAACTACAGAGCCGTTGGATTTGGACATGTGGCTAGCCTAACAGATGTTTTCTTAGTACTGGGATGCACACTCATGGAAATTACAGGAACTACTTACAAGGAGTCATTGTCACATTCATGTTACAGAGTTGGATATTCATACTCTCCTCTGACTTAAACTAACCTCCAAAACTCCACATGCTAACTCGCTTGTATAGTCGAGAGTATTACGTGCCGGGATTTCTCTGGAAATCAACGTTTAGCGAAGCTTCTCGTAACCAAACTCTGCATTCGAAGCTTCTCGAACTGTCTGGAAACGGTGTTTGTTCTTAGCCACCATTGTTGCGTGTTGCCTGGCAACGTAGTGGTGTAAGGTAGCTGACCTTGAGCCTCCTGCCACCGCTACAATATCTACGTATAAACTTTCTCTTCCGTAGCCCCAAGTTTGACAAGAAACAAATTATTTACTGATTAGAATGATTCACTAACAATAACTAATCCCCTGCGCATACCGGCGTTTAAAAAGTACTAACACAGAAAGCTTACAAAAATGTGCAATTTTTATATCTTCATTCTTTTTCTCGGAGGCACCATCAGTGAGCAAAACATGACACGTCATTGCGGCCAATTTTCTCTTCGCTACATGCGTGTGGAAGACAGACCTAAGTCAGCCATTACAACTTAAAACTTTATACATTATTCCAGTCGAATAGGGACCCTATGGGAGAAAAAGCCGAGACAAGGTATTTTTATTTCAAAAATAATTTCACTGTGACAATTCGCAGCTCAATCTGCGACATCACTGTGGCAATAATTACTTGTCAGACTTATTCATTGTTTCACTTCAATTCATTTTAATTAACGTACTTGTAGTTCAGTTATTTCGCGTTACTTAAGAAGAGTGCACCGTAATATCCTGACATATATTTGTTACGGTATTTTTACCGACTCCGGTGGCCGGAGTCGTTAAGTCATGGACTCGTGAAAGGAGATCTGCGGTTCAAATACCAGTCTTTGTTCTCCCAGGCTGAGATTTTCTCCAGGTTTCCTCAGTCCTCATAACTGACAAATGCCAGAAAGCTACTCTAAGTTTACAGCTAGAACATTTCCTTCCCAACTTTCCTCTGTCAATTAATTTCATGTATCATGGGTGTCCACCACCTGTAGTGCCACATGCAGTAAGAAAGCGCCTTAAAGACAATTAAGTGACAATCACGGCGAATTCATCGTTTTAATTTTATAAACATTTCTAGAAGATGAATAATTGTTAATGAATGTCTTTCGTAGCTATGTTAAGAAATTAGACTTATGGTTTCAGTTACTGTCCATTTTAAAATGATACTTTCTTCCATTTAAAATATGTTTCACTCCCTATTTCTCGAGATTTAACTTATCAATACAGAAAAGAACCAGAAGCCTGGGCGAGGTGAAACATTATTTACGTGCGTGTGATAACACTGAGGAGGATATACACTGCTGCTATCTGGAGAGATGGGCAGGATTTTTTGCAGTTAGCTGTACAATCCGCTCATAAGAAATGTCTATTTATGATTGGGAAATGACTACAGTACTGTTACCAACATCGCTTGATATAAACAAAATCTGGTACATACAGAATGTTCTAATATCAATTTGAACAAAAATAACAGCTGAAGGCCTTCGCTGCAAGTTTCAAATGAACCAGATGCCTTCAATGAAATATAGTTATCTACTTGTTAAGTTAGCTAGTCGAAGGGTGGAAGTCCCTAGATTATGATCTCCGTTCGTTGATGAATCTGATCTTCAAACAAATATAAGAGTTTTCTTCTCTGATGGTTGATGTATACAAGTTTCAAGGTCAGATAGTGGTGCTTAAGGCAAGTTGGGTTTTCCGTTGGAAGAAAACTAGCGGTGTCTAGGTAGTTACCCTAACCACAGAACAAAACAAAACAAAACATGATTAGTCATTTAGCAATATAGCAAATGTGAAGGAACTTGGCTGGGCTGAACACTATGATGTTTTAGTAAACATTTCTTTTAAATGATTAAAATATAGGGATTTGTACAGCAGTGGCTTAGTGGCTACAGTGGCTTAGCAAACCACAAAACTTCCAGTATCTGTGAAACTAGGTGCCGAATAGACGTTTAACTATTTTGTAGTGATTTATTATTATTTTAATGCCGGGCAACGGCAGCGGCACAGCAAAGGCAACATAAAAGGTTTACGAGATTATTCGAGAAATGTCCGGCGACCGGTGTATTTGTAGAGATTTCAGAAAAGGTGAAGTTCGAGAAAGTTCCGTGTTACATCATCTTACATAAGGATGCGAGGCGACGAGAGCAGGCAGTTTTTAGTACTGCAGAAGTTTAGTTACAGACATGACTCGTCACAGGTGTGTGTGTGTGTGTATGTGTGTGTGCGTGTGTGTGCGTGTGTGTGCGTGTGCGTGCGTGTGCGTGTGCGCGCGCGCGTGTGTGCGTGTGCGTGTGCGCGCGCGTGGGTGTAAGGGTGTGGCTACGGGTACAGTCAATGGAAGAGATACGTGGTGTCGAAGTAAAGCCAGTGAAGCAGTTGAGTGTTGAGTGATCGTACCTCGGAATTAGTGTTTGAGAGACAAAGAAAGTAAGGAAAGGCAGAAACTAGTGAGTCAAGGTTACAAGAAGAAAACAGTTCTTAGGAGTAATATCATGAAAGGCTGTGCTAATGCCAGTAAAAGAGAATTGTGTATTTGTGCAAAACTTATAGATGATAATGATGACGATGATGATAATAATAATAACTAAAGTAATAATAACTAAAAATTCAATAACATTAATAAGAAACGAAAATTCCAATGAAATATTACGTGCCCTTTGCATGGATTTTGTTACGGCAATTTACAATCTAATACATGATGTTAAGAGAATACCAGTAGATACAAAACTAACTTTATTCCCTGCAAAATAAAATCTCAAAGTGGAAAATAAAACTGTTACTCTCTATTATTGCGGGCTATAGGTACACAATAGTTCAAGCCTTGGGAACTGCCTCACATCGCTCGTCTTCTCTTACAAGCAGAACAAAATTCACTCGCACTACTGGCCCCCCTGGATAGGAATTGCACCCTAGCGTTCTGCAACTTTTTTAACTATACTAACCTTAAACTAGATCGCATGAAGTTATTTGAATGTGTGTTTAAAAGCTTTAAAAAAGGTGTATATTAACATACCAGTAGAGTATAAAATACAAGCTATAAGCTTATTAAGAAAAACACTTCTGCATTTTCATAATTTGTGAATTTTCATCGGTGATTTAACATTTTTCTCTCACCGCAAGCTACTGCTGTTTTACAAATTTACATAAAATGTCAGCCCTGCTTTCCATTCGTATGAAACGTATATTCCCGCTCCCTACTATGAATTTATGTTCAAACTGACATCTCTATCCCTTGTGGACACGTCAATATCTCTTAATCTAGAGGGGCCCTAATGACCTAGCTGTCGACGGGCCCTTAAACTCTGCTCACTGACTCACCCACTCTTGATCTAGAGAACTGTGTATAGCTTTAAGCATGTAGTACTTAAATCTAGACAAAGGGAATTTCCCAAGTTTGGAATAATAGAATACATCAAAAGTTTATTCATATCGATGAAGAAATAGAACAGCTGGTCTGTTTTATCTCTTGAATATGCACAGAATACATTAGCAGGTAGCAGCATGACGAATGATGTTGAAGATTGAAATACTATGGGGAAGAACACTACCAGTCGTAAAGGAAGATTAATTGACATGTCAAGAGTTGTACTCACCACTATTAATAACATACACTTTACATCTACAAGAGCTATCTAAGGCAACTGACCGTCTTGAATATTTTCCTGTACAAAACCTGCATCTAAAACATTTAAAACTGGCGGTTATATTACGAAAATAAAATTCTTATAATTCCAAGTTGTATGTCTACATTATCAAGATAACCTTCATTGGAATTGTCGGTGGATTTGTACCATTATTAAATGAGATACTAATTTGATTTGATGATTTAAAGAACTTTTTAAAATGTTGCAAATTTTTATCAGTGATAACTACTGCTTTTATTTTAGTGCAGGAACACTGAATTATTTTAAGTTTAAGTATTTACGGCAAAATCAACAATGCAAATTAGTATTGCATTTATCTTAGTAAATCACACAATCTTAATCCAAGAAACAAACACAGAAACAAAACACAAACATCAAATTGTTTACAGTTAATCACAGCTTTACTATTCAAAGTAAATGTTGGAACGCACGCCCATTGTGACTAACACAAAGAGTGCATCGACGTGTCCTATTCTGCCGTACTCTCGCAGACACCAGCCATTTTCCTAGTTTAAAAGTTTGTCGGTCTAGTTTTGAATAGTAAAGCCGTGATTAGATGTAAACAATTAGATGTTTGTGTTTTATTTATGTGTGTGTTTTATGTGTATATTTCCCTTTCTGTGAACTGCTCTTACTGAACGAGCTTGCACTACTGTTACCTCAATAGGTTGGAGCAACTACTCAGAAAATGAAAGATCCGTGGTTCAAAGCCCGGCTGAAGCATTGAATTATTCAGTCTAATAAAGTTAGTTGTATTATATGACTATGTGAGTGCGTCCATTAAATAATAGGCGTGCAAGGTCTTGAGTTTATTGCTATTATTTTTCACTATAAATGTAGATTAGAATAAAACTTTTTCATTGCAAATCAGAATAATCGGGCAATAAACTGGGTACAAATGAATTTTAAGCATCTCTTCCAATATGTTATAATTATTACTCACTGCATACCCACTTTTAGGAAAACCATATTATTGTTGGTGATCCTTGAAAGCATAGCGTGTTTGTAGACATTGGCTAACACAACCATAGGCATAGCCATTGTTCTGAGACCATGTAACACTGGGAAGGTAACCTGTTTGCTTGAGGTACTCTGCAGGCGTAGGCCGTTACTATAGCTCGAAAAAGCCAGCACCCAGGGCTTCCTAAACGCTAAAACACATTCATTTTTGGTGAGCTCCACATAAAATACACATACAAATGAGAGAAGACTAGTTATACAGCAAAGAAAGACATGAAGGCAAAACATATGAACTGCACGAAATTAAAACAAAGCATAGGATATAACAATAGAGTAGTGTGGGGACAAAGCTATATGCAAGGTTAGGGACAGGGCGTGCAAATGCAGTTTAAGTATGCACGCTGGCCCGACTTCCTCGCGTAAGGCCAACTTGCAGGTAGCCGGGCCAGCACGCATGCATTTATCAGCGGGTTTGATTTAATCATCTAAAAAATTGCTTTACTAATTTGAACATACATTTCTAATATTTTTAGGCATATGGAAGCCTAATTGTGATCATTTCCTTAAAACAAAGCTTAAGTTTTAAACAAAATTGAAAACACTTTAAAAATAGTATATTAGAATACCTTGGTTCCAGCATAGCAAGATGCAGCAAAGCAGGCATGTAAATTAATTTTCTGAACAAAATTAGATTAATCTTAATCTAAATTACACGTTTCATTAATTTAATAGCAAGTTTGTACGGTTGATCCATGCAGAGTAATTAATTATTGAATATGACTGTATACTCTTAAGCGGTACCTGCCCCATTAGTAAGCAAATTTATTACATAAAAGCATATGAGTGTACTTAGAATGTATGTATTTAGGTCATGGAAATATATAATGATATTTCAAATAGTTTCCGGGATAATGGTGCAATAGTTTAGCAGAGTAACGCTGGTGGGATCGGACTTTTAACTTCCCCTTAAAAGAAAAAGAAAATTGCTAGTTTTCACGTTCTGAATACTTGAAGATGCTTTTAATTTTGTGCAGCGCTTTATATACACCAGGATTTCCTTTATTAAACACAGTTTAATTATAATTTATAATCCTTGCATACAAGATACATGCAAGATAACATTTAGATTATTGTAAAGTGCATATTAAATTGTACTTTTACGTGCAAAAGAGAATTCGTGTAAATTGAACTGAAAATATCTAACACTTTCCCCTTAGTACCCACTTGTTTTAGTGATCCCTTAAGGAAAATGAATAATAGAGATACAAAGTCATTAAATGTACCAGAGTTTAAAACAAGTTTCTAACAGGCATGCAGCTAATATTTACGTCATTTTCCTTATAGTTTTGAACGTTATACAGACAGCTAATCATTCTGATGCGTTTCCTGTATTACCTCTTGCTAATTATAATGCATTAGCTAATGACAGGCCACTTTTGCGTGTGTGATCATATTAGGATATAGAATGCTTAATTCCTCTTTTCCTCTCTTTTAAAATATTTGAAACCATCTTTCCATAAAAGTAAAATACATATTCTTACTTGTGTTTTCGACGTAGCAGTCAATAATGGTGCTGATTATTACTACGGCAAGGAACAAAAGAAGGATGCCTCTGTAAAAGAAATGCAACAGGTTGAATATGTTTCCTCAATGTCATTAATTTTTGTATTTTTGATAGTGTTAACTACTAGTATCTCATTACGTTTTCCAGGTATGGAAAGGATATTAATTCCTCTATATCCATTGCGACTTGTGATCTTGCTCTTATCATTTTTTAGAATTACAGCTACTCTTGCTTCTTTCCATTTTGGGGGAAACATCCTTGATAGAGGCATTTATTAAATAAGTTTTGCCAGAAACGTGACACAACTAGATGAATGTACTGGATAATGATTTCGTCAAGACCTTCATTTATAAATATTGCCCTATGTTCTTGCTGTTGCTGTCTACAATTTTATGTGTCAGCTTTTCTATTAATTTTTGACCAAGACTAACTTTTCTTGCAGTCAAAAATTATATGTTGTACTTAGGGTGTTCAAGAAAGACTGGCACAAATATTCATACAACAATGTATTGTAAAAAATCACTCATACAGACTGTTGCCCCCCTCAGAATACTTCTCCCTCAATACAATATACTTGTCCCACCTCCTTTGCCATTCCTGGAAAACGTGCAGGAAGCCATTCTTTGAGAGCCTGTTCAGGGTCGCCTCTAAAGCTTTCACTGCTTTGGTCTCATTGTCGAACCGACGTCCCTTAAGTTTTTTTATGGCTCTCGGGTTAAGAAAAAAGTCACATGGAGCTAGGTCAGGATTATAAGGTGGAAGAGGTACCGTGGACATATGATTTTGTGCCAGGAATTCGATAACCGCATCAGCAACATGTGGCTTGGCATTGACGTGATGAAGCTTGCACTGTTGAATGAGATTCTTTAGCTTTTTGGGGATGTGATCCTTTACCAATTGCTTCAGGATAGTGTTATAGTAATCTGCAGTGTCTGTAGAGTGTCTTGGAACTGTGAGAATGCAGACTGTCCTCTGGTAATCAAAAACAGTAATGACTATGCCCTTATTGGGTGACTTCTGTACTCGTGATGATATTTAGAGGCGATTATCAAACACGTTCACTCTCACAGGCTGTCAACAATCAACTGATAGAGCTATCACTGTGTGATTTTCAGTGATTAGCGACTACAATACGTAGTTCAATGACACATGGACAGATGTCGCAATCAGACACTTAATGAAAGGAAAAAAAGATCAGTGCCAGTCTTTATTGAACATCCATAAACTCTATTTTAACTGCAATTTTAGTCGACTTCACCACGTTGATTCTTTTAAAGGCGTTACACATTACTGTTGTATTAGAAGTGAAACAACACTACACTGCAAAACTTACTTTGAGATAAAATATTTTTGCAATTTGAGGACGCATTTATTGTGCAATTCTTTTAATTATAATGGGCAATACTTACATGGCTGTACATTCTAATGGGGTGAAGGGTTGTGTATCTTCCCTACTCCGGCAGGATAGGGGATTCACAGTGGCGTTGAGATGAAAGGTACCACGGAGCAAATCTTGAAGATCTTGTGCCGAGCAACTGGAAGGCATGCACACCGCTGTCTCCAGTTCCAGAGTTTGACCACCTACATGTTTCTATATCGAAGGAAGCGTCATATATTCTTAAAAGTTAATATAGGAAAAGGTAAAAACAGGAAATAATTGCAGAGAAGTAGCATGAGAAGTAAATTCAAGAGAAGAGAATGATAAAGACACAAAAAGGGATATTTCATATAGTCTTACCCCTAGAGGCACCTGCACCAAACAGTAACGTCCACCAAATTTACCATAGTCTCTGTCTCCATGCACCAGAAGACACTCATCCAGATTACCCAACTGTACCAAATTTCCTTCTAGTATTCCCGAAGGAAACAGTCTCGTGGAATCATACACTGCAAGACAAATCATAGCTTTTGTGCATAGAATTTTTTGTGATTTATCTGCTGTCTTCTTTGACTTGTTTGGCTTTTGAAAGAGCAAAGTTCGGTAAAATTATTGATAAGACACCCCGTATTAGAAAATGTAATAATTTTCATTTCTCAATACTCTAGAATAAATGATTATTTACTTACTGTATAATGCCCATTCTTCACCTTTTATCAATCCTTCTCCAATTTGAAGTAGATGTACTCTGCAGGTAGGATTTTTCACCGATAGTAGAAATAGATGTAACAGAAAGTTCATCTTCAGATTCGACCCATTCCGTAAAATTGCAGCAAAAATATCAGGAATAACAAAACTCTTATTGAGTGATTCACTGCAAGAGCAAATTGACATTTTAGCAAACTGGCTTTATAAAAAAATACTGTAACTTGAAAAAGACATGCCTACGTGTTAATACAATTAACAAAATCGCAAATTCAAATTCATCCATCCGCATTTAGCCAAGCTCAGAATATAATTAATACTTGAATTAAAACAGTTAACGAATTTTTAAAGAGCAAACTATGAAAATTATAACGTCTTTTTCAGTTTATATATTCAAGCATATGTCCGTTTATCAAAGTTTACAATCTTAATACTTAATAAGCGTATTTAAAGTAAATTATTTCACTGTGACTTGGTTTAAAATGCATATGAAGTACGGCTTTTTTAATTATAATAGTTTTTCTGAGTCCTTGGTGTAGAAGCAGCATATCTGCCATTAAAGCTAGAGGTACTTCAATTTCGATTGCACTGACAAAGTTTGGATTCTTTTTTCGATGTCTTTCCTTTCCCCATAAACTAAACGGGTAATTCTTAGCTGTGCAAAATAAATATATTAATATGGACTGCTCCTCAAAGGATAAGGTTAATATTAATGTGCTTTAACATTATTTATTCAGAGGATTACTGTTATACGTATTATTTTTCTTATTTTAGACAGAACAACGAATATCTGGTACTTTCTGTGCGTGAATGCTCTATTTTCCAGAATCACTGGAAGGATTTTTTTACTGTGAACATTTAAAGAGGCAGACTTAGGGATATGAACGTTAGATATTGAACCAGAGAATGTTCAGCAGAGAGAATAAATGCGAAGCAAATGGGAAAATAATTTACTTTACTAAGTAAGATCCTGAGAAAAAAATAACGTGGCATAAAATAACATTGCAAAAACTTGCGGTCACTATAATTATGAAATAAGTAAATGTTCTCCATGTTAACAAATAAAACGTTTACCCTGACAATAACGCATTATCCATTACAAAACCATATCCTTTAAGAACTCGCGCACGACTGACGGAACAAGTGAATGGTCAACACTCATTTGTTCATCTTATCTCTCATGTCAATGTGTCCATGAAGTTAGGTTACACCATATCGTAAGTTACATTATTCAATCTATTGACTTTCTTTCCATTTACAGGTGTGTCTCAAGGGTATTCCATTCCATAATTTAGAGTAATTGTGTTCATTCAAATAATACAACAGTTTAATTACCTCTATTGTCTGGAAGGCATTCATAATCCATATCTCGTTAAAGTTAAAGAGGCCTGAGATTTTCGCGATCTTCCCACTTATTGGGATTCCGCTATCATTATCATAAATATCATGAGGGTTCTGCGCACTGAAGTGTTTATGTATTCCCCTCTACAGAAAATATTATTCTTTTCCAATTAAATATTATGAACTTAAAAAAGGAATGTTTAGAGTTTCAACGACAGTGTTTTCTAATCCAGCTCCTGTTCATACTTTCATGCTGGAAAACTAGCTTTCCTGTATTCTAGTGCTGGTAACCTAATCTAGGTGATTGTTTTGCCTATTTTACTGCACGTGTGGTGATCTATATTAAATCGTGTAATTGTTTGTATGCTTATTACCTCAGACATGAAATATAATCATATATGTTAGTTGAATTTTACTATTTAAATCTTACCTGTATCTCGACTTTCTTTATATTTGTTAATCTTTACTTGCGATTTAATTCCTGCACAGTGGCGGCTCGCAGTCAAAATTTTAGGGTAGGCAAAGTGTAACAGTAACAACAACAAACAACAAGAACAACAACATCAACAACAACAACAACAACAACAATAATAATAATAATAATAATAATAATAATAATAATAATAATAATAAACCCCGTTTATCCGAAATATAGGGGGCGAAGTCATTGCGGATAACGCAAACAATATATTGTTTGGTTGTTTAATAAGAGCAGAGTGAATGAGTGTGACTTACGGACGAATTACCGCCAAAACTAAAATCACGAGTGTCGGCAGACTTTTTTTCCAGGGGGGAGGGGGGCACATGTTGGAAATTTGCAATCATATAATATTAAATCATTATTTTATTGTCAAAATTTATAGTATTTGTTGCAGATAACCGTATTAATTTGTGCTAAACAAAATTTGTTCTTTACATCAAAATTAAAATAATAGTTTAAAAGTCAGTAACTGACTGCACATTAAGTTCACCAACTTCCAAGGGGGGGTCGTGGCCCTCCTTGCTCCCGTTTCGCGACGCCCATGACTAAAATAGATTAAGAAATTGAAAAATTGTCTGACTGCAGCTTTGTGTTAAATAGCTAAAACACTCCTCTTTTCATTGTCAGTGCGCCGCGAAAGCGAAATTTGTAATAGTTCACTAATTAAGTCGGTCATACTGGTATTACACAGAGATAACGACAGATTCAGATCTCTGAGATCTTCGTTCGTGGAGTATGGCTGTTGGAAAATGTCGCATAAATACGGATTTGGGTAGGCAAGTGTTCGGACTGCTGGCAGACGCGTCTACGCATGCTCGGAGTGCATATACAGACCGAATGTTTCCTTATCCCTGTTCAAGGGCCTCGTACTGAGGAAATGGGGCCGGGCAGGCAGAGGTTAAGCTAGCCTGCTCTCCACTACCCAGGTTCCATGCGTATCATTTCTGCCGCGCGTTTCAAACACGCAGCGCAGTTTTGATGAATCGGAATTGAGATTAAAGGATTTGACCATGCGCTGGTAATTATAACCGAGAAAACTTTTCTTGAACTGCAATTTAGGGGAAAATGACGGTTCAAATGATAAAATGCAGAATCATAGTTAAACATTATTTGTTGATGTATTACGATAGGGTAGGCAATGCCTACCCTGCCTACCCTGAGGAGCCGCGCCTGTTCCTGCAGCAGTTAAATGTGATCTACAAGTCATTGCTTTCTATAAGTCAGCAATTAGGCGTGGATAATTGATCAGAGTTTAATATTGGTGACCTGGCTGCTCAACTCCCCAATTCAACAGCTCTTAGTAAACTAAAATTATTAGTTTTGTTTTGGTGTAAGTAATAGATGTATTGTTCAATATTATTGTAAAAATAGTATGTGATATACATGCATACAGGAATTCATCTCGTATTTTTGAGCACTTTCTCGTTCTCCAATAATTGCACTTGTGTCGCATTTCGTATTCATATACAGGTGTAAGATTTGAAGCTTTCACGGCAAGCGTTATTAATCAAGGCTTTCCGGGTGATCAGCCGTGTCAGATTTATAAACGTCGAGCTTTCGGCCATTCCATACTCCATGGTCTTCTTCAGGATATACAGGTGTTAATGAACCTCACCGAAATATTTTCAGAGGATATGGAGATGTCTTAAATAAGTAATTTGAGATGGAAGACTTATGGCCTGTTTGTTGAAATTTCGAAGTTACAGCTATAAATTTCTAAAATACCAGTACGCCACTGACTAATATCAAACCATTCGAGAGCGCAACACACAAAAGGAAGGGACGTTTTAGAGCGTACCTCTTTGGTTTACGAGTTCGAGTCTCGTTCGCTTTTCTTTCTACTTTTCTTTATTTTGAGTAGGGCATATTAATACTGTTTTGATCTAGATTTTAACTTATGTTTCAATCTATGCAGTTTTATTTCAACATGTTACTACGATTAATTTCAATTCTTACTTTCCAAAGGTTGAAACATGCTTAAAACGTTCTTGTGCTGCACTTCAGAATGGAAAGTGCTTTAAAGGTTCAAAGAAAGAGTAAAAGCATAAGAACACTTGAGATTTTACTTCAGTTTTATAGGAACTGCTCGAAACTGTGACCTGAATTTTCATGGCAAAATTGACAGCGACGAGGGAACGATTGTCGCGTCCTGTGCAAGATTTCCAGTGTGAGCCAAATAAGGAAATGATAATGTTAGCTCTTCTTCATATGGAATAAAAAAAGAAAGCAAAAATAATAATACCATGACAGGAAACAAACCACGATCTTTGATACCATAGCCTTTGACGTTACAAATTGAACCACAAGAGCAAACAACGAAGCGCCTCTGGAGTGGGCTTCACAACGCAAGAAGGTAGCTAATTGTTGTTCATTGTCGCACTGTCAGGTGATTAGTCCGAGATTTGAGACACTTTTGTGCCACTAAATCTTGATAACGCAAGACCTCGTCGTTGATGGAGATAAATAAATCTTGAAAATGTCAAATCGGGTGGATAGTAGTTTAAGCTACAGCAACTGACTGTAAGGATACAGATTCCACGAGTGTATCATATAGGCATACGGGTGGAACATGTATCTTGCGTTAAGAGACTAATAAGAACGAACCCTGCAATCTCCCTATTATTAAAACTGCAAAATTGTTTGATGCCATATAACTGCATTAAGTTTAGCTGGGGACTATACATTGCCTCCCTCAAATTACTTTTATCAGTCACATCTACAATCTCGGCGTACTTCATTAACACCTTTGAACGACGACCTCTCGCTCACTGATTTAGAAGATCTTCTCTCGCTCACTGATTTAGAAGATCTTGTTTCCCTCTTATCAACACCCAACACCTTTTCTGTTGGTGGGAGACGTCATCACACAGTTTGGGCCTCGGGTGTGTGCAATAGGCAGTTCCCGGTTGGACCATCATAACCTAGCACTACTAAACATCCGAGAGCCTAAATTTCATTGTGGTGCATTCAATAGCTTCTCACATCTTGATTTAGCAGTTTGTTTGCCACGTTAGCAATTTCCTTACAGTGGAATGTCATCTCTTATTCACATTCAAGTGACCACTTTCCAGGTCTTAATCTCTTAACAAAATATATGACTCAAGAATTTGCCTAGATGATACTTGGATCATGTAAAATGGAACATTTTGTCCCAGTTGTCTGTGTTTAATTACAATGAGCAGTACAAGATATTTTTTGTTGGTAAGCAATCTATTTCCACATCGACTGCCCACTCCCTTCGATCCCCCCCCCCAGGGGGACCTACTAAGGTAGGTCCGGTTTGGCGCACCCGGGGCCCCGAACCGCTCACCCTCATTTCACCCCTTCCATGTTCATTAACTGTTGCCACGTGTAGCTGGTTTGGCCACTACTCATCACCCTCTTCCTCTTCTAGGTTTATTGTAAGTATTAGTTTGTAAGGTCGTAGGTTTATAACTCCTGTTTCACCAGCAGGGATCTGTCTCCGCGGTCCTTTCCCACGATTTTCATTGCGGCCCCCGACTTGTGTGCTCTTCGGAGGTCTCAGGCGCGAAGGTTGGGCGGACCCTTCACACTGCCCGCATGTTGCGGAGCCGGTCCACACGTCATATACACCCACGTAGCTCCTTGAGGGCACGGCCGGTGTTAATTGCCCGACGGCCGCGTGCCGTCGGGTTAGTATCACCGGCCGGACGTGGTACCGCTGACGGAACCCCGGTGTAATCAACCCGAAGTCCCCTGAATCCACGCTGATTCGTTGAGGCAGCGTGGCCTAAAGTGGGGAGCCACAGGCGGTTATTCCTGTGGTGAGGGAACAAAGCCGGGGTGCGCGTGGTGAACGGTTTACCCATGTGGACAAGCAGTGGAGGTCGGAGGGTAGCCCCTCTGACGCACGCTTTAGGGTCAGTGATGGAGGGGTCTCCATGGCGGCGCAGACCGTGGAGATTTTGGTGTCTTTCTTTTCTTTGACCCCCGGATGGCAGGCTGACGCTGACGGTTCCGGATGGGGTTCCAATCAATATGCATCCGGGCAAACCCTCTCATTTTGACTCTTTTCTTGTTGAGACATTGGCTTGTGAAGGGAAGACGATTATGGATATTAGCCCTTTTTATATCAAACGTGAGGTAGATAGAATGTGGCCGGTGCAGAACGCGACAAGACTACGTAACGGTATGCTGTTAATCGAGACCAAAACGGCAGATCAGTCAGAGAAACTCTTAAAAGTGAGCTTGTGGGGATCCTACCCAATCCTGGTAGCTCCACACAAATCGCTTAACACCTGTAGGGGAGTTGTCACCACCTCCAGTCTGGAACAATTTGTCGAACGAGGAGATTGTCACCTGCCTCTCCGACCAGTGTGTTTCGCGAAAACAGGATGGCAAGGAGTTAGCTTTGCGTACGGTGTTTCTAACATTCAAAGACACCAAATTGCCTGAGTATATCTTTTGTGGGTATGAACGTGCCAACGGTTTGTTTGTTTGTTTTAACGGTTTATGCAATATATATTCGAAGAGGCGAATTCTTCCGACGTGTTTTATATAAACTTAATAGCAATTATACCCTTCCTTTCATGACATGTAGGTTCAGAAATAGGAATATATATTGAAATAACAAATGAAAAATGTACACCAGTTTATCATCAGTCGGTACTGTTCTTTAATATTATAACAGCATGTACTTGGAACAAACAGTGGAACCTTTCATCTTTAACAATATTACAGACTTTTCTTTCATTACCAAAAAATATCAGAACAGCTAATCCATACCATTATAACTTTCAAACAATCAATAAATTAATTCAGTAGCACAACACTTTAAAAATTCACTGTTACACTTTTTTGTTTCCACTATAATATTAACAGTATATCTGTAGAAGCTTCTCCAGAGAGCTTCAGTACAAAATTCCAAAGGTATGTTTGTTTTCTTGTCGGTATTACGGCTTATTTCAGCATACAAATTCACATTTAGTATTTAAAACCACACTTCAGTTTTTCTGTTTATATGATATTTAGAATATTTAGCATTGCACACTGTTGATATAAATAAGTTACCAAGAAACAGTTTCTCCCTCTGATGAAAACATTGTCTCATTGTGGTAACACATTTCTGAAAACAAAATATTCAAAGTTTACATTGAATTCAAGAATCATCAGTTGCTATAGTATGAATTTATTTCAGGCATGGGCACGAGAGGAGAGGTAGCGATTGAACGTGCCTCACTCACCCCACATTCTCTTGCGATTGGCGAAGGTTGTTTTGATACAACAAGCGCAGTGGTTGTTTCGCTCCACCTGTGAGGTAGTAATAATTTCTACACAGTTATTAACTATTTTGTTTATATTATACATATTTTGCATACAGTAATTATTACCGCCAACTACTGCAGTTAGGCAAATTGTATAACCTTCAAGTTTATAAACTCCCTTTCTTATGCACGCAGTATTCTTATGTGTATTCTCCTGCTGCCTTATGAAACAAACTAAACTGTTTCTCTTTCACAATAAATAAGGCATTTAAGTTCCATTGTTATTTAGCCTTAAAACATTTTAAAACTATTTGATCCACATAATAAATTCTTTGATTTTAAACTTAATAGCATGTTCGAACTTTTAAACATGAAAAAGTGGAATCATAACGTCCCTTTTAAATGCTTACAAATACGAGTATTCAGAAAGTAGCTTTTGAAATTGTAAATAAATATCTTTAAGATCACCAAAGTTTGATTTATTATTCTGATCAAAGTGGCGTTTGGTATTATATCGCTTTATATTTGCAAATTAAAAACCCCATATTAAACTCCAAACTTTCCTGTTTTTGTAATTTAAAACAAATTCTCTCTACCACTTTTCATGAAACAGCCATACTCGCCACTGAATGAGGCGTGCCGGAAGCTAAACAGCAGTGCATGGGAGGGACGACAGGTGGAGTGAGGCAGTGGAGTGACCTAGTTGAGACGATTTTGCCCATGCCTGCTTTAACTTTTTTATGCTATTTCAGCGTCTTATATCAAACATATTTTTAAAATTTCCTAATGATGGAACATCAAACACGTGTGCCACATGACTTTCTCCACTCAATAACATTTTATAGAATTCTATAAACAATTCGCATTAAATATTGTACTTTTCTTTATAGCTTCACTGTAGTAAATGTAGGAAGTACTGTATTTCACTAAAAAAAACTCGATACCGATATTTCACTGAAAATGCTAGATTTTAGACTTCCTAAATCCAAAAAAGAAACTTTTAGAAAAAGCTCCATGTCTGCCTGTGAGCATACAGAAAGAGTCGGATATACTCCAAACCTGATATACATGTGATACCAACACTTTCAAGAAAATCTCACTCCAAACTACATTTTATATGAAATATTTTTCAATTTTTTTTATCTAAAATGATCCAACAATTTTAAATAAAATTACACTGTTTAAGATACTTCTGAAAAATAAAATGTATATCCTAAATTTTCTAGAAATAGAAAAAAATCTTACTGCACAAAAAATATAGATTATGTTGAAGCAAAAAGTATATAAAATTGTTTGTGTAGTTAAACTTTTACAAGATATTGCTGTTCATTGCTTTAATTTTCAAATATTTGTACTTATCTCAATTGGCAAGTCATTATTCAATTTTTGTTTCTTGTGGTCATTCAAAGAGCATGGAGTTTTAATGCCACCACATAGCGACACACTACTTAAAAGCCTGACTATTGGTTGACTACTATTTCATCCTAATTTCGACCACAAAATATGTTAATGTGAATTGAAAGCTTATCTAGATTAACAAGATGTAGATAGAATGAAAAGCTTTGTGAAGTTACATACGTGCAGAATATAATTCTTACGAGGATTAATAAAATATGTAAGTATCAGTTGATATTAGTGTTAGAAGCACATATACAGAGTGGAAGTGAAATGATCCACCAGACTTTAACAGCGAATTTCTCATGTTGTGAATAACAAGAAAGTCTAACACCAAAATGTTGAAAAATTTATAGTTTTCATGAAGGCCCTCCACATCGGAACAACACGTCCTCAGAACGAGAGCTTATCACATCCACGGATCTTCTGTACCACTTCCCCATTCTTCCCATAGTAAAGAAGTTCCCGTCACATTTTGTAAGAATATATGGTAGAAGAGTGAGTAGAGAAAGTCATGTGAATACAGCATATCCGACTTTTTAAACATCAGTTTCATGTTAACCTTTACAAATCCTTGTATTCGTTGACATAACGTCACAAATATACATATTTTATACTGAA
This sequence comes from Tenodera sinensis, assembly GCA_030765045.1. Lineage (NCBI taxonomy): Eukaryota > Metazoa > Arthropoda > Insecta > Mantodea > Mantidae > Tenodera > Tenodera sinensis. The sequence continues at coordinate 98,748,381 of CM060971.1, forward strand.
CAGAAGACTGCAGCAAGTCTAATGTTAGTGAAGAAATCTATATTTCACAAGAAGCAAAGAAACCGGATTTGAAATATGCTGGATTACGGGAAAATTTAAACATATAACATCAAAGTGCTTTAAATATATAATGTTACAAACAAAAACACTTATCTGGTACCTATAACTTATAGAAAGCTGCATTTTTCTATCTTGATATACTTTGCCAGTCACTTAAAATTTTGTAAGTGCGAAACGAAAATTATGTACAGAAGCTGTAATATAATTTATCATGTGATATCTCGTAATTTTGATATTTTAAAGTTAATTTAGTCATCTTCAGAAAAACAATAAAATTATAGATTTTTATGCAGAGAGTTTAATGGTTGTCAAAACTACACTATCAGTTTCCGTTGAATCCTTAAAAGGAACGAAATTTCAGGTCGAATGTCATGCTTCCTTTACCTTAGATAAAGAACAGAGAAATTAAAAACTAGGCGTGGGAACATTCAGCTTTTCGTTCATTACCCAAAAGTTAATGCAGAACAGTCCTTCATTTAAATACGTTTCATCTGGACGAAAATAAAGTGAACATATACTGTGGCTGATTTCGTTTAAGTCAATACTGCAGTTCTGTATAACATACACTTTATAAAACCACAATTTAAAAGTGTCAACAGTATGAAAAGTCCAAAAAGGCAAAGAGATGGCACATAAGACACATGGCTAGAAACATATGCTATATGAAGTGGCCTCGTTATAAAAAATGTTTCAAAATAATTCCAATCTGTCTTTTAGCACATTGTTGCCTTTCATTGATAAATTTAATAAATGCTTTCTTGAAGTATCAGTACTTCAGCCAGTAGAAGGAATCCATCAATATATTCTTGTCCAAGTTCATACATATAACTCACCAGTAGAAATTAACTCCACCAAGTTCCAGTCTTTCAAGAGATCGCAACTCTCTGAAGCTGCCGAAGAAAGGCAATTCACCAGTTAGAAAAGTTGGTTTCATATTGTTGTTTTAATACAATACAAAAGTTTGATGACTTCTACGTTAATATTCCTCCAACGAGGCTTTATCTTCAAAAGTAGTTTTCTAATATCACTCTGGTTTAGCTGTGTTGAAGCCCCATGCCAACTGAAGTACAAGATGACGCTGAAGTCAGAGTAAAATCTTTGCCATGCTTATTGGATTGCTTGTCGACAGCTTTATGACGTCTTTGGCAGCAAAACAAGTATTTATTTAAGTTTTTTCTGAACGTACCACTGGCGAAATAAAGTGCAATGGGGTTGAAGCAGGAGTTACTAAAAGAGAGGAAGTACACTACATGGTGAGTCCAAGCGATAGTCCTGTTGGCCATATCCAGGCCATAACGGAGATACACGAAGATGAAGATGTACCTTGGAATGTAGCTCAAGGCAAAGACACAAGCGAGGGCCGTCACAACCCTAGCACTGCGATAGCGAGCTGTCCTCTGCTCACAGCCTCCGTTACCAGGCATCTCCTTGGCGCTCCTTCTTAACCGTCTTGCGGTGAGCGTGCTTAGCAGAAACATGATGGCAGGCAGTATCGCCACTTGCAGCACAAATCTCAAGGTATTGAGGGCATCCCTCAAGCTTTTGTCAGGCACAATATAAAAGCATGACCCCTCAGGATAGTGTCCACCGACAATGAGAGGCAATAGATGAAGGACAGCTGCCAGAAACCACACTCCAAAGACGTAAAGAGACAATTTAAAGACTGTAGGAAGGTTCAGAAATTGGCCTAAGAGAGACTCCCAATTCTGCATTAAAGTTGTCGTGGCTACAAACCGCTGTACTCCTAGTGCAACAACGGACATTTCTCCAACGGCAACGAGAAGATCACGAAATTGCAGATAGATTCTGCAGCCTCCCACACTCAGTCCCAGCGCATTTCTGTGGTACCAGTAAACATAGGCGAAGGGAACATTAGCGACAGCCAGAATATCCACAATGGTAATGTTGAAGATCATGATGTTCGGTGCTTTACGGAGTTCAGAGGCTCGCACAAAGGCAAACAATAGTGCTCCATTCCACACGATCCCTGTCAAGGAGATGACACCACTAAGGAAAGGACTTATAAAATAACGTCTCAATACGTTATCATCAAAGGATTTTCTTCGCTTGGAGAAAGCGTTTCTAATCGTTGCTGTGATGTTATCCAGCTTCTCCAAGGATAAAGACGCGCCTGCCCAGGGAAAGGCGCTATAGTCATTTACTATATCAGGATGTTCCTCCCTTAACAACTGTATGCGTTTTCTCTCATCCCCGACGCCAAGTAGGAATTCTTCCACAGCGTCAAATGAGTTGATGCCACTGGCGTGGTCCAGAGAAGTAATGTACTCTCCATATAGCTTTTCAGCCTTTTCCAGTTTTTCGTATAAAGCCAGGCGAAGTAAGGTTAGACCAAACATTTTCCGAAGAACGGCTTCCTCGTTTAAGGTCCTGTTGAATTCTGCAATAAGATCTTCATTGTTGCTGTTGATCTGTAGTTCCTCAAGGAGAGCATTCTCCAGCTTGGTTATCCGGTTGACCGCCATCTTGGCAATGGTAAGATTACCCGTCAGAAGAAACCACTGTTTATAAACCTTGGCAATGTGCCGCGTATCATTCAGTCCCGTGTTCACACTGTTAGAAAATTGCACCAAGTTTAGAGAACGAAGTTCTTCCAGAGATTCCAAAACAGCCTCAGCGTCCTTGAGCTCGCGTCTTCTGGCGGCAACTTGAGCGCTGTCGGCGAGGTACCCGGAGGTTGTTGCGTTCTTCAACCACTCACGCCTGCTAAATACGTACCTCTGGGCAAGATCTAAAGCAGGCATAAGTTCATCATAATGGGGATGTTGTCCAAACCTCGCGATAAAGATTTTAGAAACTTCGTATGTAACATTTAGTTCATAGTCGCGTTCCTGGAGGTAGACGGAGTCGCCATGTGTGTCGACTGCAGCTGCATACACTGGCGGATAGCATCCCAACATGCAGGTCCAGATCGGCATGATCATTACCTAAAATAAAAGGTACAGCGTTAGTTATATCAACCCCAACATTTTGTGCATCTTGAGGGTTCAGTACAATTCTAAGGGAAAAAAAATAAAGTTGAAGGTCAACAACTCAGTTATTCACTATGGGCTACCTTTCCTACCAGTAATAATTCGAGATAATTACACAAAAATCTGATGTGTTGCACTCACATGACTTTCTCTACTCTCGTACTAACCATTCTTAGAAACTCTTATTCCTACATCTTCTTCATGTTAGCCGAGATAATCGTTTGTACAAATTATCTTATTGCTTATTTCCTTGTAGGTGAAAGGGGAATATGGTAATACAGTAGGTTTTGAGCGGTAGTCAAATCTTTTAAAGCTTTGAGATTTCGTTCTCTTTGCACGCTTAACATATAAAAAACTGAAAAGCGATGTTCCATTTCACGAAAGTTTCAAGTTTTCCGAAACTGACACAAATAACAAGGAATGTCTCTTAAATGGTTCACCCTACATGAAAATTTATATGGACATAAATTGTGTTTTAGCGAAATCTACATTTTTTATACAGTAAGAGTTTGTCTATCTCTTACGGTTTACGATTTATTTAGAGTAAACAGGACTACATAGGCTATAGCCAGAAAATTCAAATATACATTTCATTTGTCATTCAAATATCTTAAACATATGGCATTTTAATCAAAATCGTTAGAGCCATTTTCAAGAAAATCAAAATTTTCGAAAAATGTTCCATGTAAAGGGTAGTTTAGGGTGGGGCTATTTTCTTAAAAATCTTCGTGTCGCATCTTTGAAAGGCATTAAACTTAAATACCAACTCTGGTTTTTTAGTTATGCTGTCCACAGACTGACAGACACATAGACTGACAGACATACACACACACACGGACCTTTTTCTAAAAATACTCTTTTTTTTGGATTTAGGGAGTCTCCAAACATATATTTCCGGTGAAATCTCGACATTGAATTTTTGGATGGAATACAATACTTTTCCTACTTACCAGTAGAGAAAGTAAAAAGGAAAAGTTATATAACTAATGCACAAACTTGTATTGAAAATGTCAAAATGGTTCCCTAATCCATAAACCATTGACTTTGCAAAATTTAATTTGTTACGTTCGTATTTTTCAGGTAGGTATACTTCACTAGGTTAAGATAGAACAACACCGTGATCCGCCAAGCCGCAGGAGTAGTTACTAGATATACAGGATTCCTCGATTCAGATGTGACTTTGTGAGTTCCTGACGTAATCACAACCCCTGTTTTTCACTTATAAAACAAGAGAGAGTTTTAAGAATGACGGTAGATAAATATATCTAACATTAGCAATTGTAGTGGCTTCGCTGGTACATGTTATTGGTACATAGGCACTTCCCTTGAAGTAGTACCTCATGGTAGTTCCAAGGGAAGATAATTATGGCTCGCAGGGGTTTTTTAGTTGGTAGAAAGACAAGTCGGTGGCGCCGTGGCAGAAAAGATCCCTATATTTTTCAGAGTTTGGAATATTGTCAAGAGGAACAAAATTCATATCTTAATTTCTCTGTAAAGAAACATGACGTTCCTTTCATTTTACTGCGTTTTATAATGCTTTGCCTGAAAATCTAAAATCATATGAAAATTATAATACCTTTAAAAATAGGATAACAAATTATTTAATAACCAAAGCTTTTTACAGTATTGAAGAATACCTAAACTTATAGATATTTTATATGATGTTTTGATTATACTAATTGTACTTTTAACTTCTTATCTAATTATATTGTATATTCTATGTAATTACTAAATTCCTTTCTATTTATGTTTCTCATGACATGGGCCCTTATAGGGTACCTTTTTATATCATCTTATGTATTGACTCATGATATGGTTCAATTGTGTATTCCACTGTATTGAACTGAATGAATAAATAAAATATGTAGGTATAAATGGGCTACAAACCAGCTTACTACAGGAAGACTTATCTCACTAATATGAGGCGATATTGTTTAGAAGAAGCCTCCTAGAATAGTTAAAATTTGTGTTCATAGTGGTGGCAGAAAAAGCCCCCTAAAATTGTGAATCATTGTCCTAGTGGGCAATGATAGAGATCTTCAATTGTTTTAGCTTGTTCATGTGTTATAGGGATTGGCGTCATGTGGAAATCGCAATATTCGCGAATAATTTGAAAAGTTATCGACATATATGTTTAGTGGAAGAACATTGTGTTTTAAAAGTTAACAGGAGTAACAGTGCAGAGAACTAATATATAATTCGTAAGGCTGCATTAAAGAAATAGAGGAAGATTACGAACTCGCAAAATTACGTAGTCCGTGTTCGGGTAGTGTGAACCCCGCAGGGCTTGAGACAAAGGACGCCAATCCAGAATATTTGTATTATTGTTTGTGACGTAAAGGAACAATAAATAAGTATATTAAAAATATAAAAAGGAAGTTTAATCATCCTTGTAAGACGTAGACCTATACCACGCCCTGAGGTACATCGAGAACTTCGATGAAAAGTATTTACAGTCTCATCGCTTCATTCACCGGTAAATTCTTCTGATCGTATTTGTTCTCGTCAACTTCCCCACTTTCACATATCTTTGAAGAAGAAGGAAAAGCAAATAACCGTCCCAAATATATATATTATATAGCTTATAAAAGCATTCTTACTAATAATTAACTAATTCCACATTAGTTTAAATTATTGTACATTTAGCCAATTCATATGTTTGTAGTCACCTTTCTCAAAATCATATAGGTGGGGCTCTACTTAAGAGACAATTCCAAATGCTGTTATATTCCTTTCATTGATATAAATACATTGTTTTATTTACTGAATTTTAGAATGGTCTGTGTACATTAACATGTTTAGACCTCATCTAGATCACGAAATAATTATAATTTTAGTATAACACTCCCATCACCCAAAAATGGACTTGCGATACCTGATTTGGGTGGGGGGGGGGGGGGGGTAGGCTCTAGAGCGACTGATGTTTTAAGCTACCATGCTAATAACTCATATGGACATCACTATATATTAATCAGTGGATAAGCCACTGAATACTCGTGATTAGTATATATCTCATTTCCAGTCAGTATTTTTACTTCTCTACTAGTATGGGAAGTGTTGCATTTTACCCAAAAATTTTATATTGGGATTTCACCGAAAATACATGCTTTGGGACACCCTGAATCTAAAAAATAGATAAATAAGCAAATAAATAAAAGAAAAAAGACAAAAATTAGAAAAAAAACAACGTGTGTGCGTGTTTGAACAGCAAAACTCAAAACGAAAACTCCGTTATACCTATACCAAACTTGGTATTTAAATTCAGCATCTTCCAAGCATGCGCCATGACAATTTTCAAGAATGTCCCACCATCCCAACTATCCTTTACCAAAAGAAACAAAATCGATAATTTGGTATTCTCAGAAATGATAGGGTATTTTCTTTTAAATTAAATATCACATATTTATTAAATTTTTATGACAAGTTAAATGTAGGTATATCTTGAATTTTATAGGAACAGCCCTTGAAGTTCTCTTCATTCAGGATGACTTCTGCACGACCGGTAAACCGTAAGAGATACACAAAATCTGACAACACCAAAATGTAGATCTGTTAAGCCATACAATTTCAGTCAAATGTCTTTTTCTTTTCCTTTCTTTTGGAGATAACCGATTTCGAGATATTTCTTTGTTAAGTGCTTAAATTTTGCAGTGTTTATATGTACCCTTTACAGAGGGTACCCTTACTTTTCTTAAACAGGAAACCGTTATTTGCTTCTTTATTTCTGACCATGAATACAGAATGGAATGTCAAGACCATCACAATGCGACCAGCTCATAAAAGATTTGACTATCGCTTAAGCCTACTGTGTTCCCATATTTCGAACAAAGATATACGTAATGCCGTTTCTACAAGTTTTTATCTCGATTTAACAGAAATTGGAAGAATTAGCGTTTTTAATATGAGTTTGCGCAGGAGTTACTAGAGAAAGCTATAAGAGTACGCACATCAGCTTTTTCCTTTCTTTACTACGTGTAGTAAGTGCAGGAAGAATTGTATTCCACCCAAAAATTTGATATCGAGATTTCATCGGAAATATGTTTTGGGGACCCCGGTACCAAAAAAAAGCATTTTTAGAAAAAGATCCGCGCGCGCGCGTGTGTGTGTGTGTCTGTCAGTTTGTGAGCAAAATAACTGAAAAACGAAAAGTCGGTTAAGAACCAAAGTTGGTATTTAAGTTTTCTTGAAAACGGCTCCAACGATTTTGATTAAAATACCACATGTTTGAGATATTTTTATGACAAATGAAATGTATGTTTTGAATTTTCTGGTTTTAGCCTATGTAGTCCTGTTTACTCTGGATGACTTTTGCGTAACTGGTAAACCGTAAGAGAAAGACCAAATCTTACTGTGCAAAATGTAGATCTTGCTAAAACACAATTTATGTCCAAAACAATTTTTTGTAAAGTGAAGTATTTCGGAGATATTCCTTGTTATTTGTGTGAGTTTTGGAAAACTTAAGCTTTCGTCGCATAGAAGATCGTGATTCATTTTTTATGTTAGCCCTGCAAAGAGAACGGGATTTCAAAGCTTTCAAATATTTGGCTATCTCTCAAAGCCTACTGCATTCCTGTATTTCCCTTGCATCTACAAGAAAATTAGTAATAAGATAATTCTTACAAATGTTTACCTTAACCTGAAATAGAGGAACAAGCGTTTGCAAGAATAGTTTGTACAACAATAGAGAAAGTCATGGAGTACAACACATATTTTTACTTTTTGCACCATTAACGTTTCATAAATAGAGGAAGTATTGTATGTCGCCTAAAAATGTGATATCGATGATATAATCGAGTTTCCAAACAGTAACACAGATTTGGAGACTAATTGGATCTTTAAAAAAACATTAACTTTAGAAAAAAGGAGCGTTTCTCTCTCAGCAGCATGACTAAAAAGCACGAAAGTTTCAACAAGTGCCACTTCAGTATTTAATTCAACGTCCTTCTATAATGCAACATGAGGATATATAACAAACCCTCTTCTCAAACTTGGAAAATTGTTTGTTACTTTTTACTTTCTTAAAAATGGCTCAAATGATTTTGACTAAAATACCTCTGTAGAAATTATGTGTGAATTGTTTTCATAAACCATAATAGGCAGAAAATTACTGCACGAAACATGTGAGCTCATTTTGTCAATGGCTTTTTCTGTAACATTAACTAATTAAAAAATATTAATTTTCATGTATTTAATTCATTTCAAAATCTTGGACGACCAAAGAAACGGTGGAGAGACCTACTTCAAATCTGAGGCGGAACAGGCCAAATGGCGCAATCCTCAAAAGTTGATGATGATGATGATGGTGGTGATGGTGATGGTGATGGTGATGGTGATTATGATGATGATGATGGTGATGATTAATTTGAACTGTCATGCAATTCATAAAGTAATCTTACAGGAATTTTTCCTTTTTTTTCATATTGTACCTACTTAAAATCAAGACCAATATTTAAATCAAAATTAATAAGGCATTATTTCTAGTCTAAAGTAAATATAATAATATTATGTGTTGCACTCGCATGACTTTCTTCACTCTTGTACTATTCTTACAAACTCTTATTTCCCTTGTATGAGAATGCAGAAGGCTTTAAGCCACAGTCAAATCTTTTAAAGCTGGTCGCTCTATGAAGGCTTTGAAATTACGTTCTCTTTGCTCGGCCAAGGGATAAAAAAGTGAATAATGATCTTCCATGTGAGAAAATCTTTAGTATTGCAAAACTCATACAAATAACAAGGAATGTCTCCAAAATGGTTCACTCCGCAAAAAATGCAGTTTGACACAAAATGTGTGTTTCAACCAGATCTACATTTTTGTATAGTAAGATTGGATCAATTTCTTACGGTTTACCGTACGTCATAAAGATAAAACAGGACTACATGGTCCATGGCCAGAAAATTCAAAATATACATTTCATGTGCCTTAAAAATATCTTAAACATCTGGCATTTTAATCAAATCGTTAGAGCTATTTTTGAGAAAGTAAAAAATTTCGAAAAATTTTCCATGCGAAGGGTAGTTTAGCTTGGAGAAATATTCTTCAAAATCTTGTGTCGCATCCTGAAAATATATTAAACTTAAGTACCAAATTAGTTTACATTTTTTTTAGTTATGATGTTCACGGACACACAGACAAACAAGGACCTTTTTAAAAAAATAGTTGTTTTTTTTTAGATCCAGGTGCCCCAAAATATATATTTCCGGTGAAATCTCGACATCGAATTTTTGGGTCGTATACAATACTTCCCCTATCTATCATACGCAGTAGGGAAAGTAAAAATAAGGTTATATGTGGACACTTTAATATAATGAGAGTATTAAGTTCTAATAAGTAGAGGAAATGTGTGAGTGTGACACAGATTTTCTTCTAAATATCATTCAGTATCACATTTACAACTAATTTAATATATAAAAGCTCAATATTATTTTACTTTATATTTTAAGGCAAACAACTTAATTTTTAATAGATGCATTAACTTGTTTTTAGGTACCATAAGCATTAGATGCAGTTTATGTCCTGAAACATGAAGTGCTACACTTTTACTCACCTGAAGTAAGACCATAATTGTAGAAGTCCTCTGAATATACAAAAATATATTCATTTGTATCTGTTGCTTTCCTATAACAGACTATCAGTATTTAGGTCTTGGTACCTCTCGTTAGGTTGAGGAATCATCCCGGAAGTGACGGTTGCGGAAACGGGACATAGCCGCATCCACCGGATCATCCTCAATCTGTAACATCTACGTCAGTTATTTACAAGAATGTATATATTTAGTGACGGCAATGCCATAACACTAAAAAGTTAAATGCCTAGGATGATGAATACATTTGCGTACGTCAACTTTATCAGCTTTTATGGTCTACTTATTCATTAAACGAACTTATTTCAGCATTTGATTAAACATAATCATAGGAATAACCTCTCAAGATTCTAGCTAAATATCACAAATATCTTAATACAGTTTAAGATTTAATGTTTAAGCAAAGTTTCCGAGGACTATTGACTTCGGGCTTCAGTTTGTGTTTAATATTAAATATTGGGAAACAGTAGCTTTAGAAGATATATTCTAGAAGTTTAATTGATGCCACTACTACTTTGAAAATAACCCTAATCACTCTAAATTAATAAAAAGAAGCGCCCGTGCTTCAAATCACGCTTTCGAAACTTTGAATTTAGCTTGCAAGACTATGGAGCAAAGGATATGTGGTTCTTGGGAAAACGTATTTTGTGTTAAATTAAAATGATACTGTGAAATGTGAGTGCAGTAATTTGTTTCCAAAATTCACGTTGCGTCCTTCTACCTGTACCCTCATTCAGGGATGCTGCATCACCTGCACCAACCCCCCAAATACCCAGGTGGGATCGAACACCTACCTGGTCTAGGTACAGCCTCTAAAAGCATGTTCCCAGACGTTAAAAAGGAGACTGTGTTATGGCAGAGAACAATTCGAGTTGTATGTATACCAAGCATGTATGTACTTTAATCCAGTGGTATTGAACCGTTTTTCTCCCCGCACCCACAAAGACAATTTTCCATTCCAGCCGGTACTCCAGCCCAAGAGTTGACCTTAATTCAAAATATACATAACTATATAAGCTATAAAATTTACTAAAGACTACAAAAAGGAGGATTATGTTACAAAAGCATAAAATAAATACATAAACTATATTACAGATCACATACACACAAGATTACATGAATTTGTGAAGTAGGGATGGTTTCATAAAATTATTTTACAGAGTTTGGCTGTAAATAATGCTGAGGGGTACAGGTGGATCACACATTGATATAAATCCATATTTAACGTAAGGTTCACTGTAACATCTGTATTACACGTTTCTAGGGTTTTTCAACCTACTTGTAGATGAATCAATTTCAAGTTTTCACCATGGTAGAACAAGAGTTGTTGCACTATTCAGTGCTAGTGGTTTAATTCTATGACTGGTTTCATTGTTTTAAAGCGAATTTACCATCTTATAACAAAAGTTAAACGATACAGTTCACTACCACAATAATAAAAAGTTGAACGTTGAAAATCTGAAAATCAGTTCACACGTATAAACACACACACGTATAAACCTTGAGTAAAGAAAACGAACCTGCACATAACATAGCCTCGAAAATAAACTGAGTGCTGAAAGATTATAAATCAGTCGCAGTCATTGTTGTTATTGGTGTTTGAAGCAAAGAATACAAATGATAAGCGAGCGCAACTGTGAAATATCATTGTTGGGTAGACCATTAGAGTAAGCAAAATTGATTCTTGGACAAAGGAAAATTCAAAACTCTAGCTGAAATACTTTTCCGTTATTTGTGATCATTGAGGAAACATACATGTATTACACTCCTGTATGCGTGTTTTATATTTCACGTACCCCTGAGGGTTTGAATATATCTGCTTTAACCCACATTTCTAGCCAAAAGGATCTGTGGAGAGCTTGGCACTACGAGAAAAATATTTAAATAAATTTACAGTAATAGAAATGAAATATACCAGATGGATCATTTCATCTGGCATAACTCTTCAAGCATTAAAGGAGTTGCAGAACCAAACGGCGCGATTGCTATTAAGCGGACGCCAGTGGCGTGAGTAAACTTTGTTCTGTATGTAAGAGAAGAGAGCGGGAGAGGAATTCCCCAGGCTTCAACTATCGTGTGCAGCGCGTGATAATAGACAAGAACAGTCTTAGAATATTTTCCACTTCACTTACTGAACTTTATTTTCCAGGGAACAATGTTTGCACGATAGTTAGCGAAATTATAAACAATTTATATCCATTTGTCAAGAAGCAATTTTTTTCGCGAAACGATTCTTTATTAACAATAATTGTATTGCACATATTTGTAACACTCGTTATATAGAATCCCTGGTTAACATATAACCGAAGCAGTACATTTCATAAGCCTGAAATCTAAATTATTCTGCCGCCTTTTTGGTCAAGAACGTTCTCCTAACGTTAATTCTTATTCAGAAATTATTTAATAGCATATTTAAAGCATGTTTGTTTTGGCCTATGCGTTCGGTTTTTTCTTCTAGAGTTTACGACACATCTTTTGTGATATAGGCCGCCGTTTAAATAAATCAAGTCACGTACTCTTAAGGAGTAGATACTTCTGGTTCAATAACATAGTATAGAAATAAGGGTATGCATTGCACTCAACACAACAAATGAATACCAATATTTCACACTTTGTGGTCCCCTTAATCCAAAAGAGCATATTTAGAAAAAATGTGTGTGCGAACAGCATAATTCAAAAACGAAAAGTCGGTTAAGTACCAAACTTGGTATTTAAGTTCGTGTATTCCAAAAATACGACACGAAGATTTTAAGAAAATGAACCACTCCAGGCTATACTTTACACGAGAAACGTTTAAATGCTCGTTTTTAAGTTATGTTGTTCACAGACACACACGCACAGTCACAAACAAGCACACACACAAACACTCGCACACGGATCTTTTTTTTCAAAAACTGCTTTTTTGGGATCAAAATATACATTTTCAGTGAAATCTCTACATTGAATTTTTGGGTCAAGTGCAACTCATTCCCTACTTACTATACGTAGTGGAGAAAGTAAAAATAGATCTCGTTACATGTTCTGTAAGAATAGTTTGTTGAAGAATGGGTGGAAAAAGTCATGTGAATGTGACACAAGATTTTTTCTTTAATTAAAGCAATGCAATACAACCTCTGTGCTACTCTTTGGGTCCTCCTGTGACAACTGTGTAATTTCAAGCCGAAGTCTTTAGCTTCATTAAACTCACAGTTTACGGAAGCAATAGTGGAAGAGTTGAGTCAGTTTCATAGATTTAACGAAACTCATGAGTCATTCCCAACTCGTAAGTAGTGATTCATACCTTAGTTTAGTGCCACCGGGTTACTGAACTCCGATCTATCGCATAGAACTGATCACATTGATGTTATTACCGAGTATACTGCTCGTGGTAAATATTCTTATAGCCTTCTCTTTCATAATATGTTGGACATCATGCTCTCCGATATGCTTAGTATTTGCAATTTATTTAACAGATACCTGCAGAGCTATAATTTCCGCTTTTCAAGGAAACATATTACGACTGTAGTTGGTGGAATTTTCCTGACGAGAGGAAGTTGGAAGGATGTCTTGAAAGATAGTTCCCTAACCGATATCAGTAAACTCTCAAAATAAATGTTTAGTTTCTTAAACAAAAGTGCCAGGGACGTTGGCAAATGGGGGCTCAGGGGACTGAAGTCACCTTATATACTCTAATCCAGCTTAAGTAGTGTAGTCTTGTGGCTCTCAGCGCCGAATTCTCATATATCTGGCGTGAAGTACCACTTAATTTTGTTCTTGTGCCTCTTTATCAGGCTTTGTGTGTTGTAAATCTATGACACAGAATCACCGGCTTTACTTCCCTTCCGAAGAATTCCATGCTAAGGATTTTTACGTTCGAAAATTTACCTCCGCCGAGATTGAAGCGGTGATCTTGGAAACCAGAAGGTCGCATGTTACCCCTAGACTAGACATGGCTAAAATCGGCTCTAAAGTGAACAGAGTGAGGCAAGCATGAGTGGAGTGACCTCACTCCATCGACCATCCCTCCCCTTCACTGCTACTCAGCTTCCGACACGCGTCATTCAGTGGCGAGTACGACTTTATTGAGACGTATCTTTCTTTAAAAGTGACAGGAAGAATGTTTTGTAAGTTACAAAGGCAGCAAAGTTTGCTGTTCCATATACGGATTTCAATTTACAAATATAAAGAATTACAATATCAAACACCAATTTGATCAGAAGTATATAGCAAACTTTGATGGACCTACAGTTTCGAAAGGTACTTTCTGAATACTCGTATTTGTAAACATATAAAAGGGACGATATGATTCTAGTTTAATTTTACTACTGTATTTGTGAGAGAGAAAAAAATTTAGTATGTTAACCATAAGGCAGCGTAAAAATATTACGTGCGTAAGGTAAAGGAAGGACATATACTTGAAGATTATGTAATTTGTTAACCATTGTAGACGACTAAAAGAGTTATTGTATGCAAAATATGTTTAATATAAAGAAAATAGTTAATAATAATGTAGAAATTGTTAGTACCGCGCAGGTGGAACGAAGCCACCACTGTGCTTGCTGTATCAAAACAAGCTTCGTCACTTGATAAGAGAATGTGGGGTAAGTAAGGCAAGTTCCATCGCTACCTCTCTTCTCGTGCCCATACCTGCCCTAAACCATGAAGGACGATTTGAAGGTTTAGTATACACATCATATTGCTAATAAAAATTCTCTATACATTAAAACACTACTAATATTCGGGAGATGATAGGAATTTAATCCGTTCTTTTGCAAAACTGCAGTTCCATATTATATCTGTTAGCAAGATTGATTAAACAGCTCACTCCACTCATTTTACTATCCACTCCGAGTGACAGGCATTTCGTACCAGATGGTTATAGAGCACCTCTGTGGTTGTAATGAAGTGAAAGTGAATGGGTTTGCCCGTAATCCAGAAGTTAACACACTTGACTAGTCATTTCTTCACAGTATTTCTTTCTGTGCTATGTACTTTCCGTAAGTAGAAGAATTACATTCCATCCAAAAATTTGAACTTTCACTGGAAATATATTTTCAGATTCCCTGAATCCATAAAAAGGCATTTTAGATAATGTGTCTGTCTTGAAAAGCAGAACTCAGAAACGAAAAGTTGGTTAAACGCCAAATTTGGTATATAAGTTCAGCATCTTTCAAGGATGCGACAGGCAGATGTTCAAGATAATCCCCACACCACAAGCTATTCTTTACGTGGAAAAACTTTCGAATTTTTTTCTCAAAAATAGCCCCAGCGATGTTGATTAAATCCATGTGTTTGAGATATTTTCTTTATAAATACAATGTAGGTACTTATTAGATTTTCAGAAATATGCTCTGAAGTTCTTTTCATTATGGATGACTTTTGCATAAGGGGTAAATCGTAAGAGGTAGACAAAATCTTACTATACAAAAATGTATATGAATCATTTTCGAGATATTCCTTGTTATTTGTTTGAATTTTCCAATACTTATACTGTTCTGCAGTCCTTTAGGAAGTCTTTATTCGCCTTTTTACGATCTGGCCATGCAAAGGGAATGGTGTTTTATTTCAAAAACATCACATGGTGACCAATTCTTAAAAGAGTTAAGCATTGTTGAATAAAGCTTACTGCACTCCCTTATTCCCCTAGTATACATAAGGAAATATACAATAGAAGTTTCTGCAAATGTAGAATGAAGTAGATCGAGAATAAGCGTTTGTACAGGAGTAGAAAAAGACATGTGAGTGCAACACGGCAGATTTTTGTAATAGTTAAATTAAACTGGGTATGTGTCCTGGTTGGGAATTAAATATATGCGATACTGTTTGCCTTTTCGTCCTATAAATGCTTAAGGTTGCTTGCTAGTCACACTGACCCGTAAAATCAATTACTTATATATACACTGTTCATTGATCAAACTGATATCTCCCTCACATATCCAGGAAATCCAATGTATGAGTCTACTCATATGTTTCTACCTTATTCCTGTTTCAGGCTCCACAAATGCACTGTCTGCGTACGCCCCTGAAAATGGCCCCTCTGAAGATGTTTGAAGTTATGCTTTACTTACGTGTTGTTTCCTGCACAACAAAAGAGTTTCATTTTGTCTCCACCAGGTTCACTTGTACACTGACAGCGGTTAGCACTTGGGAACAGTGTGCGGCTCGCATTGGCAGCTTCAATTCATTCCTTCGAGCATACTCCCCAGCTGAAGAACTTTCTCTTCGACTGCCTTTTTCTGTGATGCTCCACAGACGTGTTAGGCATTAGGATGCAGTACCACTCTTAAGGAGAAAGTCCGGGTTTTGTAGGATAGTCCTAAAATCTGTAGAAGTAAATCACGCAAATTCTATGTGTATTATGTTTATGTTAAATTTGTCAGCTCACGCTGCCTTTATTAAGCAATATTATATAATTATTACAATTATTTTTCTCAAAAATGCTTGAAAATCTACACATATAGAATATACATGAGCTACAAGACTCTACAGTAGTTTATTGCTTAGCCTGCGGTCATACTTTGTTTAGTAAACCTAGTCCAGAAATACTTTGTTTACATGCCCAGGGTCTTTGAAATATACAGAACCTTCTTCATCCAGGCTTTAGTGCATAAACAGTTTCTGGATGACTTATAAAATATAATATGATCGCATGGTATACATAGCTTTTAAGGCTGTATAAAAATAGTTACTCGAATTATTCTGACCATGTTTTATTTTGAATGAATATTCCCTTTGTATGAGGGCGTTATCCTTCCATACAAGAATGCCTTAATCATTTTAACGAAACTTGGTCTCGCTTAGAAAAGAGTTTCTATAGCCACCGTTTCCAAACTGTGCTCCGTGGAGCCGTTGGGACTTCGCAAGTTCCTCTCAAGGGCTTCATCTGCAGCAATTGTGAGGACGAGGAAAATTGGTATTATTTATTAGTGAGAAAAACAAAGTTGCCGTGACGGTTCGATCCAGCCGGCGGTACTGAGGACATGCTTTTCGTTACTGTAACTAAATATCAAGCTCTTTTTTACGCAGAAAATATGCTCTTAATTGGCATCTGTGACATCTGACAAGCTCTGCCGCAAGAAGCAAACTCATTGTTCACATGGCATTAATATCGCGTGTACAGAATGCGAATTTAGTAAAATGCATGGATATCATGATTATTTAACGAAGCCTTCATAGCCTCGCCTTCTTTCCCTCTTTTTACCCCTCTCCAATGACCAAGCGGTGTTCATGCACTTGCTGCGATGGATGGACATAGTAATAACCAATGTCATGAAAGCAAAATTCATTCCGTACACGTCAGAAACTACACGTGGCCAACAAGGGAAACCTTTGACCTCGAACGCTCGGAACCTCATGAAAACGGGCTTAGAATAACAACTAATCATAAATAAAAGAGTGGCCTGTGTCATTTCCATGCAAAACGTTGCGTTCTACTTCAAGTGTCATTTTAATAGAGAGAACCAAGGTACCAAGATATCAATAACATAGGAGGGAAATTATTTGTAATTCAATGACGTCTGTGTATCATTACATTTTGAATCAACAGTGTCAAAAACCCTCTGCTTAAACTATTTATAATACCGCAAAATACACAACTACACATTTGATAGTGCTTACATTAGTCCTCAAAGTGCAGATGCGGAATTTTGATGAAGTGGTTAAAACAAAGTGGAAGAGAACAATGTGCACACCTCATTATCACATTCCATATCACTTTCTCATTCACGCAGTCCAATATCAAAACCCACACTAATTATATTTGCAAATGATGATATGGTGTATGGGATATATGATAAATGATGATATGACATTGACATAAGAAATGCCTTGCTGTTGTGAAAAACGCCTAAGCATTTTTGGGGGAAATTCTCCAAACGATGACCGATGTCATCTAACGTTTCTTCGGTAAGAACCGTACTCGTCTGTTAGATTTCTGAGCCTAAACACTTCCTATGGGCTGAAATTTATTGTAAAGTTCATGGATTGTTGTATGGCCTGGAACTTTTACACCTGGAAATCTTTCTACAAATCGTACTTTCACTTGGTGAACCAAGTTAACACATACGAATCATAAATAAATACACATTGTGCAGAAAAAACAAATGCTGAGCCATAATGCATTTTGTGACTAAGTACAGAACAAAATAATAAAGCACGCTGGTAATAACTCAATCACAGGATATCAGTATCAGCTCTATACTGCACTTTCAGAGCAGAGACAAACAAGTTATCCACGTGACCTTGTGTACATCAGCTACTGTTATCGTGTTTCCGTCTATGCAATGAAAAAGCACCGCACAGTGGTTATGTTTTTAGGTCCCTCTGTATAAGCCCCAAATACAAAGGGAACGTTCTAGAAAAGGAATCTTCTGGAAACTGGCAAAATGAATCTTCGGGAGCAGGGAGACGGCACACAGCGGTTGTTGTTCCGCGGTAGAGCCAGTAGCTACTACTAGGCCCAGGTAGACGAGCTCGCACCGCCGGTGCGCCAGTAATCTCACAAAGATGGTATGAAGAAAGCACTCGTATACATCTGTTGTATTTTTCTGACAAAGGTGCCGTTACTTTGAGTTTTGGATTTACAAGGGTTGCGGTTGAAAAGTATAAACTTATGAGGGCTGTCTTTTGTTCGCTAATGGTTTTTACTTAGCGATAAAGGAAGCGATCCTCTTTGGAGGCCATCATGCTTTGAAAAATACTATATCCACTTATGTCGTAGTATGCTACCATTAAAACTGTAATGATTGTACGGAAGCAGAATAAAAGAGTAGCTTCGCGCCCGCCTTCAATTGTGCACGATCCGTATGTATTTGACGCTATAAGATAATTACGTCATACCAATTTCACATGCACAAAAGCTCCTTAAAGCATGCACAACTCAAAATGTACTACAGACTCTGTTGCCATGTCTCATCCAGTTTAGAGGAGCAGCGCGGTCAAATTAGTGCATATTCGTCACGTTGAATGACATACAAATGTTCGCATGTTCTTGTTCTCGTATACAGTAGCCGCCACTGCATCCTTCGAAGCTATGCATGAGAAAGCTTAGCCGACCACCTGTTTGTTTATATCGATCTGCCATCGCTGTCGATGACTTTGCACAACCTACCTTAGGTTTGACATACCACTTTTAAGCAGTGCTCAACGTCCATTCATATTGCATAAGACGCCAGAGGCAGTGGACACTGATGATATATGAAATTAAATGACATTGCAGAAGCAACTTTGGGAAGAAAAAGTTCTAGGCTTAAGTTATGAGTACCTACCTGCCATTTATCGGTTATAACGACAGAGGAAAACCTGAAAAGGGCACTCAGGAAGAATGTTTCTGGCGGAAGAGTTCTCAAATTGAAAACAAGTTATGTGATATTTCAAGTATTTGAACCAAAATGTGGGTCTCTTGGGTCAAATAAAAATAATATATTACACCCACGCAGATTTCTCTCTTCATTCGTCTATAAATTATTCCTTCAAATGCATATCCTTCTAGATATTTAATGTTATTCGTAATCAACATTAACTTTGTAGAAATTGTTTACTGTAGCTACATGGGGATTAGGGGAATACGATAGGCTTAGGCAATGGTTAAATTTTTAAGAGCGGTTGAAAGTTTCCATGACCCAGAGAGTGAGAGAGAAAGATTGACGGCGACTTCCCTTTTGAGAAATGTATTAGTATTTTAAAATACAAACCAATAATATCTCCACAAATATATATTTGAAATAAACTAGATGCTTGAACCAGATCTAAATTTTTTGTGGTAAGATTTTGTTTATATCTTATGGCTTAACAGTTATGCAAGTCATATAAGAATAAAGAGGACTTCGGGGGGTATTCACAGAAAATTAGAGATACTTTTTCATTTGTCCTGAAAATATCTTAAATATCTGATATTTTAATCAAAATTGTTATAGCCATTTTTGAGAAGGTTTTTGCACTAAGGGTAATTTTGGGTGACAGATTTTCTTGAAATTCTTCGTGTCATAGAAGACACTGAGTCTAAAACCAAAACTGGTATTTAACCCATTATTTATATTGGAGTTAAACTATTCACACAGATCCGGGAACACACGCACACATACACGCGGATGCAGACGCACACACAGACGCGCGGACGTTTTCCTATTTTTGGAGCGATTAAGATACCTCAAAACGTGTATTTCCGGCAAAATCCCGGTACCAAGTTTTTGGGTGGAATGCAATACCTTCTCTGCTTTCTAGTACAAAGTAGAAAGAGTAAAAATTGAATATTTTGCTTATTTTTGAAGCTTTTTAAACATTTATAGTACGAAAGTTAACATGGTATTCTCTCAGATTTTATTTACAAAATGTTCACAGAAAGACCTTTCTATTCTTGAATAGATACAATAAGCCTAAGGAACAGCCATAGGTTTGGGAACTACATGTTCATTGTTTATGTATTCATTTGTATTAACACCGTAGAAAAATGGTTTATGGCCTGTTTTCAAAATATCGCATGGCATGTGCGTTGCAGAGAAAGAGAGAGAGAATCAAGGAGGCGAGGAAGAGTGTGAGAGCGGTGAAGGAGATAGAGAGCGGAGAAGAATTTCCATTTTAGTGAAATAACGTGAATGGAGGTGAAATTCGCTGAACTGTAGTGACCTACCATAATTCCTTCAGCTTATAGGTAAATACTGTCACGTGCAGGCTAGTAACAACAGAGCATCAGTCATCGGAAAAAAAAGAAAGAAAGAAAAAACTCGTCCATTAAGTAAATAGCTTTTAGTACAGCGTGTGTACCGCCCATGTTATGTATTACGGATCGTTATTTTAATGCTATAATAGCCTTGTTTTTCAGATCGATTGCCTGAGGGTCATAACCGCAACATGGAGAGTACCTGGAATTTTATTAAGCTAAATGTACTTCGCACAAAAGGGGATTCATACCATTTGTTAATACCACGAATAACTCGAGTCATCCCCAATTGGATCCCTGCCTCTCTAAGCGCTGCGTTTCTCATGCAAAAACACTCGTATTTGTTTATAAATTAGGATACATAAAGTAATTCCAAAATTTGTAATAGCAAAAGTAATAATCAATCTTAAGAAAACTACATTTTGACTGAAACGAGAATATTCACTGAAATTATAATAAAAAAAAACAAAAAAAAAAAAAAAAAAAAACAGATGTACTCATGTTGCACTCATATGGCTCTCTCTACTCACTCTTGTACAAACTATTCATACAAACGCTAATTCTTATGTGTACTTCATGTTAATTGAGAATTGCAGACATTGTTTTCTTGCATATTTCCTTGTAGTCAAACTGATTTAGGAGAATACAGTTGGCCTTAGGCGATGATGAAATCTTGTAAAAGCGGGTCGCCACCCAATGGCTTTTTCTACTCCTTTCTCTGTGCATGGCTAAAAAAGAGAACTTCCTAGTTGAGAAAACTAAGAATTTTAAGATGTAAACCAAAGAATGTATCTGAAAGATTAATTAAAAATATATAATAAAAACCCCCGTGCTACAGCCCAGGAATGGCCTTGGCTTGTCACCCAGCCGCTGCGTCCCCCACCTCTGCTCATTGGTGCGTCATTGGTGCAGTACTGGAGGGTGGGACGTGGTCAGCGCCCCGAGCCCTCTCAGCCAGTTATGCGATCTGGAGCCGCTACTTTTCCATCAAGTATCTCCTCAATTGGTCCCCCCGGGATCTAACGAGGCTGAGTGCACCCCGTGCCAGACCTCCCAGCGGGGAAAAATCCCCATGCTGGTACCGGGGATCGAACCCGGGTCCTCCGCGCCAGAGGTAAGCGCGCTACCAACTGCGCTACGGAGGCGTTCTTTTCATATAATATGTTAAATTATATTATTTATACATTATTCAACATGCATTGTATGCTTTAATGAGACATGCATTTTTGTACATTAAAGCTTTGTCCATCTCTTGCGGTTTACCAGTTATGCAAAAGTCATTCGAAATGAAGAGGACTTCTGAGGCATTCCCAGAAAATTCAGGATATTGTGACGCTGGACGCGACAGAAAATAAAGGGCTGTCGGGGCTAAGCTACTTCACACGACATGCCGTGCCGGTGAGAGGGCAAAGGCGTTCAAGCTCAGGCTGTCTCGTGCGCCTGTTTGTGTACGTGATTAACAACAAGGGAAGCAGCTACATAAAAAGTTCTCGAGAACTTTCGAGAAAGCTCTGGTTACGTGATCGTCGGCGTGGTGTAGTAGTCGAGAAATGCCCCTGTCTCTACTATATAAGGAGGCCAGGAAACAGCAGTGAGTTTATTTTACGATTACAGAGGTGAGTCGATCAGTGTGTCAGTGAGTGCAAGACAGCTGTATATGAGTGTGTCGTCGCGAAAGATACATGGGTCGTCGTGAAGAAAATTCTAACGGTCGTCGAGTGATTGCATCGTCGTAGTGAGTGTAAGACAGAGAAAGTGAAAAAGACGCTGAAAGGACTGAGTAAGGTTACGGAAGTAAAAGTTGTGAGTTGTGATAGTATTAAAGACTGTAAACTGTGTTAACGACGAGAAAAGAACTGTATTTGTGATAAAATTTTAGAAGACAAAAAGTGATAGGAAAGTAACCGGGCTGGATTTTGTCGTTTTGTCACATGGTGTCAGAAGTGGGATCGATTTCTTTTTTAATTTTTTCATGTAAAGAGGGTGAGGGAAATTTCTTGAAAACCTTCTTGTCCTATTCTTGGAAGATGCATAACTTAAATCATAAGTTTGGTTTTCAACCGACTTTTAGTTCTTGAACTATGATGTTCACAGGCAGACAGACATGCACACAAATCCTTTTTTAAAAATGCTTTTTTGGATTCGGGAGTCTCAAATTTTCGATGAAATCTCGACATCGAATTATTGGGTGGAATGATGCAATATT
This sequence comes from Tenodera sinensis, assembly GCA_030765045.1. Lineage (NCBI taxonomy): Eukaryota > Metazoa > Arthropoda > Insecta > Mantodea > Mantidae > Tenodera > Tenodera sinensis. The sequence goes on from CM060971.1 coordinate 98,770,854, forward strand.
TTTCTTACTATACGTAGCAGAGAAAATAATAACGAGCATCCTCAAACAGCAATTGTCAATTATAAGCGTTAAAAGAGTGGGTGTCTGTCAGACATCATGACACCAGTTAAGGGTTAAGTAGAACATATGATACGATTGGAGTATTTTCAATATGTGTGTGCATTGGATTCATGTCACTTCAATAATTAAACACAGACAATGTTTCTTCTGAAGCAGAAATAAATTTCCAAATGGAGACCAGAGTTCTCTAGAATGCTGAATGATCGATATTAATTGCAACAAGTGATAATGAAGTCCACGAGTATCGCTTAAGATCCCTTGATGTTGCATCAGCTGAGGATTCGCTCTTTTAGGAGGCATTTTACACCCCACCCTGACGTCATTCGCTAAGATTGATTAGCTTGAGCTGTCAACCCCTCAGAGGACTTCTAGCGCAAATATTGTCATAAAGGTGATGGTGATGGATTTGCTAGACGGGGAAATAAGTTAGCAACGGAATGATGCAAGGAAGATAGTGATAGTAAGGGCAGAAAACTGGAGAAACACCAGCATAAAGAATGACAATAGAACTGTTGGAAGAAGTTTACAGCACGTTAATGGGGGAGTAAATTGCGAACATTTCTAAAATATATTTAAATGTTAAATATGTTGTGCAATCTTATTATAAATCTCTTCTGTAGTTTGACTTATGTTCCTTCAACTTTTACGAACAATTTTCATGATGTGTAACTCCCTCTTGGAGTTGCTTGTTTTTGTTTATTTCTGTGATATCTCTCTTGTATATTGTACAATGTAGAACTATAACTTAACCACTGTTTGGTTTTATACCTCCTTGCCCTTTTTCGGTATTTTCTTGCTATTTGTTCTCATTCCTTTTAACCATTTTAACCTTATATTTCCTAAATGTTTTCCTCCTTTCTTCATACATTCATTTGATATTGTGTTTAAAATCTTTGTAACTTTTAACTCTATTAAACATTTTGACTTTTCTGGAATATCAAATTCTCTCTTCCTTTTTCCGTATCATCACATTCCAGAATATAAATCTGCTACATTTATTACATCTCTACCCTTTGGACCAGAGGGTTTAAATGCGCAGACTTTAATGATGGCTTCTTGATGTTAAGTTAAAACATAACTTCCTCTACCATTTTCCTTTATAGAGCATGTTTGCAAAACTAAAAAATAAAACTTGCCCAGTGTATGATTGCCAATATGTAACCACTCCTTTATTGTTTACCTCTGCAAGGAGGTACTCGAGGTTTTCAAATTTGGGATAACTTTTCTCGTGCTTTGCTCTCGCAAAATCATCGTCATATGAAACCCTCTCGTGGTGTTAAAAACGTAACCTCACAAAGTAATCATTAACTGCTGTTGTGCATCTACTTTAGTGTTAATAGTGTGGTTGTCTATTTTTATAGTCAGTAAATGTTATAATTAAGAAAAGAACCCTGCTCTCTTTTATAAACAAACTTATTGGACGAAATTAGATAATTGAACTTGGAAGGTCTTATCCACAATCTGTAAACAATTGATTCTGATATCTTACGTAGTTTCTGAAATACTGGGTAATTAGTTTAGCATCTTTAATATTGGCAGGTTAGGACCTTCAATATTTTCGTAGTGTAATTTATTTTCTTTCCGAACCTGAAAACTCGAGTATGTTTCAGTTTACCTGGAGTTAAAAGCCTGTAACCACTACATTTCGACCTCTAAATGTATATTTTTGAAAGAAACTTTTGTACCTAAAAATGTTAATTCCATTCCTTATATTCAGTCAGAGGAACCAAATTGTTTTATTTAACTAGATATCAGATTAAATATGTGATTTTAAAAATCTAATGTATCATATTCACATTACCTTCTCTGCTCGCTCAACTACATACTATTTTTACAAAAATGTATTTGTCAATGTACTGTATGTGAACCATAGAAATACTTTTATTACAAATGTTGTTATAGGCATAAGGAGAATACAGTAGGCGATTCTTAAATCTTTTAAAAGCGGGTCGTTATATATTGGATTTCACATAAAATATGTGCTTTCACGATATCCACATTTTAACATTTTTTTTTCCTTTTCTTTTCTTTTTTCCTTTGTGTGTGTGAATGTGTCTAAGATTTTGTGCATCCCTTACGATTTATCAGTTTTACGAGTCATTCGGAATGAAGAGAACTTCACATCATATTCATAGAAAATAAAGAATGTGCATTTTATTTTTCATATTTTACATATTTAACATACCATAACATGTATCTTAACCATACCATGTATGTAACCCAAATCAACAGACATTTTAATAAAATAAAATTTAGGAAAAAATTGTCTTGCAAAGGGTAGTTTGGGATGGGGGTATTTTCTTGAAAATCTCCGTGTTACATCCTTGCAAAATAGCTGAACACGAATATTAAACACGGTATTTAACAGACCTTTCGTTTTTCATTTAGACTGTTAACACACACACGCACGCACACACACACACACACACACACACACACACACACACACAATATCACAACACACACATACACACATTTTTGTAAGAACGTTTCTTTTTTTAATTCAGAACACCTCAAAACGTGTATTCCGGTGAAATATCACTAGTTCGATTTTTAGGTGAAATGCTATACTTTCCTCTACATACTAAGATCAATAGCAGAGAAAATAAAAAAAATAACATCAACTATACCGGATGTCGCCTCAATGGAATGTTTCCAACACCATTTTGCACAATATAGCAATTTGAACTGTGTAACGGGAACTTCTCCCGAAAACAAAATACTCAAACATGAACAGCAGGATTCTCGGAGTGGGTATATCGAAGGCATCTTTGTCCCCTAAGTCGTTAATTTTAACGAGGGTGGATGGTTTCAAAACTAAAAGGTCTGTGTGGTCCAGATGGGGAGGTTGAGAGGAAGCAGGAGGGAATTGGATGACTTTAGCTGTGTAACTGGGACGGGGCAGAGGTGCAAAGATACGTGGTAAGAAGACTGCGAATGGTGCGGAAATTAGGAATATCGGGATTAGAATTTCACCAGGGAAATACCAATTGTAAGGGACAAGAAATTACATACGATCGCGGCAATTGTTCTCCGAGAATTATGGTACGTTTTGGGCAATCGTCACGACAATCACAATACAGTAAAAGTGTAGTACAGAAGATAGTGTCGTCTTCCTTGTTGGATACCCGAAGGTCTCCGTGACCTTCATTATTCTCTGAGATCGGCCTAACCTGTTTACCCACATACCTACATTGACTAGGCACGACTCACCGACGCCCGACGACGCCCGCCGCCGCCGCCACAACTGAAGACAAAACAGACAAAAATATGATTTGAACTCTAAATGTTTTCTACTCGTGATAAATGTCCACATAACCTTATAAACCGTATAGTTTAGCACCTATAAAAAGTGATTTACTATCCACGTTACATAATTTACGATACATCTTTGCTTAAAGATGAATAAAACACGCTATATTAAAGACGTGAAAACAGCCTGCTGAACCTTGAAATCCGAACCGGTTGTTGTAATGGAAAAAGAGAAGAAAAACCACAATGTTTCGAGCATATACGTAAGAACACACTTAGGTAGATGTAAACATGTAGTACTTTCAAAACGGCTAATATTTGTATAAATTATATTAATTTATACTTTTCGGGCTATTGCTTTGCGTATTTCTTATGAATTTCCAATTATACAAATTGTTGTCAATTTATTCAGATTGAAGAAGACTTCAAAGTAAACTTAATACATAAATTTTATTAGTAACGTAAGCTTAGATAACCATTTTTCATTAAAAGGGAGTTTCGGTTATTAAAATCATCTTGACAATATAACCCACTATAGAGATTTTTTCCAACAATCGTCTCATAAAAAACGTATCTTTTGTACCACTATATCCAAACAAAATGTTTTATCTACTCATATACATAAACTTACTAGTATTCTCTGTCAATCTCAATAAAGAAACCAAAATATTGTTTTAAAATGACAATATGTATGGTTATTGTCTACACTTAATGATACTGAAAATTTGGTATCCAAATGAAAACGCTGACGTCATGCTGAACGTCATAACCAAAATGAAAGCTGCATTTATATTTCACTGTGAAGAACCTGTTAACATTTGCAAGATGTGAAATTCCTCACGAGACTGTGAATGACCTTGTTGAAGTGAAAAAGTGTTTGGGAGAGAACGCATTAGTTTTATGCTAAAAGTAAGAGAGTTTAGCGGAACAAAATACATTTGTCACCAATTTATGCCGTTCCTTTCAACGGCCCAAAAATCTCCAGCAAATGTCAAGATAGATCAAGTAAAAAAGTGCATTATTTAATTCCTCATATCTTTATTTTAGGACAACTCGTAAACTAAGGTCCGATGTTTAATACACATCAAACCATTATAGATAATTGCAAAACGGTTTTTTTATTTATTTTCATACATCTTTCTCTATCTTTCTACATAGTTGTCATATTGTTTAAATATTTGTCGTTACGTTGTACAAGCTATTGTTTGCTGATGTCATAAAAGTCTACCGCCTGTGAGGATAACCAGTTGTTGGATAGCCAGTGAGTAACCATTGGATAATCAGTGTAAATTGTCAACCGCCGATCTGTACGGATCTTTTCACCAATGGTATTGACCAAATCTTGTGTGATCATTGATAGCCGGTCTGATCGCGGTTCGTTACATCCGTTCTTGAAAACTCAGCCACTTGGGTACTTTGCTGTTACTCATCGCATTGTGGTCATACATTTCACTGACTGTCTATGAATATCCGCTACTGGAACGTTCCTTGCTGTTAAAAAAGAATTACAGATCGTATTTCACAGTCGGTGGACCGATAGCTTTAAATTGCAACGCTACCAATGCAAATGGCGTCGTTTTACTCGCAAGGAACGCCGAGTCGGTGCACATGCGCGTTTCAATGTTGCCGCGAAATGATATGAACAACGGCGATTCGGACCTTACTTTCCGAATTACCCTCGTATAATCTCTCATGTTATTTCTCATCAAAGAGAGAAAAAGGAAGCCTAAGAATTTGAAAATCGTTGTTTACAATATCATCAGCTCTTACTCAAGTCCAAGCGTTAGAATGCATTAAATGTTAGGAGAATGAGAAAAGCGGGGAAAAGTAACTTGGATAAATGGAATGAAGGAAAACATTAAAGCATTTGCGCCGCTTTATCTTCCTTGAATCGCTCTTAAGACGTTTGTATTCCATCCGGATGACCTTGAGAGAAAATACAGAACTTGCAAATAAAGTTTCAAATGCAGGACGTTCCAAGAGGTGTGGACTTTTCACATTAATGGAGGACAATTAAAGCATTGCGTTAAAGTGTCAATATTACGTACATATCTTACTAATACGTAGATGAACATGCTGCAGTCGTAGTAGTGATATGTCTTGAGAACTTACTTTTGACATAAGAGGTCAATTAATATTTTAATAACTTATAGGTACATATGAAATGTTTCTGAAACTATGATTGATTTGCCAGCATAAAGAAATACAGCTATGAAATTGGATGAAAAATCTAGGGGGGGGGGATGCAGAGATAAAATGTTTTGCTACTTCATGCTTCCTTTCGGCACCTTAGATTTAATATCGGAAATATTTATCACTTCGTGTGGCCCTTGAAACACTCCTCAACAAAGTACTGCAATGCACATTCCAATTTTCAATATTGTTTTTCTTAAAATTTTTTGTTCGGTATTTTTCATTACTTAAATGCTTCACGGTTAAAACAGTTGAGCAACAAACTTCTAATTTTCAGCCAACATTCATGCAGACTTCAAACTCAGATAGCCATTTTTGAAATGTCACAACTTCTGCATTGTCTGCGCATGTTAATGATCAGATCAGAAAGGAAACCACACCAAGCGCTGCTCGCGATATTCAAAATAGTATAGGTTATTGAGCTAGGGCGTCGAGAAGAAAACCAATTGGTTAACATACTTGTAAATGATGGCAGAATTTTGGTGTGGAAAAGACCAAATACTGAGATGATCCCAAACATATTCATATGTGGTTACATCTGGTGTTGGGCAAGTTGTTTTCTTTTAAGTTAACACGAATATCCTAAAGGGAAAACTGCAAATAAAGTGTGATAGTTTGCATTGAGGCCCAGGTTACTGCCATCAACAAAACAATGACCCTAAGCAAACAGCACAAATTGTTCGTGTGATCTTGTAGTATACTTTCCACATTCTCAGGTTTTCAGCATAGAGTGCAGTCCTTAATCCAATTGAACATATTTGGAGTACATTTGAAAGAATGGTAAAAAAAACATGAAATATGAAATAACAAGGCTCTGAAACAATCTCTACAACAAGAATGGCAAAATATTACATCAGAGTTTCAGAGAACCACCAAAAATATTCGATGTGCTGCACTCACATGACTTTCTCTACTCTTGTACTAAGCATTCTTACAAACTCTTATTATTTTATCTTCTTCGCGTTAATTGAGATAATAGTGCAGAAATTGTCTTATTGCTCGTTTTCTTGCACGTGCAACGGGAATATGGGAATGCAGTGGGCCTTGAGCGATAGTCAAATCTTTTAAAGCTTTGAGATCACGTTCTCTTTGCACGCTTAACATGTAAAAAAATGAACAATGTTCCATTTCACGAAAGTTTTAAGTACTCCACAACTGACACAAATAACAAGGAATATCCCCAAAATGGTTCACTCTACAAAAACATTTATTCAGACATAAATTGTGTGTTTTAGCGAAATCTACATTTTTTGTATAGTAAGATTTCGTCTATCCCTTACGGTTTACGAGTTATTCAAAAGTCATCCAGAGTAAACAGGACTACATAGGCTATAGCCAGAAAACTCAAAATATACATTTCATTTGCCATGCAAATATCTCAAGCATACGGCATTTTAATCAAAATCGTTAGAGCCATTTTCAAGAAAATCAAAATTGTCCATGTAAAAGGTTGTTTAGGGTGGGGCTATTTTCTTCAAAATCTTCCTGTCGCATCCTTAAAAGACATTAAATTTAAATACCAACTTTGGTTTTTAACCGACTTTTCGTTTTTGAGTCATGCTGTCCACAGTAACAGACACACACACGCACACGCGCACGCACACGCGCCTCTTTCTAAAATGCTTTTTTTTTTATTTAGGCTAAAAAATATATTTCCGGTGAAATCTCGACATCAAATTTTTTGGGTGGAATACCGGTAGAGGAAGTAAAAATCGATAGCGATGTTCCATTTGACAGAGGTATGAATTCTCTAAAACTTACCAAATAACAAGCAATATCTCCGCAATGGTTCACTCTACAAAAACATTTATTTGATATAAATTGTGTGTTTTAGCAAGATCTACATTTTTTATAGTAAGATTTGGTCTATCTCAAGCATATCTCAAGCATATCGCATTTTAATCAAAATCGTTAGAGCCATTTCCAAAAAAATAAAAATTTTCGAAAAATGTTCCATGTAAAGGATAGTTTAGAGTGGAGCAATTTTCTTCAAAATCTTCGTGTTGCATCATTGAAAGAAATTAAACTTAAATAGCAACTTTGGTTTTTCACCGAATTTTCGTTTTTGATTATGCTGTCCACAGACTGACAGACAGGCACACACGGACCTTCTTCTAATTTTTTTTTTTTTTTTTTTTTTTTTTTTTTGATAAAGGGGCCGTCAAAACATAAAATCTCGATATCGATTTTTTGGGTGGAATAAAATACTTCCTCTACTTTACTATACGTAGTAAACGAAGGAGGTGAACAAAGTGATAGAAGACGAATGCCCACAGAGTATTATCATTATTATATTTATGTAAATTAACACTTTTTTAAATGCGTGAAGCCAACTGGTACATTTTTTTTTTTTTTCCCTTTTTTAGAAGATTAATTTAGTCAATCCTCGTCCTGAATCAGGAAGAAACCCTATACTGTTAGTTCACCAAATAGTATCTCTGATTGTGACCTTTAGTTCTAATGAATAGTTATTCTGCATAAACAACGGTGTATGAATACTTTTTTGAATGACTGTATGCTCTTTGCAAAACTGTAAGTTTGCAATCCTCGGTAATCTCCAAGGCCGAAGTACCTTGAATGCCCCGAGGTCACGAGTAGATGTCACGTGATTCGGGAACGTACAGCCTCAAATAAAGAAATCATATTTATTTAACATAAATGGCGGTAGGAGAATCAAATTTAAACAAACGAGGATTTACTATATTATTTAAATGCCTGCGAATACAAAACAAGACGTCCGGCAAAAGCCCTAGCATAAGGAGGAGCTGAAATGCAACGTAAAGATGGCGTGAATGAAAGCTTTAGAAGTAAAAAACGAGGACCAGAAAGGAAGTAAATAGCAGTTATCCCGAAGTGACCTTGAGATTGCAGGTAAAACAAGTGTTTTAATGGCGCTGTGTAATCTGCAGATCAGGCTGCAGAAGGCAGACAGCGGTGCAAATACTACAGACGGACTACTTACAAGGTTTGTGTTCCAGGATGCCTAAGGTCACTGCCAGAAGACTTTTCCTCGTTGGCCGCCTCCCCGCTAGAAGGTTAACTTGATGTAGCGTTGTTGGCGTCAAAATGATGCAACAGCGGCGACGCTTGTGGGTATCACGTGCCCCTAATCGCTGCCATCTCCCTTCCATCCATCATCCCCCTCTATTATCCTTCTGTTATTAGCAAAAATGAATGTTAACACTGTCAATTCTGCTTAAATTCCTTGGAATTTGAATACAGTGCGTTATGACTGTATAACACTCGAGACTTTAATGGAAGATTAAAAGTTCTATTCCAGTGCTGTTGTATTATGTGATACATCAGAGTGAAATTATTACAGAGTGTACCTAGATGCGTCTCCTCGAAGGAAACTGGTTTATTTTTATCCAATAAATTTGTTAATAAAGATAGGATATAATCTATCATCAATCATACCACTTTACACTTTCATTTGACATTTAACCGTCTTATCATTTTCAAGTTACATTATCAAAACAAATACACATGGACCTTTTCCAAAAATCCTTATAATACATCAAATTGTTGGTATTTTTGCAATATTTCTACTTCCTACAGCATGTAAAGTAATTACAATAATAACTGTATTACAAAGTAGTTTGAATAAAACAGAAGGAACGAAAGAAATCTGATGTGTTGCACTCACTTGATTTTCTCTGGTCACTCTTGTACAAATGTTCTTAAAATCGCTTATTCTTCTATGTACTTCACGTTAATCACGTTTGGAGAAACGGTTTTATTAAATATTTCCTTACAGCAGGCTTAAGCGATACTCAAATCTTTTAAGAGCTGGTCGCTATTTGATGGCTTTGCCATTCCATTCTCTTAGCATGGCCAGAAAATAAATGAATAACTTCCTATTTGAGAAAGTACAAATGATGAAAAATTCAAACAAATAATAAACAATCGTAATTCGCTATTTTCACAGAAAGTTTATTTGACAAACTGTGTGCTTGAGTAGTAAGATTATGTCCAACTTTTATGGTTTATCAGATGTGCAAGAGTCATCTATAAGAACAGGACTTCAGAGGCTGGTGTTAGAAAATTCAACACATACATTTCATTTGTCGTGAAAATGTCTTAAATATTTATATTTTAATCAAAAGCATTACAACCATTTTTTGAGAAAAATAAATTGTTCGAATTTTTTTCCATGTACAGGGCACTTTGGGGCCGGGGTTTTCTGGAAAGTCTTGTCCCATTCTCTGCTCACAAAGACACATATTTGTTATAAAACGGTTATTATAAATGTATTATTACTATTACTATTAATTTTTTATTATTAATATTTATTATTGTTATTATTATTGTTATTGATGTTATTATTACCATCCATCATCATCATCATCATTATTATTATTATTATTATTATTATTATTATTATTATTATTATTATTATTATTATTATTATTATTATTATTATTATTATTATTATTATTATTATTATTATTATTATTATTATTATTATTATTATTATTATTATTATTTGTTGTTATTATTATTGTTATTATTATTGTTATTATTGTTATTATTATTGTTGTTATTATTATTATTGTTATTATTATATTATTGTTATTGTTATTATCGTTATTGTTAT